>PVQB02000111.1:0-146949 GCA_002980475.2 Fusarium beomiforme | reverse complement strand
ATGACAATAGAGGAAGGTCGGGACTTAACTGATCAGATAGGTATAGATACGCAGGTAGTAGCCGAATTGTCGAAAAGTGGTGGTCAGGGGAGATCGGTGCGACCGGGGGTTCGGCGCTGTGGGAGATGCGGCAAGGCCGGGCATAATGCAAGGACCTGTCAGGAGGGTATTGAGGCCTCTGCAGAAGAGTATAGCAATTAGAATTAAATGATTAGATAGTTTGTTATGTTTTTATTGCGATTTTTATTTTTAAGATGAAGATTTTTGTAACATTCGCTTATCTGTAACACCTGCTTATCGTGTACGTTACACTTTTTCTACGCACGATAAAATCAACCGGCCTCGATGTCTTTACACTCGGGGTCGGTCATATTCAGTGCAAGAGTGACAGGGTCATCTTTTGCTGTATTACTGCGTCGAGAGACATGCTTTAGTTGTCTCGCCGACCCGGCAGAAGCTCCGATACGTCGATGCTATTATCTATCAATTGCTACTACTACCACTACATAACTGCACTATCTTGAACAAGACTGGCGTGGCATAGGGGCCTCCGTGTATTGTGTGTCCCAGATCCTGCACCTTCAAGGTGAACATCAGGTACTTGTTCAACTCGGAGCCATCACTACATAAGTGATGCCTCTTTGTGTCTCCTGTACCTCGCTGCTTTTAGCCTCTGCCACTTGATGTTGTGTCTGTATGCACTTTACCTACCTGAGTTCGTCTTCGACCGGGATGGTTCACTCGAGAAGTACATACCTCAAAACAGCTCTCCGACTGGCCACAACTACGTATTGTTTACAAGTTGGTATATAAACCCGTCGGGAGCTTAAGCTCCTAGCTGTAGCTACCCGTCACTTGTGTCCAGACGCTGAAAACGTTTCTAACGTCGGATCCAGTTCCATGGGAGCCAATTATTTCGCAATGACAGACATAATCTTGTCTCAACTGCTCAAATCCAACCCTCGCGTTACCCTCTGTACTTACCTCTGCTAAATTCGAAGGTTGAGCACCGACCCCCTGCACACAGAATCCATCTCTTTGTACGGCGCCATATGGTTTGCGCAACATAAACACATTGATGAAGCAAAAGAATGTGGTATATGGTTGGACAGAGTTGAACTATGGCTGCGGAATGACACCAGTCAGAGTACGTCGCTAAACTCCAAATTGAGATCGGTTGTTCCAATTTCATGCCAACTCGGTGATGCCATGAAGGTGACTCTCGAACACGAGACTCACTCAACTTGAACAGGAATACGAGTCTACAACCTGATATTGAAACCGTTTCACTGCTCTTAAATTGGCCTCATTGTCCTACATCTCGCGTCAGTACACGCACAGGACCCATATTCAGATGTCTTTGGCTCCTGAACTGTGTCTTGTCTAACAGCATCTGCTTCCGTAATGGGCAATGGAACGTCAACTTATAGTATGGCTTTGCTTTGTCTTCTTATTTTGGAGGTCAGGCAAGCGGTAACTTGCATTAAGCGGACCGAGTCGAAGTGAGGAGCTGACGACAACATGGCTCAAAGGAACAACCTTGAGCAACAACGGATCGCCTTATTTCGGGAGTTGTACAGCTTGTGGCGTCCCGAGTATCTCTCTGATATTCTGGAATTGAGAGCCTGATCATTGTAAATCATTCGACGGGCTAACCATAGAAACAATGAGTTTGCCCAACACAAATCAAGTATAAGAGAGTGAACTCACGCCGTCAATTGCTTGCCTTTTCTTCTCAACTCATCCAGACAATTTGAGCACAACTTCAAACAAATTAGCTTCTTGCATTCACTTCCTGCAAGTTCTCATATATTCAAGATTAAAAAACACTCAGCAGTTCGTCCCAACAACCTCACTAAAGTGACAATGGCTGCCTCCACTAAGCACGTTGTCAGCGTCAACTTTGACAAGAATGACTCCCCACCTCCCAAGCCTTGGCCCAGAGACCCAAGTAAGTCGAATAAGTTTCATTTCTCTGTCTCGTTTTCTGCAGTCGTCCGGATACCGGGTCATTGTATCGCTGCAGCGAACACTTGTTCTTGCTGCAGAATCTGTGTTTCTGCGATTGGACATGTAGTTAACACAAAATTACAGCTGGGGGAAGATAAATTCCCTAGCCATCCGATATGCATTGCGTACAATACTGCAGTGTATAGCATAGAGGAGGAGCAGCGATACTCTGACAAGGAGTATACGAGGGAAGTGAAGCGAGGGAGAAGATTAGATTGATGGACAGATATTAAAACTGGGGCGGTGGATTGAGTCCTTCCTTTTTGCAGCTTGCCATTTTTCATTCCTAGACAGTCAATTGCACGGTACCGTTGCCTTTCACCTATCTTTTCTTGTGTACATTGTGTGCACTTGCAAATCGCGCTGTGTGCTCTGATAGGGCTTGCACCAACTGAATATTATGGCGCATCCCAACAGTATGACCCCGGACGCGAGAAGAGGAAACAGTGGCATATGCCGCAACGAATAGAGCCCTGAAGCAAATGCTGTGGCGGAGGAGTTAATGGAAGGAGTTCGACATGGAGGATGTTGATCGTACGAGCGCGGTGACACTGGTGTAGAGACACATCGGATGTTTTGAGGATCAGGTCATATTCTGTAGAAGGAAGAAGAAGGGCCTTGTTAATAGAGAGTGCTGTCAATATGCGCAAGTTTCGTAATGTGAGGCAGATGATGAGACATACTCATTGCATACCTATCATCTGCTATAAGATGCTCGGAGAAACGGCGTGCCCGCAATTGCAGGTCGAATGAGCTACAAGGAGATTTTATTTTGTTGACTTTGAGTTGGAGTGGGAAACCACTTATGTTGTGTATGGTTTTCGTACGCGCGACAGGTCGTGACTTCTCGGATGGTTAATCCTACTTACCTAGGTAGGGACAGAAAGTACGACTGTATCTGCCACCTGCCGACTCTTCTGTGGCCTTATCTAGGTACTTTAGGTAGTAACCTGAGGAACTGAATCCCGGAATTAAACTGACAAGACGAATATGCTTATGCTAAAAGGATATCAAATCTCCACGATTCTCTGGCTCCTATTAGTTTATCTTCTATCCTATGCACTCCACCCACTGTGCTCTACACCGAAAATCCCCTGTATCACTCAAACGATAAAAAAAAAAAGACAACCTCCTCGCTTCAACGTACCTCCAACGAGCAGTCAGTTTGGCCTGCAACCGGACGGCCTGGAACTGGATCGTCTGCAGTGTAGCCAACATTGCGTAACTGTAGCTTTTTAAGCAGAGAAGAAGGATGCTCGACGCTAAGCGATCTGTCGACTCGACTAGGTTGGAAATCATACTCATCGCTATTGTGGTCTTCGTACTCGTCTTGCTCCTCGCCGTCTTTATCGTGATTGGCACCAGCTTCAGAACACCTCGGGGGAATCGAGATGCTAAGGACGGACAACGCGAGACGCACTGGAATACGCTGCACCCGGTAGGTCAAGGAGACGGAACATACCATGACCATGAGGCTTCTTTCATCAAGAGTGTCCGAAGACGAAGCCAGTCTTTGGCAGAAGAGCTCCGCTTGGAGCTGATCAACCTCAAACGCAACCTATCCCTACTCACAATCCCCTCGAGGGGCCGACTGGAAAACACCAACACAAACGGGACAAGAAGATTTAGCATTGACCAGTTACTGAGTTTCTCCACAAGTAGCTCAGAACCAGTCACAGATTGCGAGAGCTGCTATGAGTACCTGGACTCCCCACTGTCCGCTACAGGAAGAGAGGAGGACGCAATGGGGACACAGAGAAGACCAGTTCGACCAACTGTGAACGCAGCAAGATATGAGGAGGCGCAACAGTGTGACAGCCCCTTGCTGTAGATTACAGGGCAAATTGGGACAGAGACCGGTGAAAGATTAGGAATGGCAGGTTGTTGTACATAATACCTCTATTGAATCTGAAAAACCCATCCTACTCTGACATTGGCCCTCCATGAAGCCCGCGGCAAAGATCCTGTGTCATCCCTTAACACATCGCCATTTTCTGGTATGCTTATTGCTGGTACAAAATAAACGGGCCATCTCTCTTTATCGGCGCCCATCACTATAATGCCTTATGCGGACTGCTTCTTCAGTTCTCGCGCAGCCTGCTTCAGGCTGAAGTTGCACTCCTCGTAGGCACGGCCAGCACCAAAGCCGACGCCAACGAATGCGGGCCATGCTCTTCGCTTGAACAGAAGGACGGAGAAGACGACACCGAAACCGAGACCGAGGGAGGACTTGACGAGGAGGTTGGAGAGGCAGCGGTCCCACTAGAATTAATTAGTATTGAAGTTTCGTAACTAAAGCCTCTGAATTATTCGGGTCTCGTGATTACCTTCTCGTTGAGAAGAGACTCGCTGAGCGGCCGGGAAATGGCGCTGGGAGGAGGACGGGCAACAGTGGAATCAGCCATTTTGACTGCAATTATATCGTATTAGTTTGAATGACGTATTAGCAACGAATAGTGAGGAATTGGCATACTCAAGTTGTGCAATCGGTCGTGGCGAGCGAAATCAAGAGCTGCAACAAGCTTTATCTATGGACGTGATGTCAAGCTTGAATATGGAACAAGCCGGGTGACAAGGCCGGGTTGTGGGCGGTGAGTATAGGGAGCCAGCAACGGTTTAGCGCTGCGGCAGAATTTAGGAATTTTTGGGTGGAACTTAGGAAAAGTCGCGGGGGCGTATTCAAAGATCGAGGTTTGGATAGCTTCTTTTCTCAAACATTTTTCTTATTCATTCTTTTGTAAAACTGTCGCTATGGACGTGGAAATGGTGGATGGACCCTCTCAGGAGAATGAATCTCCCCTTGTAAGTCTTCTCTCTTTATATGTGCTTCTCAATTGTGCGTGCTTACATGTGCGGCAGGAAAGGATGGACCTGATCAAGACTGTGAGAGGTCTCGACCAAAACGGCCCTGGGGAAGATGGGAAGAATCTCGAAAAACTATGGAAGAGCTTGGCTGTATCAGTAGACAGTCTATTCCACGCGGTAGAGGAGAGCAGCTTGCGTTGGCTGTTGAAGTCGATGAACGGCGCATCAAAAGATGCTGAAACTTTGCGACGGTGGCCCTTGACCTGGATGATTCTCAAATGTGTCTTTCAGCGCATTCCCTTATTTTCACTCGCCAAGTCGCTTGCGGATAGGCGATTCATTAACGTTTTACAGCAAACTTTGAAAGACATCTCACAACCCACTACGGCAACATCATCTAGTTCGTCCAAGAGAAAGAGGTCGTCAACGAAGAGCTTCAACTTGGAGGCTCTACAAGATACCGAAGGATGCCTTATGTGTGGTGACGCTTTACTGAGTGCTCTCAAGACATTATTGGATCGTCTTGATTCTTCTGCCACGCAATCATCTCACGACAAGATCGGCGCGGAGCATATCCGATCTCTCTTCTGTACCTCAGCCGCCGATGCTGCGATATTGATATCACTGTCACTAACGCTGTGCAATGTTGCTCTTACTAGCGGTGAGGAGCAAGAAGGAAGAGAATCATGGATCGAGACGATATCATCCATCTGGGACCTTCACTTACAAGGACACGACGATACACTGGAGGTCGCAGCAAAGCTATTCACACCATCTGCAGCCATTTTTAGCACACTGGAGGGTGTCAATGGATCACAAGAGAGGGTTACACGAGAGCCCTTGCGCACGAAATGGACGAGCGATTTGGAAAAGCTTATGCATCGCAACTTGATACTCCCCGCTCGAGCCGCCTTCATCAATCGACAAGATATGGAGCCCATCACAAGAGCACTTCATGCAGCCGGGAAGAATCTCGATACAGCAGTCCCTGTGTTATACTTCTTAGCGTCGAGTGTGACAGACGCCCTCAGTGAAGGAAGGTTACGAAGAGGAAATATCGACTGGATGAAGCACATCTTCAAGGTTGTGGAAGGCTCATTAAGGCGTCAGGAGAATCGAGATGAGCTTGTGCAGGTTGTTCTAGAGCGAGCGTCTGAAAAATCAATGACAATAGACACAGATGATCTGCGTTCTGTCTGTCGAGAGTATGCCCTGCAGGAGAATAACACAAACTGGTATTTGACCGCGGTCATTGCTGGTTGTGATTTTGATGTGTTCAAGCTCCCCGAGGGTGAAGGCTTATTAAAGTCCGTCTGTGAGCGAAGCATTTCCCCAGAACTTCACCAAGACGATCTCGAATCAGTCTCGAAAATTATTGAAGCTATTGCTCGAGTATACCGAACTGGACGAGATTTCACTGGATTCTTGAAGTTGTGGCTTCAGCAGCTTTGCAAGGTTGAAAAGCAGAAGACCAAGACTATCTCACCCTGGCTTCAGGTTGGCCAAGGGAAACATGGAGATACTTCATTCGAGAGGTTGATTGAAAAGGAAATGTCGCCACAACAGCTTCTGGAAGTATTGGAATGGGTAAAGGGAGAGAAACTTCACTCCAGGGCACTATGCCTATTCCTAGACTCCATTGCTCAGGGTATTCGCAGCGAAACGTATGTGAATGCTGTTGGTAGCAAGTTGTTTGACTTGGTGAGCCAAGTAAAGAAGTCGTCGTCCACATTGACGGCGCTGAAGTGGGGAGTTGTGTCAAAAACCCTTTCTTGGGTGACCCCTGATTCAAGAGCTGAAATCTGGGGTTCTATTCAAGAACAACTGACCAAGATTTTGTCGCAGTCACCCCTCGAGTCCAGGGAGACATACGAGGCTTTCAAATGCTGTTGTCAAGCTTGGATTTCCATGAGCCCAGATGATACACATATCAACGAGCCTGCAAGCCTGGTAGACGCTTTCACTACTCGACTTTCAACGGGCCTACTCTCAACAAAGTCCCTGAAGGGCAGGGACCTTTCATCATTCTTACGACATGATTCAACACCAGGTTTCCTCGAAGAAGCTGCCCCAGAGCATTACCTGGCCTGGTTTTTGCGGGGTTCGGGTCGTTTGAGTCGGTTTGTTTACGGCACTAAAGCCGCCCTTCCAGAGTCACTGCAGAATGCGTTATCTCTACCCAATAGTGAAATCACTCAGTTAGGAGATATTTGGGCATTCCTACTTGAAAACGAAAACAACATGAACACAATTAAAGTAGCTGGCGACCTAATCGACCGATTGATCAAGGCATTGGATGAGGATGGAAAGGAGAAGCGATGGCCTGCGGAGTGCAGCCAGACCTGGATTCGGAGCTTGAGCAGTGCCCACACAGATTCGTTTACTCGACCCCAAAGAGAACGTATTATGGCATTGCTCAATGCGAACAGAGCAAAGATAACAAGACGGATATCGATCGATGGGTGGAAATATATCCTTGGACTGTCCATCAAGTTGATGAGTCGAGCGACATTCTACGAAGGAATGGAATTCTCACATCTCGTCGATGTTGCGGATGCTATGTCAGATATCTCTAGCTCAACGCCTACCCAAGACGGCACGTTGACCGATCTCATCGAAGCATATTACTTGATGGCTGCGGCTACTGTTCGGCAGATGGCGGAACATGTAGACGAGAGAAGTATCAAGTATTTCGAAGAGAGTCGGAGTTTCGTTTCCGACTGTGAAGCAGCTGGGGATTTATCGCCTTTCCGCCTGACATTACTGAAGGCTTTGATCACCGAGACTGCAAAGTCACCAAACTTCGCTAGCCATTCTGAACTAAGCACACTGTCAGATCGTGCAAAGGATGCGTTAGGAAAGTGTGTAATTGCCGCGACTGGCTACTTCTTTATGGAGAAGAAAGCATTTGATGGTTACAATGTCATTGCTGACCTGCGACTTTTCGCTGCAGTTGATGCTGCTGACTCTCTTGAGAGCCTGTCTGGAGCATCGAAGCTCAAGCAGTCAGATGTCAGAAAAGCAGAGAAGAGAAGCCATGCAGCCATGGCGGCGGGAGATCTTCGCGGATGGAAAATGCAAACGTTCCTTAGGACATACTTCTCATCGCATTTGAAAGAGCCCCGACCAACAACGTTTTACAGCATCAGCCAAGTACCACAGGAACTTCGCGAGTCCGTCTTCCAGAGCAATGTTTCCTCGGTTATAAAGGAGATGGGCACCTCCGCTAAGATGGAATACTTGAGGGATCTCATTCATGCGTTTGTGCAAGGTTCAGAGTCGGATGGTCAAGCGTCGGCTATCCATACCGTTGTGAACCAGCTCCTAGGTAAGACAGTTGAAGCTATTGAAGTCGTGTCAACTAACACAGAGTAGTATGCCCTGATATACAGGGGAGAAGCCCCGGGTTTGACCTAGCGACTGCTCACAGCGAGCTGACCTCGACGCTCTTGACGCTCAAGAGCCAATCCGTTTCTACGCGAGTATGTCGAATTCTCTGGGCACTCCTCGAGAAGAAGCCCCAGTCCATGACCCAATGGAATATCGAGTTAGTGCTAAACACCATTTCCGACTTGACCTTGTCTACAAACTCGCTCGATGGACAAGTTTCCAACGAAAGAGTACCTTTTGCATTGCTGTGCAATCTGATGGAGGTTATCATCAAGAAGCACCGTCTCCGGCTCGAAGGTCACCACCACCTTCTTCTGTCAGCAATGCAGGCTCTTCTCCGCAACCTCATTATCAACCACACCACTACCGACACTTTAAGCCAAACATTGCACGAGACCAAGGCCCATCGTTATGCCCGTCTCGTTACTCTTATTTGTGAGCCCACAGCTGGCGCTGTTTCTCGGTCTCAGCACCAGAGTGCTCTTGACTCGGCTACCGATGCGGCGAAGCGTTCTGCTGGACGACATATGTACCTGGTCATGATGCAGTATGTTAAGTTACAGCTTGAGGCTGATGTGCCGCGCCGAGTGAGAGAAGCTCTAGAGCCAGCCATGAATTCCATTTTCGACATCACCCCCCCTGAGGTGAGGAAGATTCTAAACGACGCTATGGATGGAAGCGGACGTGCCATTGTAAAGGAAATGTTCAAAGCATATACCAAGTTTGGTAAATGGAGCGGCGTATAAATGGAAGCTATAGATATTGATAGATACCACATGAATAGATATCAGAAAAGCATAGCAGGTTGGTTATTATTGTTGAATGGGTATCTCTAATTATTATTTGGACCTTTTTGAAATCTAACGCATTATTGAGCGCCTGAGGACTTCTTGTTGTACAAGCTTGGGTGACCATACTTCTTTGCATGGCTCTTGATCTGGTGATCAAGAATTGGGCGAACAAAAACCCAGACAATTGTGGCCAGTAACGCCCCGAGAACATCAATGAAGCTGTTTTTGGGAGTGCCACCAAAAGAAGCCCACTTCATGAGTGACCCAAGGAAGTTGACGGTGATGTGGTGCTTCCCAGCCTCTAGACCCTTGATAGCGGCGGCAGCAACTTCATCCGGGGTTTGCTTGGGGTCGTCCTTCTCAATGGTCTTAGTGATCTCCGGCTTGTGCTCGTTCTCGCGAACATTGCCTGGAGAAAGAATGGTGCCAGGCAAAACTAGGTGGACTTGGACATTCTGGGGGTAGAGCATAACTTCTTGCTGGATACATTCGGCCAGACCTCGCATGGCATACTTTGAGGGAGTGTATGGGGTGTATCCAGGAGGAGAGTAGCATGCACAGACACTTCCAGTCATGATAAGGTGTTTGGGCTCTTTCTCGACAGGCTTATCCACAGCCAGCCATTCACGCATGATAGCATGTGCCATCTCAGCTGTTCCCCAGAAGTTGACGTCCATGTGATGTCGCATTGATTTCATTTCCATATCGACGAACAATTCGGGGAAGGCTAATCCAGCGATGGTCCAGACGATATCAGGGGCTTGGCCATTATTCCAGTTGATGACTTCCTCAAGGAGAGGCTTGGCGTAGGATTCGGTAGAGACATCAGCGGCAATATAGTGGAAGCGTTGGGTTTGGGGATTCTTTGCTGCGGCCTGGGTCAAATCAGCAAGCGATCGTCAGTGTTGACAGAGGAAAGGCAGCGGACCTTGACGGTGGAGAGAGCTGCTTCGAGTTTGCTGGTGCTTCTAGAGACAAGAACGATGTTGGCTCCCTTGGTAGACAATTGGGTAGCTACGCTGAGGCCCATGCCTTCGGATGCGCCGGTGATGAGGATTGTCTAGTGGCATTGTTAGTCCTGCTGTGGTTAATTGAAGGAGATCATGAGGAGACACACTTTGCCCTCGACGGGGAATTGGTTACCACCAAAGAGACCCATGATGAACCAGCTAGCAAAAAGAGTCACGATAGAGACAGCAAGGTAAGGAATGAGTGTTGTTGGAGAGAGATCCATGGCGAGGAACAGGAGTGTAGATAAACCTGTAGCTAGCGAGGGGCAGAAAGCTAGGAGATTTTGAGTTGTTATGCAGCCCCTGCCGAGTCCGCTAGGATACAGTGTTATCCCCGCCGACTTACTTAAGTCCCCAAAGCTGGACGCCACAGGCGGTTTAGCTTTCAATCTTCCACCCTTTTAGGGTCTATCATCAGGGACTAAGATGAATTGAAAAACGCTGTAAATCTCCTTTGAAAACCTATTGATTGGACGATGGCTTCAAGTCGAACGTTGCGACAGTTGGATGTGTGACTGCCCCTGGCTTATAGGATGGATAGCTTGTCCTTAGGGCTGACATATTGGATGATTGCAAGGGGATCAGCTCTATCTTTCGCTTTTCTGCTATTGGATTGCTCCAACTGTCAGACGAGCATGGATGAGATTGATCCAGGGGTTGCTGACTCTCACCTGAGATTGAAGCCTATGTAATGATCCTCTCAGGTACGAACATAGCCTGGATTATTTTTTTTATCAAGTGAATAAATGCAGTAACCCTGGGTAACCTATAAGCGAATCGCGTTTGGAGTTATAGATTATGGGGTATAAGTGATGGTATCATGACAAAAGTCACTTGAGGTCGACGAATCATAGTATGGGACACGAACATCGCACTGTATATATATATATTAATTTTTTTTTTTTTCGAATTGTGGCTGGAAGTTGAGGCTGACGCGCTCTCTCAGTCACAACTTACAAGAGATTTGTACCCTTGTTGCTGAGGAACTTATCCTTCATCTTTCTTTGAATTATATCAATACTCAAACGTCTTACCTGAGCTCACCCCAGCTTTTCAAAATAATGAGGATATGACGAAAATTCCGTCGATCTATCAGCACAATGTCCAGCAAAGATGAGGACACCAAGCTTACGATACCTAAATTCACATCTTTCAAGCCAAAATCCGAGACTTCCGATTTGAAGGCTCCCAAATTCTCTTCTTTTAAGCCAAAAGACAAGGACAAGGATAAAAACACGCCCGCGAGTTCAAGTAGCAAAGACGCGGGGCGAGAGCGAGAGCAGGAACGCGAGCGAGATTCAAAGAGGAAACGAAGTCACCACCACTCTGATTCCCATCGCGACCATCACCAATCAAAAAGGCATCGCACAGACTCTCGTGACCGGCACCGGGAGAAGTCACGAACTAGTCAATCAGAAGCACTTGAGCACCGCCCTCTTACTAAAGATCCACGTAACAGTGACGATGTATCGCGTCTGTACATTATTGACACTAAAGGGGATCCCTTAATCATTCGATATGGAAGTCTTGACCGATCTCAGATCCCAACTTACTACCGTGACGGTTATGGGAAAGTCCTTGGTACACGAGGCCGTCTTGTCATCCATCGCGATGGACCTAGGGATCAGTTCAGTCTTCGTATGCCTGGTGAAGGCTCATACGCCTCCAAAGACAAGGATGGTCTGTGGTCGAAGAATTGGCGAGTAAGACCAACACCTTTAAGAGTCCGGAAGCAAGAGAATGAATCTCAAAATGAGGACGATGGCGACTTTCTGGCGCTAAGTGCATCAAAGAAGCGCAAACACTCGCACCAAGCCCCCGATTCTTCAGATGACGAGGAACAGTTGGCTTATCGATCAATAGAAGGCAAGGCCAAGCCGCGTCAATATGAGGACAGCGACTTGGAATCCGAATCAGATGCACTTGCAGAGAATATCAATCTCGATCAGAATAACCCCCTAAAGTGGAAGTCAATTCAGCTTTCGAGACGTGTCAAAGATCAGCCAGATGACATAGATGCATGGCTCGAGCTGGCGAACCATCAAGACGCTCTCTTGAGAGCAGGTGAGGATGTTGATCACAGGGCACTTGAGGCTGAGGTGCATAGCTTTGCGGAGATCAAGCTGCATATGCTTGAGTCAGCTCTGTCTAATGTTTCAAACTATCAAGATCGCATTCGGGTGCTGATTCCTCTCATGCGGGAAGGTATCAAAGTGTGGAATAGTAAGGTTGCCGCCAAGAAGTGGAGTGACCTGCGTGCCGATGAGGATAAGAGCTTCACTCTGTGGAAAACGCATCTTGATTTCGCCATGTCAAACATTTCTGCTTTCCATTATGATACCCTCAATCAAATGCATCTGGATAGAATAAGGCTTATTATGTCTCGATCACAAGTGAAAATCGAGTCTGAGGACTTGAAGGAAGCTATCTATGTCTTCCTGAGACTTACCAGATTCATCCATGATTCTGGATATAAGGAGCTTGCAGTCGCAGCATGGCAGGCATTACTGGAGCTCAATTTCTTTCGACCGACACAATTGGATGACCAGGGTGCAGCAATTGAATCCCTCCGTGTGTTCTGGGAAAGTGAAGTCCCCAGGATAGGAGAAGAAGATGCTCAGGGCTGGGCGAAGTTTGTGGCAGATGGCGGAATCGGCGACGCTCCCGACCCTCTGCAAGATACCAAAGTGCCCCAATACCAGTCACGAGATGATTATAAACGATGGGCAAGCCTAGAGAGCTGTCAAGCTGATAAGGCTCGAGTTCCAGCACGAACTATGGATGAGGGAACTGAAGATGACCCATTCAGAGTGGTGATGTTCTCTGACATTGAGCCGCTTCTCTTTTTAATTCCAAGAGATATCCTGCCTGCTGTGCAGGAGCAGTTGCTCGACGCATTTCTGATATTTCAGGGGTTTCCCCCAACATTCCGGTCTGATCACTGGATCGAGGAGGCGTATCATGACCAGTTTCTTGCAATTTCCATACTAGACATGGGGTTGAATGCGCCCACATCGCTATCAGGAAACGAAGACCCTACGGAAATCCAGAGGAAGCCCCCTTCTTTCCACCAACAGCCTCTTTGCGTCTCTGGAACACTCGATGTTCTTTTTCCTTGGTCAGAATGGTTCTCCTATCTGCCCTCAAAGAATAGAAAGAATGATGTTGAACTTGGATTTCTGGTCAACGCAACAAAGCAACTGGTTCATAGTGTCAACTTCGAGGGCCTGGCCACATATCATTTAGCACTATGTCTAAGTCAAGATGGTTCCAGTGTCAAGAAAGCAGCAAAGGCTCTACTGAAGCGGTACCCGACAAATATTAATCTTTACCGATCATACGCTGTTGCTGAGTATGCGAATGATAATCGAGAAGTCGCTTCCAAAGTCTTGTCATTAGCGACCGAGCTTGCATCGGTGAGTACTGAGCCTTCTCTTGACTTAACTCCACACACAACGCTGACCAATTCCTACAGAAGGCCCTAACAGCAGATGGGTTTGCTGTTTGGAGAACTTGGGCGTGGATGGAGCTTCAAGGGGATGATAAACAGCTAGCCGTTCGAAGATTATGCTCATCTGTGGATGATGTTCTACGAAGTTCGACTGGCACCTCTCAATTATCACCAACCCAGATCCTCAAAGCTCACCAAACTTTCTCTTCACTGATGAGTGACTTTATTTCGGGGGGAAATCTCGAGGGTACGAGCACTCTTGCCGAGTGTTTAGTCCTACTGTCGTATTTGACTACCGAAGGCTCTGGAGAACCAATGTCGACATCACAAGGAAGCATTTCGGCTGCGATAGAGACAGTGCGCCGAGTTTCGCTCGAATTCAAATCTCGAGGCTACCAAGCCTCGCGCGCTCATGAGCGACTATTACAATTTGCGTCAAGACTACTTTACTTGCATGCAACTCGAGGGTGAGTCCAAATTCAAGGATTGCTAGATACCTGCTAACAAAAGCAAGACCTTTCCGTCGTGCATATCTACTTGAACAACTGAAGCAGTTTTTGGTGTACTTCCCCAGAAACACTATATTCTTATCACTTTTCGAATGGGCTAATTCCAGTCTTCGGGTCATCGACGAAACAAGAACACTTCTACACGAAACGGTCCTGACTCCAGCTCAGGATTGCCTGAGCAGTCGAATATTTGCCATCCACCACGAAATCGAATGCGGGAACGTCAACACAACGAAAGCAGCTTTCGAGCACGCCGTATCAAGTGACGCTTGCAAGTTCAACACGTCTTTGTGGATCAATTTTATTAGATTTTGCAGCTCACAAAGAGAATTACGACCAAAAGCCAAGGATGTTTTGTTCAGAGCCTTAAGGCATTGTCCCTGGTCTAAGGATGTTATGATGGAGGCGTTCCTCACATTAAATAGAGATATGGATTCTTCGGGACTGAAGGGTATTTTTGAGATGATGACTTCGAAGGGATTGAGAGTTCATGATGATCTGGAGGGGTTTTTGGATAAGAGGAAAAACGAAAAGCAAACGGCAAAGAGCCAGCGAGCATAAGAGCTATGCTCTGGCACTTTGAAATTGAAAGAAGGTTTCCAAGCTTATTGTGATTTGCGGTAGAGATAACAGCTCAAGGACATCTTGAATCAACTATGAGTTTCACCTTGAGTTTTCGTATTATCCCAGCTATAGTGCCTAGATAAGATCAATGTTCGTCAAGAAAAAGCTTAGTTTGGCGTCATAAAAATAGTATAGTAACATCTATGAATACCCTAAATGTTTAGGTTCTTTATGATGAGATTGTCTAAAGCAGACCCTTATATAATACAAACTATAGCTGGACTAACACCTAGTACCTCTGAAACGCAGCCCAGCTTGATAGTCCATAATGGGTCTACTCTCACTGGCTGAGCGCTTGAACAAGAACGATATCTCCATCCATGAAGGGGCTGGCGCTTATGAAGAGTAAGAAGGTCTTGATAAGAGCATCAAAATGCCACCGCAAGGTCGAGCTCCAGGATCTTGCCATCAAAGGCCATCAGAAACCACCCAAGAAGTTCGAGCAGCAGACACGAATCGACAAAGAGCCAACCACCGACGGGCGAATCTCGAAGAGATCGCCCGTTATATCATCTATCCCCTCAGCCAGTCCCCGGAAGAGTATATGAGTATGGATTTCCTTGATCGATGCCGCATCAACTGTGAAGACATGGACTTTAGAACTGGTCAGGTCGGCAAGCGCGCAGAGCCATTCATTCAACTTGTTCAGCCTCAAGTGGTTGAGCAATTGCTCAGAGAGATTGGGGCTCCTCCGCTCAAGGATCGTCGAGACTGTGAGCGAGTCCTCACACGAATTTAAATATGGTCCTTAGTGGGAAACTACCTTCATGTGGGATTGGCTATATACGTACATCTCTGAGTACGAGAATGCCCAAGAAAATTGTGCTATGGCGGCTCGCACCACATGGCTCGATGTCAGGTATGGCCACTTCATCCCCAGATCCTCATCTTCTCAGCCCAGCTAACATGATCCACAAAGTTGTGGCAGTTCTAGGCTCATTAACCGCCTGGGAGGAGAGAACGCCAACTGGTAGCTCAAGGCTCTTCTTCGCCAACATCTCCCCAATCCTACACGCTATGACCGTGTGCCTGATCCTAAGAGACCTCATACCATGTGCTATCTAGCAGACGTTTACTTGTTATTGCAACCAATAGGTCTCTCAAGGCGACCTGGCAAAAGCAAAAGATCATTCCAGTATGAGAAGGACTTTCTTTGAATTTACACCTATCGCAAGCGTTACTGACCTGAGTTATTTCGCTAGTTGACTCTCATCACTGGCTCGGACAGGACCGTCCGGGTAACCCAATGCATTCTGAATGCGGAAACAGGGAGCATTGAGATCCGTAAATCGCCTCTCGTTTCGTTTCGAAACGGCTTTCAATTAGACTTGACCAAATGCTTGATGTTATTAGGATGGATGCTAGGCACTCCGGTGAGACGAACAATGTGAATAACAGCATCTACTTCGTCGATATGGGGTCAGTATGTTTATCTTTATGTTTATGTCTAACAAGAGAGGGCTTGGAGTTTAGCACAAATTAATCCTACTTGAAGAATTATAAAAGAAAGCTATGATTGAGGATATGCTGACTTGGACTGGTACATCTTAATGTTGAATCCTCTATTTCTGCTGCGGTGAAATCATCCTCGGAGCTATCTGTGAAGGGCTATGAATCGTGAAACCAGATGAAGGAGCTATTTTTTTTTTATACCATGACCTAGCTGAGTACTAAAAATAGTTTACATGGTATTCCTATTATGATTTGATTTGTTTCGTAGCAAACCGTATTAGATACACATGTCATCACCAATGGATGTTTGGAACTGTGCGAGTTTATACGATACAATCAATCATGTTTGGCAATCAATGGAACACAGCTGAGGTAGTCAACTGTTCACCTTCCATTTCCTTGGACCGCGTCATGGCTGTGTTGTCTGGTGGAGTCAGAACAGGGGCTTTTAGGGGTCTCGAAGTCTATAGCGGGTCTGGCGCTGAAGCTGAAGCTGTCGTGAGCTGTCTTGGGCCTGAGCTTAGATGAATGTGAGACCATCCATGGATGTGAGACTGATGAAGGAAAGAATCCCTTGTAGTGGCTCAAGAAAAGAGGCCGCCAGGTATTAATTCACTGCTAATCACCAAGATTCCTGTTTTTGTGTAGCAGTAGCTCACCTATTAAATGTTTCTGAGGCCTCAGTCACTTCAGTCTAGAACATGCAGGGGCCAGTTACAGCTGGAGACGCCAGTGGAAGCCAAGTTTTGGCTCTGGGTCAGGGTCAGACTCAGACTCAAAGACAGCGAATAACTTCACGAATTCAACATCACTTGATCGCCCTCTCTTTTCTCCGCTCTCTCCGCTCTCTCACCTCTTCAAAGGCTGGAAAACATAAAAAAAAACACCAAAATCGTCACAAGAACAAAAACATGGCTCTCGAGCTCAAAGCTGGTGGAGGTGCTAGCGAAGTTACTCGCTCCCTCTCCAACGTCGACCCCATCGTCAGCGGCCAACTTGTCAAGCTATTCCAGTCCCTAGCTGATAGAGAAGACAAGACGTGGAGCAAAGAAAAGCTCACTTCATTTATTCAAAATGTTCAACAAGATGGCTCTTCACCTGCTGTCCAAGAACTTCTCGCTAGAGACCACCTCGACCTGGATGGCTTCATGGCCTGGATGACGTCGTCTCATGCAGCTGCTACAACCCCGCCTAAACCCCAAGATCTCTCATACCCTCTTGCTTCTTACTTTATCAGCTCAAGTCACAACACCTATCTCACTGGAAATCAACTCTCGAGTGATAGTTCGACCAGGCCTTACACCGAAACTCTACTGCGGGGTGGCCGTTGTATCGAGATCGATGTCTGGGATGGCGATGAGTCTGATCCTGAGGGCACAAGCAGTCCTTCCAGCAGCGATGAGGAGAGAGGTGTGAAGAAGGTTGTACAGAAGACGAAGAAGAGGAGCACTTTTGGGAAGCTCAAGGAGAAGCTCGCAAAGACAACTATTCGTGACAAGGATGAGTCCTCTGACCCCGCCTCTGGTCAACAGCCCGCTGAGAGCGCCGATCCCGAGTCTACGGAGCCCGAAGCCGCTATCGTGGAGCCCCGAGTACTCCACGGCTATACTCTCACCAAGGAAATCTCCTTCCGGGCTGTCTGTGAGGCCATTCGTGAGGGTGCTTTTGTTGTTAGCGATCTGCCCGTCATTGTTTCTCTTGAAGTCCATTGCAAACCGGACCAGCAGCTTGCCATGGTCCGTATTATGAAGGAAGTCTGGGGAGATCTTCTTGTACCTGAGCCCGAGAACGAACCTGATGCTCTACCTAGCCCAGATGAACTTCGTCGAAAACTCATAGTCAAGGTCAAGTATGCACCGCCTGATGCAGATGCAACTCTGGAGGAGAGTGAGGAAGACGATAGAGCACCGCCTCCTGGTGCTCAGGCTGGTGATGCTCCACCAAAGAAACCCGCAAAGATTATACAGGAGCTGAGCCGCATGGGCTTCCATGCTCGAGGTGTGTCTTTCAAGAGCTTGACACAGCCTGAGGCTGGCATGCCTACACATATCTTCTCCCTATCTGAGAAGAAGGTCATTGATGTGCATGAGAAGCAATCTTCTGAACTGTTCAACCACAACCGACACTTCCTTATGAGAACGTATCCTTGGGGGCTGCGGATAGGATCTTCAAACTTGGACCCTTCTGTTTTCTGGCGTAAGGGTATCCAGATCGTTGCCCTTAACTGGCAGAGGTGGGATGAGGGTATGATGCTCAACGAGGGCATGTTTGCGGGAACAGGAGGATATGTCCTCAAACCTCAAGGTAACCCCCTCTCTCATCGAATCGTATGTCGTATTCTAACTCTTTAGGCTATCGACTCAATCGTAGTGACGACGAAACTGAGAACACAATCATCCGAAAGTCTCTCCATCTTACAATCACAGTCCTCGCCGCACAAAACATCCCACTCCCACCAGGTGACACCTCAACCCGTGGCTTCGAGCCCTACGTCAAAGTCGAGCTTCACGTTGAAGGGCCTGATGAATTCCACGGCGGTCCCGTCCCTAACGGAGGACACGAGCGCGAGGGTGAATACAAGGCCCGTACAAAGACACACCGTGGCAACATGGTTGACTTTGCTGGTGAGCGTCTTGAGTTTCCACCTGTGCCTCACGTTGTCGATGAACTCTCGTGGGTGCGCTTTACAGTGCGCGATGATGAGATCGGTAGGGATGATTTAGCGGCCTGGGCTTGTATGAGACTTGATAGGCTAGGTAATGGATATCGATTTGTGCATCTTATGGATTGTGAAGGGCGCATCACGGACGGTGCAATCTTCATCAAGGTTGAGAAGAAGTTGATTTAGCTGGGAGTTAGTAGCATGATCATGATTTCTGGCTATCTAGCATAAGAATACAATGAGAGCGATTTGACGAACCTTGAAATTGATTATTCAATTCGAAGCAACGACTGATTATAAATACGCCAGTGAGTCAGTGTCGCTGAAATCTCGAGATAATCATGAAGCCTATGGTCTATGACGGCTGAAACTGAGCTCAAGGACATTCTCTTCTCAAGAGACTTATATGCAGGGATTCATAAAATAAACAATTATATCACGAGACAATTAACTGTGAGAGAATATGGACACAAATGAAATCAATTCAAGAGCAAGGAATGTATCATCTCACTCAATAGTAGCTAACACTAACACGCTAGAATCCCTCTCAAATAATCATGTTTAGTAGTCGTTGTCACCACTGTTCTTGTTTCCCCTGATCTTCTGCTCAACCTTGTCCTTGACCTTGTCGAGCAGACCACCCGATCGGTCGTTGTCGTCGTTGTCCCGGCGAGATGAACCCTGGACGTTATTAGCATTAATAAGTAGGGATACTGAAGAAAACTCACATATGTATTGTCATTGCTTGAGCCGTAACTGGTATTTTCATCGCGACGAGATGAGCCCTGATAGTGACATTAGTTATTAAAGGCTCTATCGATATGTGTATTTACTTACATAGCTATCATTGTCACCGCCCAGGCCTGAGCCACTAGTGGAGCTGAAAGTGTTATCGTCATCACGACGGCCGGAGCCCTAGACGCCATTAATACGTAAGGGTAAAGTAGTTGAAGAACACTTACATAGGTGTTGTCATCTCTGTTGGAAGAGCCCTAGAGAAAGGTTAGCTTGACTATCATGGAAATAGTTGCTGGAAGCCCATACATAGGTCTTATCATTACCACCGCTCAGGCCAGATTCATAGCTGTTATCATTGTCACGGCGACTAGAGCCCTGGACATCGTTAGCATATGCAAGTGGAAGGACTGAAAGACTTACATAGGAATTGTCATTGCCGCCACTCAGGCCTGAGCCACTAGTGGAGCTGAAAGTGTTATCGTCGTCACGTCGGCTGGAGCCCTATTATGTGTGAGCTTGAGCCTGCTGCAAAGGGCATAAGACATACATAGGTGTTGTCGTCGTCACGGTTGGAAGAACCCTGAGATGTTTGTTAGGGGCGATCTTGTGAGTTGAGTGTCAAGCGTCGTACATAGCTATCGTTGTTGCGAGAGCCGTAGCTGTCGTTGTCGTTGTTAGACGAGCCCTGAGATTCATTAGTATGAAAGACTGGAAGCGATAGATGAGTACTCACGTAGCTGTCATTGTTGGAAGAGCCATAAGAGCTCTGGTTGTTGTCCTGGCGAGAAGAGCCGTAAGAGTTGTCGTTGTTAGACGAGCCCTGAGATTCATTAGTATGAAAGACTGGAAGCGATAGATGAGTACTCACATAGCTATCGTTATTGGAAGAGCCATAAGAGCTCTGGTTGTTGTCCTGGCGAGAAGAGCCGTAAGAGTTGTCGTTGTCGTCATTGTCGCGACGGCTGGAGCCCTGTTATATGTGAGTATGAGTGTGAGTTCATTAATAATGGTGTAGAAGACCGTACGTAGCTGTTGTTACCGTAGCTGTCAGACATTTTGATGACTGGAGATAGTGTTTAAGAAAGGATAGATAGATAGTGATAGATTGATAGATTGTATAGTAGTGTGAATGAAAAGTAGTCCGGATATGAGAGGGCCAGCTTCTGTTTAATACCCATCCAAGAGAAGCTCCCTCCCCTCCAAACTAACTTAGAGCTCCCCTTCTCTGTCATGTGGATAAACAAGCTCCCCCTCCTCCATCACAGGGAGGAATGACGTGCCGCTGTTCCATTGTGGCATGGACCTTGTCTTAGAAAGCTGAAGCTCCAGAGACTAGTTGGTAGAATGTTTTAGCTTCGGAACACCCCATGTACTATACCCACCCTGCAACCTGCAAGACTTGATAGAAAAGTAGCAGAATCTTGAGACGATATGATCATGTCCCATGAGGAACGCGCGTTGACTGAGCTACAAGTTGTAGCTGTCGTGCCATGATTTATAGTACATGTACCTAAGCCAAAGCTAAGTTTAGCCTGGGAATTTGATACCGGTGATCAAATCCTTGAAGAGTTTTGTAGCCCGAATGTCATTGGAATAAGCTCTCTGTGATAGACCCTGCCAAGAAATCGAATGAAGAGACCTTCCACGATACTTGGGTCCCTTGTTGTCCCTCCAATCTCTGTATCACACTGCACCATATTTACTTTGTGTAAAAACCTGTTGGGTGTGCATTTCTTAGCAAGTAGGTGCTACATTCCCACGAATCAGCCTTTCTGCAAGCAATTGGCACGATCAGCAACTCTCAGCTTTGTCATGTTTGGTGTCGTCATGTTTCCTGTCTGTGATGAGATAGCTCAGGCAAGGTACGTATTGAAACCTCCCAGGCCATTGATCTGCCTGAAAGATGCATTAGCCTTGATCTAACAGGGAAACGCTAAGCCAAACAAGCAATGAACGGACCCCCCGCGACCAGCTATACAGGGTCCAAACCAGGTCCCAGAACCTGGACGAGCTGACCTGTAGGCTCCACGGCCTGTGGCTATGCCAGCTCTGAGCGGTATCGGTACCAAGCTATCAGCATCGAGAACCAATTTGCGGTCTAACAAGAGTCCAGATCTTCAGGGCCCGAATGATCAACCCAGATCAAAGCCGAAGGGAAACGGGCATAAAGTATGGCCTTAAGCTTTGCCATGCAAGACAAGCTGAAGCAGACGTGGATACTTGAGGGGAAGAGTCGGCATCAGAGGAGAGAAATGTCTGAGTGACATGCCATCCCCTCCTTTGCCAAGACGGGGTCTAAGTCGAGATCGCGCTCGGAATCGGGCCTAGCTACTTTGTCTCAACTCCCCGCCCAAGTTCCAGAAAAGTTGTTCAATCCTGATAGTGAGAGAATAGGAACCCTGCTTCACCAGGACCCTTACCTTGGCAATTGATCCTTCAAGTGCTTATCGTAGCGTGTTCCTTGATCGTGAAGAGTATATTCCCAGATTTCCATATCTATTAAGGTCGTATTATCTTATAAGAGCCGGTTATAACTTGCAATCTTGGTCTTTTTTCCCAGTTCGCGAGTGAATGAGTTGACAGGCCAACACGCCTCGCTGTTCGGTATTCCTCAGACTACCACACCAAAAACATGTCCAAGCTAAGTCAAACTCCTGGGCAGGCAGTTGGTGCCCTGTACAACACTCTGTCTCCCCACGTGTGGTGTTTGTCCATTCTCAGCAAACTATCGTCGCCCGGCGTGTCCGGCTTCTTCAATTGAGACATACCCAATTCCTAGTCGATCTCGATCTGCTTCGAGCACATATCGCCTATTGAGGCTAGAGACTCTAGCACAAATGACACAATTGCATCAAAGACTCACGGCAACAAGCGCAATATCAGTAATGCCCGCATGCGCCTGCGGGGTTTCCTACAATACCCAGGTGATCAGCCCAACCCGAAACCCCCTTGAAATGTTTCATAACGTCATCATTCCAAGACGCAACTGTGGCTGCGAAATAACTGCCGTTAGAGTTACTCTGTATCCTTAATGCAACGTGCAACAAGCTTGACTTTGAGTTTGTATCGAAGGGATACTTTCTGGCCCAGCAGAATTAAGCATCCATCCAGAATAGTGCATTCATACTATGGCAACATTGTGCCGAGGGATGTCATCCTCACAGATGGCTAGATCTGTCAGGACCAGGAAGCGCACCGCTCATCATGGCAGGCTCGGGGCTTGCACCGAGAATAAGTGTTCTACCTCCTCGAGTTCCCCACCAAGCTACCCCAATAGCTGCCCGTTCCACGTCTAGCTCTCCACTGACGAGAATCTGTAAGAACCGTTGCTTTACTGGTTCCCGTAGTGCTGGGTCCTCTATTTCATTCATGGCTTGAGCAGCAATCGTGAACCATTCTTCCACCAAAGGAAGAGGAAGGTATGGGAGTGAATCAACTAGTGCTAAAGCAAGTGAACTCTGCTGAGAATGACGTTCCTCTTGAGTTTCCTCCATCGCAGCTCGTGCGACTAGATCAGCTGTCGGTGGGAGCAAACTCGTCGGCGCTGTGGATATAGAAGCTCGAAGCATCTCCAGCAGTGTCTCCGATAATTGCGGCTCCAGTTCTGCAATGGGGAACGGGGGAGACACAATCTGCATCACGGTCTTGAAAGCCACTCTAAATTGGCGAGATGAGATATGTTGCGGGAATGAGTTGAATAACAGAGCGATATAGAAAGGTGTAAGTTCGATGGTGAGAGGGCTATGTTGAGGACAAGAGATGGTTGAGAGAATGGCACTATGAGCTGACTCGAAGATCTCAACCATGTTTTGCGTTGTAGGCCCTTCGTGAGAAATGTATGCAATCGCTGGTTTGATAATCAGAGCATCGCATGCATCCGTTGGTAGAGTGAGTGGTAAATGTTCAGAGAGGTTAAGGTAGAAGAGGTCCAAGCTTCTTTGCAGATACGTGGTCGAAGTCGATGCATTCTCAGCTGGCCGGAATTCCTTGAGAAAATTGTGGCAAGCAGAGGCACTGCGAGAAATCGAGTCGATCGACGTCAGGTAAGCGAAGTTGTAGACTTGGAACGCGTTGTTACCGTTTCTTGACGAAATGAAAAAGATGTTGCGCAATATGCGAAGAGACTTTGCTGCGATAACAGGAGCGGCCATGTCATTCAGCATACGCGGGTCCAGGAGACTTCGCGAGACAATTGCCTGCAGGATGGCGACCGTCCCGAACATGAGCTTTCTGAGCAAGTTCCATAGAACTGGCCAGGTGCTTGTAACGGTCTCCTGGGAGAGCACATTGCCCTCCAATGCTGGGTCTATGTCGCTTAAACGGTTCAACCGCCAGCTATCCAATACTTGACTGCTGAAGGTCAGAAGAGCATCTTGTGCAGCAATAACAGCCTCTGTATCTGTGGCTTGTTGAACAGCATAACCAGCCAGCTTCGCTAACGGACCCATGTTGGCCAGAGTAGGTCGCCTATCTAGTTCTTGAATAAATCGGAACGAGGGTGTATTGGGCGACCATGCGAGAAGATGATTTGGCGATTCAACGACCTCAGAGCTGACTGCGGCCAGGAACTGACCATGGCCGAGGCCCTCCTCAGCTATTACAGTCCAGATGATAAGAGGTAGGAGCGCATTGCAGTTGATGAGGCTTCGATGGAAGTCGGACAACAACGGAAAGGCAAAGTTTAGAGCCATGACAACCGATGCGCCTGCGACTGGGCCATCCTCTTCGCGACTTTCGAGTGCCAGATTCGCCGCCGTTACTACAGCCTCCTCAAGAGTATTCCTCATTCTACGCGGCAAGGAATGCCGGTTATTAGACTCCATCCCCATTAGGACACCAGTCAGGACCAAAAGATGTTGCCATCGCCTCGATCGATCGTCCGCTCCCTTCACAACAGCGCGCGTCCATTCTTCGCAACTCAGTCCGCCTCCTTCATGGGGTTCTTTCCGTTCGCGATGGGCGACTTCATAGTTGTGAATGCGCGCGGCGGCAGTGTTGTATATACTGATAACTCGAACCGAAGTGCGAATGCCGCCGGGTTGGAACCATATCGCAGGGGCCGTCAGCAATTGCGACGTGAGGAGGCCGAGATTCAGAGGGTTTGTAAGCTCGGTAAGGAGATGTGTTGTCGAACCGATGATCTGCTCCGTCTTAGCAGCATCGTGAACGTCTGGGTAATGCTGCAGGACTGTTCTGAGGAGTCTATCGGAAGACATATCGTCACATTCGGTTTATTTGGTAATAGGAAGGAGTTGTCGATGGAGAGTTGATGATGGATGGACCCAAGTTCCCTTTACAATTCCGAGGTCGCGGCTGTGGTTGCGGATGCCGACTTCACGGGCTTTTGCCGAGGCCTGCCTGCCCTATGGATGACGTTCCAGAGGCACTCAGCTACATCAGCATCTCCCCTGTCCCTTGTCGCCGTTGGTCCAAGCACCCCATTTAGGGGATGGCAGAAAACTTATGACCTATAATCCGAGGTGACAGAAATACTTAGGAAGATGAGGTAAGAATTAGCACACTGCCTGGCCACTTTATTCTTCGACCCCCTTAGTTTAAGGTCTCAAGTCGTCTTCTGACACCCCAAGGGCCCATCATCATATCAAATCCATTCTCAACACCGCAATCATCAGCGACCATTGAGAGCTTAACTACAACCTCCATAATGGCAGGGTACATACAGATCGCGTACGTTCTTGATGGCAGAGCACTAACTATTTCAATTATAGATGGCACTGCCAAATACCCCTCCGCCAGACTATAAAACTCCGCGATTCCCGTCCTTGAATGTCAAGACTCTATATGACACCACCGCAGACAAACAATTCACACTCTATTATGTCCTTGATGTTTGGCGATTCACTTTACTATGGACACTCATTATATATTCGTGCTTCCATCTTGCTGCGGTCTTAATTGCCATATTCACCCATGGTTGGAAGAAGTCGTCCTGGAGATATCTATGGGCAGTACCTGTCATATACCTCGTCATCGCTGGACTTGAGGCTGTCATGGCCGGGAGTATCGTTGGTTTAGTGTAAGTCATGATGGTAGTGGTAACTATCTTTGCTGACAGTGTATTAGTTTGGGAGCTGTTTACTCTGCTGGATACTACGAGATGAACACCTGGATTCCGTGCACGTGGGGTTTCATCAACGTGTTGGTACTCATCATTTCCTCTTTCTCTATCCAAGGTGGACTTTAGGGGGGGCCACCAGCTACACATTATTGACATTCTTCGCGTAAGAAGGATGGTTCTCAAACTCAGGGCCATCCGTATAGTCCTCCGAAGCAACATTTTACAAATGTCGGAAACCAGGCCTCGGGATTAGCTGCAGCGACTCGAGCGGTTCACTTCGAGTCTTGGATACAGCACTTACTGGGAAATGACGGTTGATCAAACGGATACCGGGTAGAAGGAGTTTAAAACATTTTATAGTTTAGATTATCGGTGCATGGCGTTGTTTGCAATATACCCACTGTTGTTTTGAAGCATCCAGACACATAGTGTATGGGGCAAGAGCCTTATGCACTTCGAAGCTTGATTATTCCTACAACCTCAGCCTATTTGTTATAGAAAGACGCACTGCTTTCAAGTGGACATGTGACTCTCTTTGACACTTCGCTTCAAAAGTCACATTGTCCCAAACAAACTGACATGAACGGGTCCCCCGCATTTGGAGATACTTCTAATTCCGAGTTCGATTCCCCTAACCACAAAAAACAGCAACGACGAGACGACGAAAACAACGAATTTTCAATTAAATAAACGGTAAAATACTCTTTTATAACTGAACTGATACTTTTCTATAATTATTTAATGTCACTTGTGATGTTTTTATGGCATTAAAATTATTATAGTCGTTGACCAGACAGCAACTACAAGTACCTATAAATGTCCAGTACTTTCAATTTACTCCTAACCACCCTGGAGCCAACGCTCAGGTGGGTACGTCAACTAACCTGGAAGCTTAGATCCTAGCTAAGGCCAACAATCTTGATATTGTTCTCTACCTCACAATCCAGAACTGCAGACGCCATCCGGGGACGAGGGCCAACACGCCTTCTGAGTAATAGTTTTTCATTTCTTTATTTCAGCACCAAAGACCGCCTTTTGAAACCACTCTCTTCTCTCTACGACTCTCCTTTTCACAAAGTGTACGTTCATTTCATCATCTTATCTTTCACAAAGCTTCGAAACACCCCCTGAAGACCTCATGAGATCGTATAGATTATTCCCTGACTTTCTATCAAAGAAGACCATGTCCGAAATTACACAAAACGCGGGTGTCCGACCCGTCAACTTCAACCCTTCACCTGCCCATCATCGAGCATCGCCAACTCATCATGACTCCTTCTCTGGCAACTCTCGCTTTCTGGACGAACTCATGATCCTGAAACCCTACTTCGCAGGCCAGCCCAAATCACTCTCCGGTATTGCTCTGCGAGCCTTTTGTCTGGGCATCGCTCTGGCTTGCAGTGTCATTTCCATGGGGGCTATTCTGTTCTTGACTTCTAGCCCTGTTTGGCGTGTTCCTTTTTTCCTCTTTGCTCTCTCGGCTTTTCACTTCCTCGAGTTTTGGACCACGGCTGAGAGGAATACTCTTGTGGCTAGCATTGGAAGTTTTCTCTTGACCGCAAACTGGCCCTCTTATGCTATCGCCCATTCAGCTGCGTTCATCGAATGTGCCTTTGTTAATCTGGTCTTTCCCAATCGGCACTGGGCACCATATGGCGCCGGTACCCTCCTCCTGGCCCTCGGCCTTGTCATGGTCATCGTTGGACAGTACGTTCGCTCAGTAGCCATGTTGCAGGCTGGAGCCAGCTTCAATCATCATGTTCAAACAAAGAAGAAGGATTCCCATGAGTTGGTGACTTCAGGCATTTACTCCGTCTTCCGCCATCCAAGCTACTTTGGCTTCTTCTACTGGGGGTTAGGAACACAATTGGTGATGGGCAACGTTCTGTGCTTTTTCGCATATGCAGCTGTTCTCTGGATGTTTTTCAGCAGGAGAATCAAGCATGAGGAGGCCAAATTGATTGAGTTCTTCCAAGATGATTATGTCCAATACCGGAAGAGAGTCGGAACTAAGATTCCCTTCATTGAATAGGTTAGGTAGATGTCACCAGGCTCGTCATGTCACATAAACACAATATCTGTCTTATAGGTTACCGACATATCGCAGATATGGAGATAGACGAACGACTTCCCAATAATATTCTATCAAACATACATTTAGTCAATACAATAAATAAGCTATCTGGGCAATACTAAAACGCATCCAGAGGCTCTACCTGTAGCCAAGGTGTTTTAAGTCGATACTGTTGTCATCTGCTTGCTGACACTTCCATACTTTGCTTGCCAAGCATAGAAGTACATCAATGCTGCAAAAGGTTGCCCAAATATGGTAAATGATACCCAGAAGATTGTGTTGCCAACTATTTTACCAGTGTAACCAAGCTTCATATTCTCAAGGGGTTTAGTCAGGGCAATAAGCGGAAGCTGAAGGAACATGCCCAGGAAAGCAACACCTGCGATATTCAGTGAATGTCACAGGGATATCTAGCATACAAACTTACCGATGATGTTATGTGTAGGGACACCGACAAGAATCTCGTGAAGAATAGCTGATACCAAAAAGACGACAAAGCTAGCAGCCTGGGGACTCCAACCACGTCCGATCATAGGCATGTACAGATGACGCTTGAAGTACGTGTAGACAGGTTTGTTCCAGGTGCGCCAGTACGCTCCCAAGCTCTCGCTATTCCACCAGTCGTCATAGAACGACCTGTCGCCAAATCGCAAAACCTCAGCTAATGCATTGAGAAATGATTGGAAGAGTGCGAAGAAACCAGCGAGCCAGATGACGAGGGAGATGGTCGAAAGCTTGAGTAGCCGTTCCAGAATAGACATGAGGTCAAGGGATGCAATCTTGTCAAGCGAGTTCCGCAGGACAGGGGCAGCGTATTGAGCACTCGCAACCCACATGAACACACTGAGGCCGAAGATTTCTCCAACTCGTTTGGCCACAAAGACCCATCTGATCTTATCCGTCCGGGGATACACAGGCTGGTATACAAGTGTAGGCGCCCACCAAAAATAGACTAGGTTGCTAAATGTAATGTTCTGGGGATACGGGCATTGTGTGTATAACTCAGGCACCAGTTCGCGCTCTCCTTCTATGGGGTGCAGGTAAGCATGTCTCAAATCGCGGTTGGTAAAGGCATACGATGCGGTCTTGAGCCAAACGGCAATGGCATGCATTTCAGTCAAGGTACCAATGAGAGGATGATGGATCTTGAAGTATACGACCCAAGTGGTGAGAACAAGGGCGAGGGTGATGTTGAAAAGGTGAGCCCATGCGACAACAACCCAGGTCTTATGAAACTTCTTGCGCTCCTGCTCCGAGGGGCCACCAGAGGGAGAGTCGTTGATACGCTTGAGAGAACCTCGAGCCTGCTGAGCAGCAGCCAGCTCAATCAAGTAGGCGGCGAGAAGATGGCATGGGATAAGGAAATAAAGGAGAAGACCCAAGTAAATATCCTGGCGACTGTAATCATGACACCTCACGCAGATCAAGACACCATACTACAGATTTTATTAGCTGGTTGTCGTCGAAACAAGTTATGAACAAAGGCTGAAGCATACCTTTTGGATGTTCTCGATCATCAATCGCAAGTTTCCAACAACTGCCAAGCATTAATAACCTGATGCATAACATCATGATGAGGGGCATTGGAGTTTCCATACCAAGCACAATGACCATGAGGTTACGGAACCCAATGAAGCTGGGAGCAGCATCGGAATCGTGACTCAGACATGAAGGTCTCGTCTGTTTGTGAATCGCAGCGACATGTCTGTACTTCTGGCCAGGCTTCTTTGGGGGTTTCGTTATAACAGCCCCGTTTCCGTTGGTGCGATTGTTCGGTTCATTCTGTGTGACGTCGTGGCCGCTGCGCCGGGAGACAGAGGCCGAGCCATTCGAGGTTTCTGTGCTCGTCGCTGTAGCCGAATTCATTTTAAAGGAGCCTTGCCAGGACGGCAGACTAATCGCGTAAAATGTAGTAACTCAGAAAATTAGGTGAAAGAAGAAAAATGAAAGAATTGAGAAGAGTTGCTGACGGAGATACGACGACCTTGTTAACGTCAAGTTGTTATGAGTGGCGGCGATTGTTACAGGGATGATAAGATACCGAGGACGCCACTGTCGCCGCGAATGAACCACCTAGAGCTTCAAGACAGAGCACGTTAAAGAGGTTATCAGACGACAGGAATGTAAAGATAAAGGGTCAAAATAAAAAAGGAGGTTCAAGGGAGGATACTAATTAAAAACAATCAATTGAGCTTCCATGGCAATGATTATCTCCTCTTGTCCCATCTCGCCAAGTACATTACCTACCAATACAGAGCAACCAGTTTGGCGTCTCCTCTGGCGGGGCTGTTTGAGCTTTTTCGCTATGATCATTTTTAGCAGCAACTCAGGGACTTTTCAATGAGGCTAAACACAACCATCAACGCTAAAGGGGGACCCGGGAGCATAACCCCCTGGCCTCCGCTGCATTCTGAGCGTTTAATGGATCGACGAACCCCCCCGAGCCACTGGCCTGTGGCGCTACAGGGGGGAGATATGCGGCAACAGTTGCAGGCCCCAGATGGCTTGTTACTTTGAGACTGATATTGGATCAATGTGAAAGCATGTGAAAGTGTGGTTGTATTGCATATTGTTGGTGAGATGCAAGAGCCATAGGAGGAGCAATCTAATGTGGTAGGCTCGGGTAGAACCGCGGTGACGAATTTGCGCCCCAACAATTCAGTATACGCAGCAATATTCACGCATGTGCATGTGGTTAGTAGAGGCACTTTTATCTCATCAGATCGAACCGTTGAGAATCTCGAGTTTTGAGAAGAGGAGTCATGTGACTTGGAGTTTTTGGAGAAAGCAGGTCTCCAACGCTGAGGCCGGTCGGCTAATCATCGCTTGAATTAGAGCTTCGTCACTTTGAACTTCACCTGAAAGCTCACGCGCCTCAAGGAAAAGCACTGCCTTTGTTCTTTATCAAACCAATTCTACCACAACGCACGCCGTATCATAGGAATTAATCTGCATTGCTGCCGTATGGAACATTCCCATTGATCAATTATCCAACGATTATCCAACAACGACTCCATAGCCGCATTGGTTTGCATTCTCACCTTGAAAGACCCACTCCCTACGACGCGCTTCTCAAGAAAGCTATTGTGCATGCTTGAACCCCCAAGGAAAGTCTGTCACGATGGCCTATGAGCCTCGTGGTGAACATGGTGGTGCCCAGGGCCAAGATGGGGCATTTGTGAAAGTTCGAGGCCGGCGTAAGTTTACCCATCATACTCAGTGATATGTCTCCTGTTGTGTTTTTCATTTTCAAGCTGCTCAGTGGCAGAAAAACGATGGAAATTGAGAGGGAGATTCTGCTTCATTCAATACTCATATTCTATATGGGGTCAGACGTCGGCTGTTGTTTAAGAAGCGCAGATTGAGAACTTCAGATTTAGGCAGTCTATCTCATGCTCAAAGACAGGGAGGGATTCTTGCTATGGTTGTGAGAGGGCTACTGATTACACTTGCACCAGAATCTGAGATTAAATGAGATTATCGTTTTCAAAACTGACGCCTCAACTCCAGGACCTGTGACTGACTATGGTGCCACTATAACACATTGGCAACATGATCGTGCCCCTAGTTATAAGGGAGGATATACCGGCGAAGCTGAACGACCTAGTGTCAGCTATATCGTTGATGTAAGCAACGCCTAATATGGATAAATATTTGAAGGCTGACCCTAAGTTAGATGCTTCCACCGGCAGCTCGTATCACAAAAGCCGCCGATAGCATCCCTATTAAGCACCTTCACTCTTCTCTGAACAAGATCAAACACCCTATCAATGTGGTACGCTGGACACCAGAAGGCCGAAGGTTGTTAACAGCGTCCACAAGTGGCGAGTTCACACTATGGAACGGAACAGGGTTCAACTTTGAGACTATAATGCAAGCTCACGATTCCGCCATTCGTGCTCTGGAATATTCTCACAGTGACGATTGGCTCATCTCAGCAGACCATGATGGTGTTATTAAGTACTGGCAACCGAACTTCAACAACGTGCAGAGCATCAACGCTCATACCGACCCTATCCGAGACCTTGCTTTCAGCCCAAGTGATTCCAAATTTGTCACTGCAAGCGATGACTCGACCCTCAAGATCTTTGACTTTGCTTTGGGACAAATGGAGTCAAAGCTCGAGGGTCACGGATGGGATGCTAAAAGTGTGGATTGGCATCCTACCAAAGGTTTGCTTGTATCTGGTTCTAAAGATCATCTTGTCAAGCTTTGGGATCCCCGTACTAGTCGCTGTTTAACGACACTCCACGGCCACAAGAGTACCATAACAAAAGTTCTCTTTGAAAAGGTCCGCGGTGCCTGTTTGGCGACATCTGCAAGAGACCAGACCGCTCGTGTTTTCGATCTTCGTATGATGCGTGATATCTGCCTCCTTAAGGGCCACGAGAAGGATATCTCTACTCTTACATGGCATCCTATTCATCCTAATCTTCTCAGTACTGGTGGCATGGACGGCTCGCTATTCCACTATCTCCTCGATTCTCCGAACCCCCCTCCTGGCCAATCCTTCACTGTTGCTCCTTACGACAGCCCTGATCCATCATCAATAGCCGCACAATCAGTATGGCCAATGCACAAGGTCCCCTTTGCTCATGATTATGCTATTTGGTCCCTGGACTGGCATCCTCTTGGACATATCCTCGCTTCAGGCTCCAACGACCGCATTACACGTTTCTGGAGCCGTGCTCGACCTGGTGACACAGAGGTTTTCCAGGATCGCTACCATATTGGCGAAGCAGCGGCTGAGGCTCAAGGAACATGGGACCGCCGTGGTAACCGTCGTCAGCGACAGGAGGAGGAGCAACAAGAGATGGAAGACGAGATGGATGCTCTGGTCGACCAGGACGCACCGAAAGCTACTGTCCCTGGATTGCCTGGTATTCCTGGACTACCTCTTGGTGGAGGTCTACCTGGCCTTGGGTCAAGTGTTCCACCACCTCCTATTCCCGGTGTAGGGGCCGGCTCAGGAGCTCCTCCCCCTCCCCTACCGTTCCCCTTACCCGGACTCAACGGTGGCCCGCCGCCACCGCCCTTACCTGGTCTGGACCCTAATAATCCTCCGGATCCAGCCCAACTTCTCGAACTCATGAAGAAGGCCGGCGTGCCCCTACCGCCTCCGGGAGGACTGCCTCCTGGTCTCGTCCCACCACCAGGAAGCATGCCCCCGCCGCCTGGAAGCTTTCCTATGCCGGTCCCACCACCCCCTATGCCAGGCCTTGACGCTGACAAGGCAGATATGCGACGAAGGGCTCCCTTACCTAGTCAAGAGGAGAGCTTGCGCCACGAACAGCGACAAGGGAAATATACGAGAGCGAGATAGGGGAAACGCGGAAAATAAGGAAATGTCAATGATTCAATATCCTTTGGCGCCGATGGTTTGAAAGTAATACTGGCTGGTAAGAACCTAGCAAAACTATCTTGTATCCTTACAATATCAGGCACGAGTTTCAAAAACAGTGTAATATATATCAATCGGAACTTTTGAATACCCGTAATTCGTTAAAGCCGATACGCAAATGCGCATGCACATACTATGGTGCGTATGAATCTAGATACTAAAACATGTAACATAAGTGACTCTCTCGTATGCAGTCATATATATGTTATGAATCTGTTGGGAGCTGACCATCAAACATCCCAGGCTTATTCATTCCCGAATGCAATGCCCAACACTCCCTTTCCTACTAAACAAATGCTCGATAACTTCCTACTTCTTAGGGAAGGCCTTTTGCTTGTCCGCGAAGTCTCGGATCACCAGAGCACAGGTGTGATCAGAACACAGACGTCGCTTTCGCTGAGGAGGTAGTTTAGAAGCAAACTCAAGACCACTAGCACGCTCAACAGCCTCAATGGGAACCTCGAAGTCGGTGATGGGTTTCGAGTTGGAAATAGGGGCGTTGGGAAGAACGAACGCACCCAGCGCAACGTTTCCACCGACACGGCCATCCTCAGCAAAGATCACCTTGTAGAAGTGTGTGGGCACAGCAACTGAAGGAGGAGAACCGATCATTTCGTACTTAACGTACCACTTGCCGTCGGCTTCCTTCTTGGGTAGATAGAGAGGGCCTGTAACAATGCGGACGGAGGGGTACTTGACGGTCAGACGACGGCAGAAGTCCTCGAAGTGAGCCCAGTAGTCACGGTTGAAGCCATCACCAACCTGAGGACACATGTTTGTGAGATAAAAGGTATCGTCCATGGCCTTTTGAGACCATTTGCAGTCGGCAGCGGGGACCTGGTGACCACGATCATAACCACTGCGATAGTAGTCCTTTAGCAGAGCACGGAACTTTTGCGGCACAGAGTCATCCTCAAGGAAGTTGCTGTGTTTTCGATCACCATCGCGAATGGCAAGAGAAGCAGGTGTGATATGTTCGACGACCCAGTGAGGGTTTCGTGTGCGACGATCGTAGGAAGAGACAAGACCAGAACGGTTGGCGACATCGGCAATAGGCCCTGGAAATCCGTAGTCGAAAATGCCGCCAGGATTGACGATTGCGGTTGGGTCGATTGGCAAACCGGAGGGTGCAGTTGCTGGAGGACCAAAGACTTGAGTGGGAGGAATGGCGGGAGAAGCGGTGGGAGCAGGAAGAGCGGCGAAGGGGTTTGAAGTCGTCGGAGGAGGCGTAGCTAGAGTATTGGTCTCCTCAACGCGTTTGCCGCCTCGAAGAGAGTAAACAGCGGCGGTGATGGCAGCGCCGCCTCCTGCGGCTAGGCCGATAGTAGCGAGTGTAGTCTTGGACATGATTATCCCTGACGGTAAACGAACCGGCAGAAAAATAAAGAAAGTAGAATAAAGTTCAATCTTAAAGAGCGAACAGGTATTATTAAGTGAGAAATCGACGATTGAAAGCTAGATCACGCGCGATCTTTGCCCAATGGTGTTAAGTAGCAGCGCCTCGTGATATTGAGATCTATCACAGGGTTCGAGATAGCTTTCGAGCCGACCCGTAGAAATTTTGGGAGCTCGACCGGAACGTGGGGGGCCGTTGATTTGCCGTTTTCGGTGGGGTTTAGGGGTCTCTGGGCCTCTGATTTGACGTCACTGGGCTGTGCTGGTTGAGCGTGAGGATAAGAGTTCAATATTATGTAGATATGTTAGAAGAAAATGAATGCATACCGGGATGGTACTTAGATGCTACTGTAGCCGATACGGCTATTGCAATTAGCCAGGCCACCTGTCTTGAAGAGAAACAGAACACGAACCATGCAGGGATTGAGTTAGACAGTCAATGATTCAGATGGGTTCATCAAGGTGCGTGGCTTCGTGAGAGTTGAAATGTAAGTTGCCGCGTGTGACAAGATACGAGGTCTTCGGGAGCCATTCTCCTGCACTTATTATCAATTCGAGGGTCTTTATCACCTCAAGGCGTGTTTCTGGGTTGAGGCTCTTTCAGTGAGAGATCATAGGCTATTATTAGCGTTAGTAGGTAGCGAACACCCTGCGTTGCATTATGCCATAGTGGGGGATGACAAAGACGAGAAATTGATTCGCCGCACAAATCACATCTTGAAACCTTTCCCAGACCAGGCATGAGGCGTCATGATGAGAAGCTATAGCTTCTATATAGTCTGCATAACCATAGAGAGCTATACACAGAGTTAGCTCGAAATTGACGAACCAATGACTCCGTTGCAAAATATGTGAATATTTGCTAAAAGTCGCAGACAACCCACGATACTAGAGCAGATATGGAGATCGCTATAATTAATAACGCACTTTTACCTGGTGTCTCATTGCTTTACTACCCATTACAGCTACTATAATCACAAGAGGCATGATTATTCGTAAGCCAGGCGGTCAACGAGACGCCGTGTTATCCAATGGTGCGCAGATGCTGAGACGTGAGAACCCTGAGGGACAATTTTGATGGAGACGCACGGCCTCATGGTGGTGTAAGTTGACCCCCAACTCGATCCTCTAAAGGGTTTCACAGGGGCTAAATAATTATAGCGTCGCAATTGCTTTTCTCCTCCTTGAAGCAGGAGGTTGAAATAGGAACTATCTTTAAGAAAGGAATTCCCCAGTTGAGGTCTAGACGTGGCTTCCTTGTTCTATCATGATCCATTGTCGTCACAGCCAAGCGCATTAACAAAGCCCCATTCTTTTGTCATTAACATTCCCATCCTGCAAGGTCCTTGAAACTCTTCCTTCAGCCTCGAAGTTATTCTTTTCTCTCTCTGCTGAATGTGACTCTTTTACGACCACCTTTGTCCTTTCCTTTGTTATTAGAGGCTCTCGTTGTCATTGATTACTTGACTCGAGACTAACAAGGTCCCCGCCCTCTGCGCTAAACAGAACCGCATCGATCTCCCCTGCTCGTTCGCTACGTCAGACTCCGAAACAAAAAGATCGACAGCTTCTTTGCTCTTCCTCTTTGCGCTCATCATACCTTCAACGCTCAAGTCACTATATAGCTCGAAACTCTGCTTTAGCCTTATCGCGAGAAGTTTGTACCAGGCGCACATCAGGTTACACGACAGCCGATAAGCCTTTAGCAGCATGGCCACATCCGTGGACCAGAGCAGTCTCGATAATGATACTCGCGGTTGGATCATGTGTGTTGTCAGCGGCATTGGTATGTTGTTTCCCTTCTCCAAGATGCCAATGTTGCTCCAAGATAAAAATTTTCTGACAATTGATCTCAGCCTGCGTTATTGGCGCCTCCATAGTATGCGTCGACGTTATCGTTCGATTATTTCCTGGCAAGAGAAACTTTCGCATACAGGATAGCAATGTCTTCTTAGCTTGCTCCCTCAGCTTGAGTTTTGGTGTGATGGTATGACTTCTACGTATGCGCCTCTCCACTCTGCTAACAAGTCACAGCTATTTTCTGCGTTGTATAGTATGCTACCAGAGTCCAAAGAATATTTCCAGCAGGCAAAGTGGTCTACCCAAGCTGCTGGCTTGGTCATGATGAGCTGTTTTGCAGGCGGCTTCATTGGTATTCAGGGAGTTTCGCGATTGCTTCACCAATTCATGCCTACACACGTCGTCGAATGCGATCATACCCACGACGAAAATGCAACCAAAGACACTTCATGCCAGCACGAAAGGAGACAATCTCGCGCCCTTCGTCGTCAATCTTCCCATCCGCCACCCGAACAAGCTCCAGGTAATAAGTCTATTTCCAAGTTAGCGAACGGCAACGGACAGAACGTTGCGACCGAGTCTACTCCTCTACTAGAATCGACACTAGATAGCCCAACCAAGCCTCTTAAGAGACAGGCATCTGCCCGCGATGGAATGCGACGCTCTGCTAGTCCAACACGAAGCCGCACTACTACAGGACTTACGGATGGCTTCCCTGAGAGGAGGAAGTCCATGCGAGAAGTTCACAAGCGAGTCATGTCCTTCGTACAAGATACCAAGTGCAATTGCGACGAGTCGAACTCTTGCTACGGTTTTACAGACCCATGCGGCCAGGAGTGCTTCAAGCATATCAGCAGCCGAACCAGCCTGCCAAGCAGACCTGGAAGACACACACAGATTCTGCGCACCACAACTGGATCGTTCCTCAACCGCGCGCCTGAACATTCGCATGCTCACCACGATCATGACCATGACCATGAACACGCATGCGAAGACTCTGTTGAGCCCTTTGCGAGACCGACATATCGGACCAGTAGAGCCAAGTCGCGAGAGCCATTAGATCCGATAGTCCCAGAGGAACTCTCTGAACACGACAGCTCATGCTCATCTGCAGGAGATAATGAGGATGTCGAAGCCCAACATCACCACCACGTTCCCACCAACGCATTCTTATCCATTGGTCTCCAGACTTCCATTGCCATTGCTCTGCACAAATTTCCTGAAGGTTTCATTACTTACGCTACCAACCACGTGAACCCGTCACTAGGTTTCAACGTTTTTATGGCTTTGTTCGTACATAATATCACCGAAGGCTTTGCTATGTGTCTGCCGCTATACATGGCCCTGGGCTCTCGCTGGCGCGCCATGGCATGGTCAGCCTTCCTGGGTGGTCTTTCTCAGCCCATAGGTGCGGGCATCGCTGCACTGTGGTTCAAGCTTGCCGATAAGACCAATATGCAACCCAACGCAATGGCGTATGGATGTCTCTTTGCTATCACTTCTGGAATCATGGTTAGTGTCGCGTTGCAGTTGTTCGTGGAGAGTCTGAGCCTTAACCATAGCCGTAACCTCTGCATCTTCTTTGGTTTCCTTGGCATGGCTTTACTGGGATTCAGCAACGCCTTGGTGGGTTCTCACTAGTTGGGCAGCCTCATATGACATGTACAGTTAGCCAGTCTCTTCTTATACTGGGCGGTCTTATAGTCTAGCATTCGTCCCTTCTCATTACTTGACTTATTTTGCGTGGTGTTGGTCTGGGTTGCAATTGGGTTTGTACTTAGGCTTCATTGGGAGGGGGATACGATCATTTTGGGTTTCGGCATTCGGTAGACAGGAAACAATTTCACTTATACGCAAGGAAGGACTGGACCACACATGGTCAAACAAAACTTTATTTCTTTTTCATGACCATTCCTATCGCTTTTGTGACATATATTTCATTTTTCATTTACATCATGACGGTGCTCATAATAGTCAGTCGCTCGTGAGAGGACCTCCGTCATGGCCTTGCGGCCGGGTATCTATTTCACTTTTCCCCTCCTGTTACATAACCACGCTGTTCTGTGTTTAAAGAGCATTTTTTTATGCTTCATATAGCACCAAGAGCTGGATCAACAAGAGGGTCCTGAATAATCGGGTCTCGTGCCAGCAACAGTATGTTGGTTTCGTCTTCAGGCCAGTCATCTCGAGGAGGATCATAGTCCATGGTTGCGGCAAAGATTTCATCTCCAGGCATGTCACTAGGCCAGTTTGTTGAGTTGGTGAAACTTTCATCGAAGAAGAACTGAGCCGGATCAAGTTGGTCTCCAGCTAGGAAGAGAGATGGGTCACCAGCAGGAGGGTGGTACAGCTCGACGTGGGCATCCCGGTCGTGGTAGCGAATAAAGGCTTCATGACAGTGGGGGCAAGAGATGGTTCGCTCTGCCTGATTCGCAGCCCCAGAAAGTTCATCGATGAGATTGAATTCTTGAGACGGTTCAGGTTTGGAGAGCTTGGGTCGTTCGTGGCCGAGGTGCTTATATCGAATATGATCTTCCAGGCGACTCTTGGTACTGAACTTATCACCACAGCCCTGATCATCTGTCCACCCTTGTAGACCAGAACCAGTGAGGCCGACTTGACCGCAAACAAATCGAAATCCCTCATGCGCGGTCCGAATATGAGCGTTGAGGTTTGACTTCTTAGTGAACTTTTTGGTGCATTCGTCATAAGGGCAGGCGATGTTCTTTCGATCCTCCACGGACTGGCCAGAATGATGCATCTCCACATGCTTCTCGAGTTCCCATCGTGAGGCGGATTTAAATTCGCAAAAGATGCAGTTTTGATGCTCCTGCCGGATATGTGCCTGAAGGAGTACTTCTGTGGTGAATCCTACCCGCTGTTCTGTCCCATCAGGCATCTTCTTCAAACCACACTCGCCGCACCAGAACTTTGCCTCGCCATGATCCTTGTCGCGATGTCTCTTCAAAGCCGCTTTGGAATCGAAGGCATGGGGGCATCCTTGTTCCGGGCATTGAAGTGCAGGCAAGCCCTGGTGATCTTTGCGGACATGCTTGCTCAATGTCTCCTTCTTTCTGAAACTCTGCCCACAATCTTGGCAACGGAATCTCTCTTCACCTTCGTGAACGGCTTGATGCCGTTTAAGTCGAGTACCTGTAACAAAGCTCTTGCCACAACCCTCCTTTGGGCAGACATGTTTTCGTTCAAGGGTATGGACTGCTTTGATGTGCTGTTTCAAATGTTTGTCCTCAATGTAGTCTTTGTCACAACCTTCATAAGGACATTTGAAGGGTCGAGAATTGGTGTGAGAATTGAGGTGATCTCGCAATCTGGCAGGTCGATTGAAGGTTTTGGGACAACCGGGCCATGTGCAAGCAAGGGTCTTGAGATCTGAAGGAAACTTAGCCCGTGGAGTCGTAGCAGCCGTGTTTACTGTTTGTGGTGAATCCGGTCCCTGGGTAGAATATGGAGTATGAGTGCTAGTTAAGTCGTCCTCGGCATCATCAATATCTAAATTTGCAATATCAGTAAGTGTAACCTGAGAGCTCACGAAGAGTGAAAGCATACATAAATCATCCGGGCCGTCTCGATGAAGTCTCTTGGCCGAGGGGACTTCAAATGTTGCCTCAGCAGCTTCTCTTTTACTCATGATGCCTTCATGCCGAGGACCCTTGAGTATGTCGAGGTTCACGCAAGCTTGAGGACGGCAGAATTAAATTCAATTTAAGGCGGTGACTATGAATTTTTGTGTGGGGGTTACAGGGATGAGAGGCAAGAATGATCCACTTAGAGCTTCGCGCCGATATTCTTTGTCCAAAAGTGCAGAACGTGCGCCGGATAAATCTCGGCCGAACCAGGTTTTACTTTGTTCTTCTCTAGAACTTTTTTACGAGGTTGGCCTGGGCGATTCTAAACCATCCATTGCGAAAGCAACTCTGGACTAACCAGACCTTCACACTTACTCTTCATCAGGTTCATCTCAAAAAGCACTCATCATGTCTGATTTCGGCGATGATGATGTTGGCGGCGCTGGCGGGTAAGTTTTTTTTAGTTTTTTTTCGCGATCTTTGCAGGCGCACGCCATTCTAACTCCTAGGCAGTGACGAGCCTATGTACGAGGAGGAGGAGATCACCGAGTACTACGACCCCGAAGTCCTCGAGGAGGAGGATGCCGCCGAGCAACAAAACGGACAAGACCAAGACAATGTTGTGGTCACAGGAGATCCTTCTGCCGCCGCCAACGCATTGAAGGGCGGCGACAAACTGCTCAAAGACAAGAAGATTCCCGAGAACGAGCGAACCACCACACCCTACATGACCAAGTACGAGAGGGCGCGCATTCTGGGAACACGCGCTCTGCAGATCAGGTCCGCATTACCCTGCTGAACTGCAGGAACTTTAAGAAAACTAACATGATGCAGCATGAATGCGCCTGTGCTTGTTGATCTGGAGGGTGAGACTGATCCCCTTCAGATTGCGATCAAGGAGATGCGTGAAAAGAAGATCCCTCTGATCGTGCGGCGATACATGCCTGATGGCTAGTAAGTGATGCTTTGTCAGGTTGCTTGACGGTGGATTTTTTAACGCGTATGGTACAGCTACGAGGACTGGACCTGCGAGGAACTGCTGCAGTAAGCGAGCAAAGGACCAGCACGCCGCGAAAACAACCGATTGCCCCCCGAGGCGTATATACCCATGCGACCCTCCTTAGATACAATCGAGCTGGAACGTTGTGTGCTCCCTTCTGGCTTGACATGTTGTATAGTGTATCAGGAGGCTAATTAATCATGAATAAGCGCGGCGTTTGAGATTGAGATTGATTTACACAGGAACTAGACAAAAAACAAGAAGGAAACCTACTTTGCTTCTGTGTCTTGGTGCACGAGTGTGTTGATTGTCTCCAACGTAGTCTCTGATGAAGACGGACAAAGAACCTCCAACAGTACTGTTGACGGATGCTCTAACGTCACCTCATGTTCACATGGATTTGTTCGGTAGAATTCCATGAGAGAATGATGTCAAGCGGTAAATGGCTTGTTTTGGGTCTGTTATGGCCCGAATACGTCCGGCCAGATTGTGTTTCACTGAGACACCGGCGCGAGACATGACGGCATCTTCTGGTCTTTGGGCGTAGCCTTACATGCACAATGGCCGCTTATACGTCACAAATCTGATGAACAGTCTATCCAAGCAAGGGAGAAGTCTCTCATACCACGCAACATTGGCCTGATAGATACTGCCAGCCTCAAATATAGAGACTCGAATGCTGCAGCTCTGTGGCTTCTTGCATGTTTTAAAGGGCCATCGCAGATAGATTAATTGTCCAACCAACCACGTGTCCAGAATATTCTTTCCAGCCTCCGATGTTGTGCCACACTCGTCCGGAAACGGGTGTTCGGTGGGAAGGATACAGCCGTGACAGCCGTAGCTTTGCAGATCATGCATGTAAAGTTTTTATGCGACCTTACTCAGCTTGGCTTTCGATCACGGTTATTCTTTCGCTGTGGACTGTGGTGTTTGACAGACATTGGTGATAGGTGATCTCCCTCCTGGCGGGGACTCTCATGACGTCGGCGGGTACACTCCCTCGATGATCTGAATTAACTTGGACGATGATGAAAGGTTACGTCTAGTGTTGATCGCACGAGTCGTTTTCTCTTATTCAGGTGGAACTCGACGAATTTGTTGAAACTGTTGTGCTATTGGAAGTTTATCGTCTCGGTGAATTACTTATAAGAGGTTGGTCACACTTGTGGTGTTTTGGGGCAGGAGGCTGGTAGAACCGAAGCAGCAAACAATTGGAAAAAACCAAACGATATTCGTACCTCCCAAATTTATATGTCTTATTTAAATCCTAGTCCAGCCTCTGCTAAGAATCTTTTGATTCATACCTTTCTTACTCTTTCATCTCAGACAAAACACTCACCAATCTAACACTTTCGTTTCCACTATCATTATAACCGAGACATATCCCAACCGAGACAATGAACTTCTTCACTCTCATTGCAACTACTATTTTTGCTGTCAGCATCTCCGCTGTACCCCTATTACAGAAGCGAGCGGTCGGTGGTGTAAGTTTACCACTTCCTCACATCTACGTTAAATCTCGTTCGTGATATTGACATCTCATGACTGCAGGTGTTGATATGCACCGGTGTCAACGCCACAGGTACATGCTCACACAAAGTATACACGCTTAACAAGTGCCATCAACTTTCCGAGCCATTCCTTTACAACGTCACTACTTTTGCACCTGACGGTGAATACTTCGACTGTTTCCCACGTACGACTGGCTGCAATGACACTTGCACTAGTCCTACAGGTTGCACGATAGGCCCAATCGATTTTGGCTACAAACACAAGTTCAATTTCACTCAAGTCGGATGGTCTGAACTCTTCAACAGTTTTGATTGTTCAATGAAGAAGCAGAACAAGGCGGGAAATCTGCTCACTTAGGAGAAGATTGAAAAGAAATGCAGAAGGGAGAGCCAATGTGGCTACCTGAGAATTTCTACAAGACGACCACAATTGTTTGCGGTCTTTTCGCAGTGACCTTCTACAACATTCATGATCTTGATAATGGCTTGTGATGAAAGCGATCGACAGGCTTTCCTGATATGATGCGGGCATGATAAATTGGGGACGGAGCAATGGGCAAGTTACCGGGTTACGGAGTATCTGGAGTTAGCGATAACAGCGAGGAACTGATTTTGATCTTTGGCAATGAGCTATCAAAGTTGAGCTGAGAGATACAGCTCTGAGCTTGAATGATTGACGATCACACTATAAGACATGGACTTACTACGTATAACTCATACTAAGTCAAATTGATGAATAAATTCATATTTATTAAAGACTGCCTTCCGTCTTATCTTGCCGCAACACGGAGCAGGTTCCGGATGCCGGAGCGGGGAAAGTTATGATAGAAACAAATTGGGGAGATAATTCGGCATTCGTCATTGTCGATGAAGGCATCCGGGTACCGATGGTGGGGTTAAGGTTACCCCAGACCTCGCCTTTGACTGGAAGCTTCCCCTCCTTGGGATAGAGCTCGACTATTTCATAGAGGAATTGAGATAAACTACTGCCATTTCTCCTCTTTCAATTGTTTTCTCTTCATTCTCGAAACTGTTTTCGACTTTATACCCCCAATTGCTTCTCTAACACAAGCAATTATCAACTACAGTGACATCATGGCTTTCACTACAAACGCTACCATCACCAGCTTCGGCGGACGCTTCCTCAAGCTCTCCCACAAGTCTGCCGTCACTGGAACACCCATGAACGCAACACTCTACCTCCCTGGCTCAGCATCATCTTCCAAGCCTGCTCCTCTTCTCATCTACCTCTCTGGCCTCACATGCACCCCCGACAACGTGACAGAGAAGGGCTTCCTTCACGCCCACGCCTCAAAGCTCGGCCTTGCTCTACTGTATCCTGATACTTCTCCCCGTGAGCTCGACTTGCCTGGTGAGCACGACTCGTACGACTTTGGCAGCGGAGCTGGTTTCTACATTGATGCCAAGAAGGACCCCTACAGCAAGCACTACAAGATGGAGTCCTATATCACCAAGGAGCTTCCTGAGCTCATCTTCAAGGAGTTCAAGGAGGTTGATTCCTCGCGAGTTTCCATCTCAGGACACTCTATGGGTGGCCACGGTGCCTTGACTCTGTTCCTTAAGAACCCTGGCAAATACAAGAGTGTCAGCGCCTGGGCTCCTATCTCCAACCCTTCTCAGTGCCCCTGGGGTGACAAGGCTTTCAAGGGATACTTGGGTGATGATAAGGAGGAGTGGAAGAAGCATGATGCTACTGAGCTCATCAAGAGCTGGAAGGGAAACTTCCCTGCTCTCATCGATGTTGTAAGTTCTGATGCTCTTCACACTACTCATAGACGAATCGTGCTAATCGACCTAGGGTACTGGTGACAACTTCTACAAGCAGGGCCAGCTTCTCCCCGAGAACCTCGAGAAGGCTGTCAAAGAGGCTGGGATTGAGGGCATGACTCTCCGCTACCAGGATGTAAGTATCTCCCATAACTCTTACACAAAAATACTAACACATTTTTAGGGCTACGACCACTCTTACTTCTTCATCTCCACCTTCGGCGAGGACCACGTCAAGCACGCCGCCAAGGCCCTTGGCCTCTTGTGACTACCACGCAGTGCGTTGTAAAAAGGTGAAAAGCCAACAGTTCCTTGACAAAAGTCGGTTGGATGTATTTACGGCGCCATTCTGGAAAAACAAGTAGGGTATATCCTAACGATGTATACAAGAAATGCTCAAGTAGCGAAGGCTCTCAATGATGCTGGCTTATGGTCTGAACTATAATCGAAAGAGGTCGTAACTCCACCGACCAAAGAACCTAAAAACAAATTAAATAATAATGTTGTTCCAAATCACTTCTAATGTCCACTTGGTCGTCATTGTCGTCTTCCTCCAATGTATTTGAAAAACGCCGCCTAGATGAGTGCTGAAAGGTATATGATGCGAACCCAGACATGACACCTCCTGGACAACCCATCGAGGTTACTCCAAACCATAAATAAACTCCTACAAGCCCACATGTGAACTCCAATTCTAACGTTAGCTTACCATCCTCTCCATCTCGGCGCTTATTCCTTCCTTTTCGAGCTTTGCTTGCATCTCCGCATCCACCTCTCTACGAAGTCGCATATAAGCTAGCTTCTCAAAGCGACTAAGACTCCTCCACCAATGCTGTCCGGCTTCGTGATCGGATATACGCTCCAGGAGGTCTGCTGTCCTCAAACGTACCTCGCGGTCTTTGTGAAATAGACCAAGAGCGAGGTAGAATAGTCCGGCGTGTGACTCAGGGGCGACACTGAGAAGCAGGCAAATCTCGTCGTATGTATGTACGTGCTTGGAAATGGTGAGATAGATGTCCCGGCTCTGCGCGGGCGTCAGGCGTTGCATTCGCAAACGGTCGTGAAGATGGGCCAGATCCAGTCCCTTCAGGGGCCTGATGGTATATATCTGTGCCAAGTCCTGTGCAATGTTAGTTTTTGTTGTCTGCTGATTAGTATGGTGGCTTACTTGGATGAAGCTGTAATAACTTCGGGTATTGCGCCATCCTTCGATTCTTGTCACATTACCAGCAAGCTCCTTATGCTTAGCTGTATCGTCCGCCCAGACATATCCATGCCCGTTGGCCCCTGGTGGCATCAAATCCTGATCCTCGCCACCAATGTACAAGGCACTAGCTCCATAAACGCTTTCCTCGAACTTAGCTGCGATTTGAGTGAACTTGGCGACCCAGTCGCGCCACTTTGCTCGGATCACACGCTCGCCATGCCTTGCAGCGATGCTCCTCAGAACATCAGCCATAAAGGCATTGTCACCCGTATAATCCTGACTTGTATTCGTCGTACCACTCGCTATGGCTGCAAAAGCCGCATTCTGTTGCTGGAAGTACAGCAGGCCCTCTGTCACAGGGGCAGGGTCAATCTTTGTACTGATCTTGACCCTGCCGCTGGGTAAATCGCACAAAACGTCCCACCACTCGGGGTGAAGCTCAAAGGTTGGATTCGTTACACCAGCGATAAAACCGGGTACGTTGAGCAGGTCGTCGATTTTGGTCAAGTCGGTGTACGGGAAGGCATGTCGTGTAAACCCACGAAGTATCCCGCCCGATGCCAACGCACACGCGGCTAAGACAGCTTCTGCGACCTCGCCTGAGGGCATGTTGTACCCCAGAAAGATGATTCTCTTTTGTGTTAATAGCGCATTTGCTAGCACAATGATCGGATGTGTATTGACTCCGTTCGTTGTGAGGTGAGGGTGCAGTGCAAACGGCTGAGGCGATTTTTGATGAGAATCTGAAAAGTTTTGAATAAGCTTAATGAGTGAGAAGTCACCGACTGTTTCTGGCATGACAGCAACAGGGACTTTGATGGGAATCGGTATGCCCTTGTACATGACCTTGCTCTCAAACTCATGCGTGTCGCGGGGAACAGAGTAAATCGACTGGCCACCCTCAACATGGGCCTTTGTACCGGCTCTCGAGATACCAGTCAGTTTTGTCGGACTCCTTGTCGCATCCAATGACTGATCTGCTGTCTCCTCGCGTTGGTCTTCGGCTATCCGCATCTGAATCATCTGTTCGAACTTCTCCACAAAGAGATCCCTGTTATCACTTGCTTGCAACAAGTGGCGCTCAAGAAGACTGAGTTTAGGCATGAGAGACAAATCCATGGCGTTGACTGAATCGTATAGCATGGCTAATGTCTCTGGAACAGGCGCTTTGAAGTATTCTTCCAGAGCCAATAACAGCAATGGCTATAAGGAAGGTTAGTAAGTGAATGAGTACAAGAATTACGTGGAAAGGCTACTTGCCTTGTAAATATGCAAGAAGGGATGCCGTGTGCAGATGGCCATGGCCTTGACAATGGCCCCTCTCTTGACCGATTTGTCATGTTTGGTATTGACCAGATTAAGCACATAAATTAGAGGAGGACCCTCGCCTCCCTCAGGTTCGCTGTCGGTAGATTCGCTGTCGTCCTCATCATCATCATCGTCCCGTTCTTCCTCCGGTACGTCCTCGTTTTCTTCGTCCTCCTCATCTATTATACCAGCTGCTCTATCACGCCTTCTCTTGCGCCTTTTCTTTCGACTTTCTTTAGCTTTGCGCTCCTCATCCTCCTCTTCCTGGCTTGTATCCTTGTGCAGAAAGAAGATTGTCCAATCCTGGTTACGGGCGTGGGCTTGATCGGGTAACATGAGCTCTGCCAACATATTCTCGTCTCCTGTAATCGCAACCGGGTATTGATGCTCCATGACTGGTCCTCGATCGATATCGAAGGATGCGACTAGGATGTATTCGACATGGTTTTCTGTAGAGCTTCGTGGGTACTGCGACCGAAGCTTTCTGGAAGGTCGTGCATGAGGGTTGGTTCGTCGAGGAGCGGAAAGCGACGAATGTTGGGATGATAGCCCCGTTGAAGGTGTCTTTGACTGCGAAGGGTCGGATAAGCGATCGGCTTCCGGGCCTGGAGGAAGAGGTGACCTCGACGGAGGCAGCGAGGCCTGTGACATTTGCGATTCGGGGCGCGAAGAGTGAAAGGAAGCCAGGGAGGTTCTTCGATTGGAGACTGAAGCATTGGAGAAATTGCTGAGGCTGTGTTTATGACCGTGACCGTGGTGGTTGTTTGCGCTGTTGCTGGTTGTTTTGGTCAAGAATGGCAGCGTTGACTGGAACGAAGAAGCCATGATGGAGGAAATGAGAGATGGAGACGAGATAAGACAAGGCAACCTAAGACAGTGCCGAAGACGGACTGAGGCCGGGGTTCTGAGACACGAAACACGAGTCTCTCACGATTTAGAACCCTCGTACTGTGACTAGGTTCCGTCTGGATCGGGTGATATTGGGGTACGTTGCGTTGCGTTTCGTTTTCGAACTCGGGGGTCCCGAGAGGTTGAGTGAAAGGATGCGGTGAATGCAATGCATGCAATGTAATGCAAGCCCAAGGTAGGGCAGTGGGATCGACGTTTCTAATGCTTCTTCTTTGTTCCACTTTGAGCGTTACCTTGGACAATTTAACAAAACAATTCTCCTCAGTCGAAAGCAGTCGTGATAGTATGTACAGCACCAACCAGTACCACTTGGCTTGTTGTCGAATATGTAACAGAACTAGAAACAGCTTTAAAGAGAGTGTTGTAACCGAGACATGTCCCGCCACAAAGTAAAGTAAGGTACATACGAGTAAGTGGGCTTGACTTGCGCAACGAGGCTTGACTTGCTTGTGGAGACCGACGAGAGGATGAAATACCCAGCAAGTCAATTAAATAGATATCCGATGAGTTGACTTCTTACTTATTTCTTTCTTTCTGATAATCAAGTTGGTATTAAAAGCGAAAGACTTGAACAAAGGGATCAACAACCAACTCCCTTCTTAAGGTACCCATCTGTATTATATCCACTATGTCGGGTCCCCCTCATTCCCATTTAATAGGTTGCTAACCCCTGAAACTGAAAACGGTTGGTGAATTTTAAGAAAAGCACATATACAGTGTGTTTCCGGTTACCTCTGGGTGACCATTGCCCGAATCACATCGACCTTCAAGTTCATTGGATCTTTGTACAATTCGAGAAATTTCTTGAAGCTGCAAAGCTGTTGGCAGCAAAGACCCTCGTCCACTCAGAACCCTCCCCGCTAAGAAAAAGGTTCGCCTGGTTCCCTCGCGTCCCCTGAATTGCAGCTTTCAGCTTGTGGTTGGAACACACCCCCATGCTCTTTAGCGCCATGCAAGTGCCACGACTTTCAATCTTGGCTTTCACATGTGGCTCAACTACCTATCTCTGTGGCACAAGTGGCGTATCTCCCTAGGAACCACTTTCATTGTTTACTTTGATCACACCTCGTTAAAGCGCATTACAACCTCAATTCCTCCCCAATGACGACAACGGTCGCCCATAACTTTCCCACAGTCAATTGATTAGTTTCACGATACAATCTACCTTAATTTGCACTAATCAGCCTGAAATTGTCGCCTTCCTCTTCCTCGTCTTCTCATAAACCTGTTTATTTTCCATCTCCGCTCGTCGGACCCACGTGAGCACAATGGTACTTCTTCCATGACGGAGAATCCCTGACAAGTGACGCCCGTGTCAGCTAACGCCGTTGTTTTCAGTCTGTGCCGGTAACATACAAGCCCTCTCCTCTGGGATATGGCTCTTCACCTACTCGAAGCTCTCCATTTCGTCGCGCCGAATCACCTGCATCGCCCTCTCCCCTAAGACATACTACACCCACTGGATCACCCACAAAGGCAGGACCTTTCGGCTCGACTTCACGCTTTGCTAGACCAACAACTCCTACAAGTACACAACCCAGCTGGACACCAAAGGCCAAGACACCTGTTAGAGACGAGATGACTTCTTCGCCTTCGCGTATGTCTCCGGTTCCGCCCAGGACGCCTGTTTCAAAATCACTTGGTAATGGCAATGCGCTATCGCAATTGCAAGCAACTCAAGTGCGAACTCTGCGAGATGCTTTCCAGATCATGGACCGAGATTGCGATGGTGTCGTGAATCGCGAGGATGTATCGGATATGCTCAACCAGCTTGGTAAGAACGAGATTTTCGGACGATTGATAAGACAACAGTAACTCACAATGCCAACAGGCCTACCTTCAAACCCGGCCGACGTATCCAAGTTCTTTCCCCCATCAGCGCCTCAGACCATCACTCTCGCGGTATTCCTCAACTCACTTGCTGACGCACTAGCAGCACTGTCACCCAGCGCTGAGCTACTATCTGCCTTTTCAGCCTTTGACGATGACGACAGTGGCCAAGTTGACTTGGTTGAGCTCCGAAAAGCCCTACTCGACACAGCGCCCGAGCCTGGCGAGAAGGCTCTAACTGCCAGTGAAGTTGATAAGATCATGAACGGATTCACTGGGCGACGAGCCTTCAACCGCAATATGAACGCTCATCTGGGTGCCAAGAGAGGCGAGGTGTTCAAGTACCAGGAGTTTGTTGGCTCTATCATGGGCTCTAACAATGGTTCAGATAACCAATCTCACGGGCATGACGACGAATGAGGTGGTGCACAAGGATCTTTCCTGCGACCTGATACACGTTCAGGTCTTGTTGTCAGGACGTCGATGCCGTGGATACGAACTAGGATATTGCCCTGGCTGTCGTGCAAGTCTTTTGGGGACTGAGTCTAGCGAGAATCAGTACAGCTATTTTGTGTTTACTTGATGTAACTTTATGTGGCTTTTGTAACGGAAAAGGGTGCTTGGCTGGATGGGTATGGCTCATGGTTTGAATAGCACTTGGGAATAACATAGGACATCGAATGAGAACACGATTAAATATCAATGACTACTCTGCTGTAGCGTTTAGTTGAGTGGACAGACATATGGACAAGTTCAAGGTCAAGGAGCGTAGTATCATCTATGGTCCTTGTGCCTAGATAGAGTATTGGATGAACTAACGAGACCTGCCATTTCATGGATACCACCATTAGAAGATGTATCTTCTGAAAGTTGCTAGAATCATGGACCCAATGAAAGTGCTGTCATCAACGGTACATAAACTCAAGGGTTTTAAGCTTAAATTTGTTAGTGATTCAAATTATTTCTGTTTGGATTCCATGAGCCTGCGGAATATGAGAATGAATCGACATATCCGCATATGAATTTTCCATGAAACCATTTAAAGAGCAAGGAGGGCTCATACGTTGAATGGAGAAACAATATCTTTAACTCAAGCATCTGTGCTGTGTGCTTTCTCTAGTATGCTGGCCAGATATTGTCAATATGCAATGCCTTTCTTCAGTTGATTTCCATGGTGCGAGATCAATATATCTCAATTTGTGGTATTATAGTATAAATTATACTTTAAACAAAGTACTTGGAATGCCCTACTCTTACAATATATTGTGAGCATAATACATGGATAACCAATACGAGTGACATTTACTAGTTTTCATGGTTGTCAATCTGTGTTTCCTCTCGACTAACATGGGTTTATACATAGAATTATATCAGAACCATCCGCTACCGGGCATTTCTACTATATTGATGGTGTCTGCCTTGAGACTCCCACTTCACTAATGCCACAACTTTACCTGTATCATGTCAATCCGTAACATAATTATTACTGCTCGCGTTGTGCAATGCCAGGCCTTTTCCGAGGTAATACAGCATTCCGAAATCATGACTTTGGTCGCACAGGGCAGACTTAGTTTCAAAGACAGACATGCCACAAATATGACAGAATCGTAGGGCCAAGACAAACTTGATGGCTTCAATTTCATTGCTGGTCATACCGAGGCAGTCCTGTAAGACATTTGGAGGCGTCCACCTCGTATAAAGCGAATGTGTTGGACTTTTGCCTTGAGCCGACTGCGTAAAGGAAAAGATAGCCCCGGATCCATCACCGTGGACTGCAATGATTTGCAGCCAAGCGAAACGAGCCCCTCAAGGATGCAAGAGCAGGCAATTGACCCGCCATCTTTTGATGCGAGGACTGAGACTGCAGAGCCGTGACTGGTGCTGAGCAGTTTGGCGAGGACAAGGAAAGCCTTGGGAGAGCGCCAAAAAGCGACCTGTAAGAATCGGGAATGGCTGGAGAAACGTTGTCAGGGTCCTCGGCCCCACTGAACCTTCTAGAAGAGATGACGTTTGGATAAGCGCAAGTCCTCGATATTAGGTTAGTCATTTGCGGGCCGGGGCCTGGCTACGGACACTAAAACGATTAGTTGAGTTTACGTGGGGTGAGGGATTCAAGGTTACAGGTGAAAAAAAAAAAAAAAATTAAAAAATTAACGGAATCTTATGTTTGTTCTTTTTTCTGTGTTTTGGTCTTGGCTGTGACATTCGGTCATTAACCTGTGATTGCGGAGCCTGTCATTTTGGCTATGCTGTCAAGACAACTTTTGATGCTTCTAATGTTGCCATAGGTAGTTTTGAGATTGATAGACTATTCCCAACCTCCAACCTCTTGTGCAAATTATTTTGGTTGGCTCAGCATCAATGAGGACAACTCACTGCATGCGGATTAAACTATGACCCCTATCATATTTTCTGTCAATTGGATTGTCATTACACATGGTCCTTGCTTAATTGGACAGGCCTATGATAACTCCAGAAAGACAAGGTCTCTTCCGCGGTGGGGGTTGAAAGCGCGTGGTGACCAGGCATATTGAATGGAATTGAATTTAATTCAAATCTGTCACTGGGGAACGAGGTACAAGTACTCGCACGACAGACAAACAGATTCTGTGTTGCCCAAGTCTTTGAGACCCGATGAAATGACAATTGTTAATGACATTTGACGTGATTTTGAGAGTACAATTTTATTCTTAAAATTATTCAGGCCAGACCAGGCTATGTCTCAGTGGTCAACCTAACTTAAACGCTCAGGCTCCCGTAGTGAGCCAGCAACTATGGACACCTGCAGAACCCAGCCTTTTTTCTGCATTTGGAGTGATCCGACAGGCTGAAGTTTGGCAAACGGATTACTGCACTAGGAAATCAGGCAGTTGTGTCGATTTTGACACATAGTCCTAGTCTTGACTCTCTGTTCAGCGGCTGATAAATCTGCTGGGCTGGGCATGGCCGTTGTCGCTTGTCACTTGTCACTCTCGTAGCCCGGTTCGTTCGCTCATCGCTAATTAACCAAGAGAAGATTCAAATTAATTAGCAGCTGAATGCTGGTTCAGGCTGTGCTGGGCGTATTGGCTCAACAACAAGGGTTCTTTTCCTTCATCATCTCATCACTTTCCTCTTCCCTGCCCCCGATTTGTTTTTCCTGGATCATCACCTTTTTGCCATCTGCTTGAGTGTCCGTTCTCATCTCGCTGTCATTTATGATTCTTACTTCTACCTTGTCTTTGTATTCCTACCCACACTTTGGCTCCTTGACCATCGTCTCAAGTCCGATTGTCTTCCGTCTAGAGTTCGGCATTCCCACCACTTGACTTGCTCAACCCCTTTTAGGCTCAGAGCCGCACGACCGTTCCCGGAGCCACAATCAAGCTTGCACTGACTGGAGTGACTGGGCCCGAAAAAAAAAAAAACTCGGTTTTTTTCTTAACGCCCGTTTTAGGGCATCGACTCGGTCAAGTAACGTTAAAGTATCCGGCATAAGCTTGTTAACGGGGATTCTTGGGGATTCTTCCATCCCGTCTAAGGTGCCCTGCCTAAAAGTATTAGTTTTCTGATTGTTGGATCCAAACTTTGTTTGGCTCAAATGAAGAACTTCTTTGGTAGCGGCAAGAAGCCAACTTCCTCCTCCACTCCTCCTCCTCCTCTTTCCTCTACTAGGAAATCTGCCACTTTCGAGGAGCGCGACCGTGAGAACCACGACCCGGCCGAGCAACCTCCTGCATACTCGGAGCCTTCTTCTCCAGCCCGAGCAAAGTCGCCTTCAAAGTCTTCAAAGAGACTATCTCGGCCCGCTTCTTACGCCGCTGACTCCCCGAAGTCCTCATCACGCTCTTCTAGACTTTCGAGGCAATCGACCGACCCCGGTCATTCTCACTCTCATTCTTCCTCTCGTCGGACCAAGTACGAGCCCGATACGCACCCGCTCAATCTCCCTCCCGAAGAACGAAAGCGACTTTCCGCTCTCGCCGCCGCAATGAACGGTAACTCTATGGATGTCGATAGCGAGCCTGTGAACGGCGCTCGCTCAACTACTCCCCCCAACCCGAAGGCCCAGACCAACTTCTCCGTCCCTATTCCCAACGGCTCCAGTCATGATGACGGCGCCCCCCCGCCACCTCCTCACAAATCCAACCCTGGAAGCCCAACAATTACGCCTGAGGAAGATGCCGAAGCCTACAAGGCTGCCGGTAACCGATTCTTCAAGGAGAAAAACTACTACAAGGCTATTGAGCAGTACAGCAAAGGTATGCATTACCACCACTTGCCACCAGGCTCTTCTTTCCAGGACTTTTCAGCCTGGCTGAACGCATTCCAAAATGCTGACATCCAACCGCAGCCGTCGACCTGTTCCCTTTCTCCTCTACTTATTTAGGCAACCGAGCTGCTGCTTATATGTCTAATGGCCAATATGAGCATGCTCTCGAGGACTGCTCTAGGGCTGCCGATTATGATCCTCAAAATGCCAAGATTCTCCTGCGCTTGGCCCGTATCTATACTGCCATGGGCCGACCAGAGGAAGCTATGACAACATTCAACCGCATTGACCCCCCACCATCTGCTAAGGACATGGCCCCTGCGAAGGAGATGTTGCATCATATTCAGTCTGCCCGCGATATTCTTGCTCGTGGATCTGGGTCAGGCATGTCCATGGTGCTCCATGCTCTTGATCAGGCTGAGCGCGGCCTTGGTCCAGGTGTCAGCAAGCCCCGCAAGTGGCAGCTTATGCGTGGAGAGGCCTATCTATTAATGGGACGGGAGAACTCGTTGGGAGAGGCGCAAAACATTGCTATGAACCTCCTCCGAAACAACAACCAGGATCCTGAGGCTCTTGTTCTTCGAGGACGTGTTCTCTATGGCCAGGGCGAGAATGATAAGGCTATTCAGTGCTTCCGTATGGCTATCAACTGCGATCCTGATTTCCGCGATGCTGTCAAGTGGCTCAGAATTGTTCAAAGGCTTGACCGCATGAAGGAGGAAGGCAATGCTGATTTCAAGGCTGGTCGTTTACAACAAGCCATCGAAAAGTATACTAATGCTTTGGAAATTGACCCTTCCAATAAGAGCATGAACTCTAAGCTGTTGCAGAACCGGGCACAATGCAAGATCAAGCTCAAACAGTACGACGATGCCATCACTGACTGTGAACGGGCCATTAACCTTGACCCTGGTTACACAAAGGCCCGCAAGACCAAGGCCAATGCTTTGGGTGGTGCCGAGAGATGGGAAGATGCTGTTAAGGAGTGGAAGGCGATCCAGGAGCTTGAGCCAGAGGATCGCTCCATTATGCGTGAGATCCGCAAGGCGGAGCTTGAACTCAAGAAGGCTCAACGCAAGGACTACTATAAGATCGTCGGCGTCGAAAAGACCGCTACAGGTGACGAGATTAAGAAGGCCTACCGCAAGATGGCCGTTAAGCTCCACCCTGATAAGAACCCTGGAGACCCTCACGCCGAGGAGAAATTCAAGGACTTGCAGGAGGCTTATGAGTGCTTGAGCGACCCTCAGTAAGTAACCATCCAAGCTGATGACTATATTTATCACTAACCCCTGCTTTAGGAAGCGTGCTGCTTACGATAACGGCGATGACCTTATGGATCCCAACGACATGTTCGGTGGTGGCGGCATGGGAGGAGGTATGGGCGGCATCGACCCTGAGATCCTCTTCAGCATGATGGGTCAGCAGGGCGGTTTCGGCGGTGGTGGTTTCCGATCTGCTGGAGGTTTCCCTGGCGGCGGCGGTGGTGGCGCCCACTTTAACTTCGGTGGTGCTGATCCCAGGCAGCGCGGAGGATTCCCTGGTGGTTTTAACTTCTCATGACCAGCCGGCGCGGATGATGACGATGATGACCTTTGGGATAGTGGGGATGAGGACGCGGACTTCTATGACGAAGAAGACCAGGATGAAGAAGACGAAGAGGAAAATGACGACTACGCAACCACCAGCGAAGAGGAATTTCGCCAACAGCCACCCACGAACAGCAAGCTCCGAGATGATCTGGAGCAGCGTCGAGAAGCTCACGATCGGCTAGTAGATGCCGTACGACGTTACGGCACGTTCTTTATGGCGGCAGCTGTCTTGCTCCCTTGGCAAGTGGTGGTCCTTGTTTTGGCGCTGGTTGGATCTGCATACATATGTACAAAGCACATTCCACTCTTTGGTAGGAAACAGCTGTTGTCATTGTGAACGGCTCGCACATATATGGGAGACTCATTCACTCATCTCATGCTACACAACATACCATTGGGGCGTTTGTTTTAGGGATAGACATCAATGAATGCAGAGCAATGCTAGAGGGTAGCGAGTTGTGCTTGTTGTTAGGGGTTGAAGGAAAGCCTGGGATGGACGCGGACCCTTTAGATCGGTTCCTGGGGTGTCTCATGCATATAATGTCACATCTTGGCATAATAGATGGTTGTCCGCAAAAAGTTCTACCCATACCATATGCTTATGAAGACCTCAATGCTAATGATTATTGCAATCACCTGTACATTTCGATGTTTATATCAGCTCGCTGGGTTGGGTCTTGACGACAAATAGTGATCACGGTATTTGAAACTGTTTTGACACTAGAAATAATGCATTTAGTTGCGCGTCATTAGACGCGCCAAGGGGTATCATAAAATCTACGGTCCCGAAATCGTAATCGCCTGAATACAGGCTCGTGGCTTGAGCAATGCAGTATATCATCACATGGACCATCTTCACCCAACCTCTTAAGCAACCGATGACGACGCATGGTTAGTCACATTTCCATTCTGCTGCGGCTGCTCACCATTCCTCCTCCCCGGCGGTACACCTCCTGTAGCCTCAACGACTTGCGCCACATCGTCACGCAACTCAGGCATAGCTGTAGTCATATTCTCCGCCAGAATGTCGCGAAAGGTTCCAAAGGCGTTGAGTTTTCCGCGCATGAGCTGGTTGCCGCGACGCACAAGCTCAACAAATTCTCGTGTGTAAATATCTGGATTACGGCCGTGCTCGACATACTCGATCAGTTCTGGGGGCACCGAAGGGAGGTTGTTTGGAGGTGAGGCGGAGGTGTGAAGAGTGCGAAGGGAGTTGGAGAGGGTTTGACTGAGATATGTTAGTGCTTTGCCTGAGAGGTTGGTTTGGGGAGTGTACATTTCGCCTATGAGGACTTCTCTACTGGGGCGGCCGGCGGCATCGTAGGTTGAGACTTGGACCATTATTTGGTAGAGGTCTTGGATAATGTCCTTGAGCTGTTCTACAACGGGTTTAGCACAATTCTTGCAGCCTTGGGATTAGAGAACATACGCTCAAGGGCATTATGGTCTACGCGATCAACGGGCGCCATGGTGAAAGTGTCGTGAGTGTGAGTAGAGCGAGCCTTCGCAGGTTAAAGTTGCGATGCTTTGTCGAAGCTTCACGATTGGCATTGACTGAATGTTGACGGACTAATTACTACTCCGTAACCTTGCTAGCGGCGGGAAGTGGGGGGGTGAACAGTCCGTAGGGGTAGGCAAGTAGGGTGTCTTTGTTATTACTGGCGTATATATACAACGACATCAGTCTTCAACTTCAACAACTGTCCACTCATTAGTTACATTCTTTATACACAGATTTTACTTTCGCATAGTATGATACCGAAGCTCTTTCAGAAGCAAAATTTATCTGATTTTATCTCCACAATCTTTGCTCAGGTAACTAATTTATTAAGTCAACCACCTGAAATGTGACAATGTATCCGTTTAGTGACATAGTCGACCCGGACTGCTTTTTCGGTAAGAGGGCATACTGATGGACAACCGTCTGGCGGTGTAGTAATAGATTGTTCTTACATGGTTTATGTCCAAGCCTATAATGAGCATGTTCGCAGCGCATGTTCAGAGAAGGTCACATGACTTCATAAATATCAAACAGGTTGTTGATAGCATCTCAGCTAATATACCACAAGGGCGACTTCACAGTAAGCTTGGTGTTAGAGACTCTGTGCTGGATTCTATGGGGAAATACACAGGATTATTTCTGTTTGTTAGTCTAGAGCTCGAAAGCCAGACTATACTAATATTAAGCCGATTTGGCTGGATCTAGTAACACCCAGAGGCCAGTTTAATGTCAAAGCTAGATTTCTTAGTCGGTTTGCGGATCATGCCTATCAAGATGTTTAACACCTGTTCCTTACGGTAGAATGCAGTTATTTGCCTCTCAGTTTCCTTTCTAAAAGATCCTCACCGCCGGAATAGAACCTACTACCTAGGTAGCCAATTTGCCACAGATGACCTACTTTGGTTTTTGACAGTTGTAGCAGAATCATCGGTTTGACATTCTTTTCCCAAGCGTAATTAAGGCTTGATACTTGGCGGTTAACAACTTTGGGCTCAGTTGTGGGCAAGCTGCATGTTGACGCTGCAGACACTTGAATTTTAGACATTCCAGTATTACTTACGAGACAATATTTCTCTTGATGATTGTTGGCAACATGATTGGAGAAGCAGTACGACCAGTGACGTGTTTTCTTTTTGTGGTGGCCACAAGATCTTTACAACAAAGTGTATGGGTATGACAATCAGACACTTTGTTAAAGTGTCTGCAGCCTCCCGCCGGGGAAGACACCCTTTGGTCCGAACAGTGAAATCCATATACAAAAATTCTCCTATTGGCAGATATTAGTTAATTTTAGTGCTGCCATTAACGACTTTCAATGGTTGTTGTAGACCGTGCTCCTTCCTGTAAGTCAAGATCCGTCAGATACCACTTTCTAGACATGCTAGCTACGGGCTCATGAATGAAGGAGCCATGAGGACGTGAAGTCTTTGTTTCTGGCGGAGCCTTCAGCATAAAAAACTATCTTCAGAGTGATGCTAGGGGCCAATTGTTTATGTATGTTAGAGCATCAAAGGACATGTCTGCTTTGCAGTAGATTCAAGGAATAAATGATGCGGTCTTCCTCCCAAGAAGTTCTTTACCATCCAATCTCATCTTTGTCCTTCTCTCAACGATTCTTAAGCAGTATCTATTATAGCAGTGCTTTCTGCCTATTTGCGCCATACCTTGCTGTTACCTCCGTTTTAATCGACATGGCTCCTGCTCCTCCGTCCGTTGGCAATCTTAACACAAAAACAGTTTTCCCCCACTGCTACACAGAGGGTGTGCAGTGTATAGGATTTACACAGTCCCAAGATCGCCACCAACAGGGTCATTGGTATCGCCAAGGTGAGGGAACATGAGTACCTCATGGAGCGGCTAGGGCAGCGGGCTGATCATCCGCGTCTCAGAGAGGCCGTGAGGTTGTTTTTGTGCCATACACATAAGTACGCCGACTTTGATGCGAAGCTGGAATATGCTGCGCAGGTATTTCAGGATGCTGTGGAGGCAACGAAGGCAGAGGGGATGACTTGGGTCAAGGTATGTTCCTATCCTTCCACTTTGCTATGCTGACTTTAACATGAACCAGAAGGAGAAATCCGCTTCCAACCCATGGCCCAGCACTCTCCGTAAGCGGACAGTGCACTTCGACGTTCCCCCTCCGCCTCCCGTGACTCGTCATGGAGTCAAGTTGGATGAAGAGGCTGCTGCGAGCTCAGAGAGACCTGGCCGCCGCCTTCGAGCCAGCGACATACCCTCCGATTCTGAGTCTGACTCTGATCCGGAGGATACTGACGGCGACAGCAGTTCAGGGGGTGGTCTTCTCAAGACGGCTTGGAAACAGTATGCGTCTAAGTGGAAGACGCTTAAGAAATCTGGCAAGAAGAAAGGGTTGTAAGTATTTAACTCTGTTGTTGTGCTACAAGATGGGTAACAAACCGTAATTACAGCCCATCGAGAAACAGATCTCGTGGCCCGTGGCTTCAGTTCTGTATCAAGACGTCCGTAAGCAAGCAGTTGTTGATTTCTTCAACGATATTCCCGATTGTTATAAGAATGACGACCTCGGATACATCTTCTCACAGGAGCGAGCGTGCTGGCGTTCTAAGAATATGAAAGAAATCTTCGGACGGAATGTATTCGAGAGCGTATACAGGAAGGACCTGATAATGATCTCTTTTATGGCGAAAACATTTAAAAAGAAGTTCTCCGAGTGATGTGGACACTCGGTGACAGTGGAGGAGTTTATGGTTCTTGAATTTATTTTCTAATGTTTGGGATGGAATTGTAATGGACATCTATTGCAAAAGAAAATAGGGTTAAGCCGGTGGGTGGGTGGGTATTTTATTTAATGGGAGTTTGCATTTGTTTTCCGCTTTTTGAAGCAGGTTGCCGCTTGACCTGCTATTCCTACATCCGTGGCCGACGAAACTCAGCTGTCATCAAAACTACTCAACTCATATATGCCACCTTTAGCACTTTTTCTATTCGATCTTATTTTATGTTTTAAATATTTTTCTTACTTGTTCTTCTATTAACTGTCGACAATGTCAGACACCGAGGGCATCTCTGAGAGTATCACATCACCCGACGATGGAGCCGTCCAGCAGATTCAGCAGCGAAATACAACCACAAATTCCGTCTTCGAAGACACAAATGAAGAGAAGAAAAAGATAGATACTTTAGATAAGCTTTCAACAAGATGCGTGATTGAAACCAATCTCAAGGCTCGAGATGTCCGCTTGACGGCCCAGGAGTCATTTTGCGAGCTCGTTCAGTGGTGGCACGTCGCAGGATTATCTACATCTCAGAAATAACTACTGACATATCCTTATGTAGGAAAGACATAATCATCGGAAATTCTGGCATGCAGCTAACCGACTTTACCATCGTCTCGAAAAAACGCCAAAAGAAGCCAAACGTCGGAAAGATGACCGCGAGGCCCCTAAAGACAATCACAGAGATCGTTTTCATTGCACAAGATAAATCAGGAAAAGATATTGGCTACATACACTTCATGAATAGCAAGTATCATAGAGATGGGGAGCTCAGGATCGTCATCAAAGATGTAACTCTACAGCCCAAGATGATCCTGTGCGATAATCACTTCAACGGACCTCGCGACACCTGATTTGCTCAACGTTCCGAACTCGGTTTAGAAAGAGCCATTCTCGATCTTATTGGAGGTGGAACCAACCATTCCGTCTCTTGCAAAGCAGGCAGTTATAGCATCAATTTCAACTTCACCCTCGATGGCGAACTCGATGCTGTTTTAACAGCAATGAGTGCACAAGGAATCTACAATTTCAGACGAGCTTCCGTCCCTGAAGAAAGTAAACTTGTCCCATTCAGACCGCATCCGAAGACCGACACTAGCTTCGTCATTAAAGGAGACAGTCATGGTTATGCTGGACAGGGGAAAAATGAACGTGGGCGGCACGTGTTCCGTACCAAAGTGGCTCTCATCGAATTCAAAATATGATGCAGGTCTGCCTTGTTCCTACAGACTATTCTCTATGGGACTCCAGATGAGAAGATGAAGCATATGTCCTCATTTGAAGAAGAGTGTCAAGCTATCATGTCTATCTAGGACTTAGGATTGAAGCAGAAACCTCATCTTGTGGAACTACTCAGCAACTTGCTCAACGATTAGCAATGGGGAGACATTGCGTTGGCACGGCAATTTATTAAGGAAGACACCGTTGCTCGTCTTGGAGATCATTTGTTTCTAGATCGTTCAAAGTGGTACTATCCCACTAGTTTGAGACAGGTATGCTCAGCTAAGACTCTCAACTTGTCATATGCTGATCATGTTCGGTAGGACCCTGAACTTTACAACCTCTCTGAGGGCCTTGATCGACCTGCATTAGAGCTACGTGACTCATACTGGTCAGTCTTGGAACCATATAACAAGATCGACCGAGCGGCATACGACGAACGACCACGGTTTCTTGCAGCAGCCTGGGCTCTCATGCCTGACACTAAATTCTCTCTTTACGTCGACAAGATCCTTCAAGCTTGCCTCTACTCCTGCAATGCAACACAGGACCTACGTATCATGTTTGTTGATGGACAAGATTTACCTCCTTCGTCCATTCTTATTGACGACGAAAAAATCGTCAGAATAAACGACAACTGGCTCTACGAGGAAGAAGCAACGCGTGAACTTGGTCTCTGCAGAGAAACGCCACTACGCAATTTAATGCTTTCAACTTCGAGTGCCCTATTTGACAAGATTCTTGACCAACTCGCCCTTGACGAAGAGTCACGAACTCTACACAAAAACATCGCTAAGCAGAGGTTACTCGAGTCTACGCTGGAAGATGATCACTCTGAGATTTTGAATCTAGATTTTGAACCAGGCTCAGAAGTCAAGTTTGCGAATGTCTCTTGGGAGACCAAGATTCCCCCTATTCCCCCTGAGAGTGGCTCGAAACACCACGTCCAACTACATCATACCGTGACATGCTCGGGACTCAGAGAGGCTCTTCTTGTTGAAAACAGTCAGTTAGCCACTCTCGCTTTACAAAATCTGAAAGCTGATTAAATATTCACAGTCTTACCAAAACCTCCAACTTGTGTTAACGTTACATGCCACATATCAAAGGTTATCATCATAGACGGGCGCCGGCGATATTGCTTCAGAGGCTGTCTCTTGGGAAAGGAGTATTTTGGAATAGTTTACAACCCCGACAAGCCTCTATCTATACCCCTCATCACGACGCCTTTCACGGTGCCACTAGACGTGAGCGATGCTGAATGTCCTAGTGCAGAGACGATGTTGGAGGAACGTCAAGATCAACGACCTTCGGGTCCCGATTGCTCATATCTACCAGAAATACAGGTTTCTTGTAACTGAGAGCGTAGAAAGAAGAGTTTCAAGGTTGCATACAGCCCCAAAGCTTTTCTGTCCTAGACGCAGACGAAGCTTTGGGGAGAAGGGGTAGGACAATGCCAAAGCTATAGACAAAGGGGGTGTTTAGAGGATCTTCACTAGATCTTGGCAAGAAAGTTAGAGATACAAGAATAGGCTCAAGATAGAGGATTCATTTCTTCTCGCATGCTTTTCAGCCATATTGAAGAGAGATCCATTAATAGAACATTGGGGCGTGATGCCTCTCGGTGCCTTTCCAGCCACCCTATTTTCTGTACGAGCTGTCAAAGTAGAGTTTTCCGGTGAACTTAATTGTACTTAAGTCTAAAATTATACTCAAAAGCCACCTTCTAGAAGCGATTGTAATTAAGAGTCATCCTCAGGTTTCACTTGCACATAGATGCTCACATTATCATCATAGGACAGAGACACCCATAACACGTCTCCAGATTAACTACCTATCCTATCCTATCATGACCTAAACTATCCCCTCTCCTCCAATGTAGCCTCCACCAATCCAAGATAATAATATATACATTAGAAGTGAAGGTAAAGAATAACAAACCACCCTCTTCCACGACATTAAATACTCGAATATAAATGTCCTTCAAGTTCTACCTCGCCGATGTCCCACAAAGGAGTGTATGTTTGCGATCCCAACTGCTCGCAATGAATTAAAAAATATGTGTCTTGTACCCAGGCCCAACTGATTGTTACGAGAAGTAAAGGCGGTAAGAAGAATAAAACAATAAGAACCAATTCGGCAGCGTTATTGGCTTTAAGTTTTGAGTTGAATGACTCATGCTTTTTAGATGAGAGCGACGGCACCGAGGATACCGGCCACAAAGGCAAAGACGGGGGCCTTGTTGGCGACAGCAGCGCCAGTAGCGACGGCCCCAGGGGCGACAGCGGTGGGAGTAGCAGGTACGGTGACCTCAGGTTGAGTGACAACCTCCGTCTCAGGAGCCTGGACAGTGGTGGGCTGAGGCGCAACAGTCTCGTAGACAGTGCCGCCACCAACGGTGTGATAGACCTTGGAGTACTGGGTAACAACTTCTCCCTTGCCAATGGTCTTGACGATGGTTTCGTAGATGGGAACAGTAGTGGCAACCTTCTCAACAATGACGGAGGTGGAGGTGTAGACGTTGGTGACGACCTCACCCTCGATGGTCTTGGTCACAGTGACGGGGTAAACCTCGTACTTGGTCTGGTAGACAACATCTGTCTCGTGCTTGGTAACATCGGGCTGCTTGACATGGTCGTAGACGGTGGTGGCAACCTTCTCGACAACGTAGTCGGTAGAGGTGTAGACCTTGGTGATGACCTCACCAGCAATGGTGTTGGTGACAGTGACTGGGTAGACGTTGGTCTTGGTCTGGTAAACCACATCGGTTGCGTATTTAGTCACATCAGGCTGCTTGACATGCTCATATTCGGTTGTGGCAACCTTCTCCTCAATGACCTTAGTGGTGGTGTAAGTCTCGCAAACGACCTCGCCAGCAATAGTCTTGGTGACGGTGACAGGATAAACCTTAGTCTTGTGCACGTATTGGACATCTGTGGCATACTTGGTGACATCGGGTTTCTTAACATGCTCGTAGTCAGTAGACTTGACGACCTCCTCAATGACGCTGGTGGTTGTGTATGTTTGAGTGACAACTTCGCCGGCGATGGTCTTGGTGACTGTCACGGGGCAGACGGTTGTTCGGGTCTTGTAGACAACATCGGTCTCGTGCTTAGTCACACCAGGCTGCTTGACATGCTCATAGTCGGTAGACTTGACAACGTCGTAGATGTAGCTGGTGGTCGTATAAACCTCGGTGATGACCTCTCCAGCAACAGTCTTGGTTTGTGTCACAGGGCAAACTGTTGTGCGGGTAACATAGGCAACATCAGTGTACTGCTTGGTAACATCAGGCTCCTTGACTGTGACATCGACAGTCTTGGTCTCAATAGCAACGAGGGTTGAGGTTACGAGCTTGGTCTCACAAATTGTGCTGTAAGTGATTAGCATCCGGCAAGCTCTAGAGATATAGACTGAAAAACTTACGTTCCCTCCTTGTAATGAGTATAGGTGACCGGGCAGACTGTTGTAGTCGTGTAGGTGACGGCGACCTCCTTAACCTCGTGCTCGTAGTCGCCCTTCTTTCCGTATCCTTCATTTTCACCTTGTCCGTAGTCATTCTCGCCAGTCTCGTAGTCTTTTCCACTCTCATACTCATCTCCTCGCCGGATGTTGTTAGCCAGGGCCGAGGTGGCCAAGACCAAAATAGCAGCACCGAACTTCATGATCAAGAGGGTTGAGAGGATTTGTGATATCAACGAAGGTGTTGTAAGCGAGTGCAAGCTGTGAGCAAGCGATAGTGATTTAATTGAGCGAAGGTATAAGTAACCTGAACGAGTTGGTTACTTCTGTATACACAAATCCAATCCGACCTGATAGGTAAGTGAGAGAGGCTGAGATGGATGCAAGAGAAGAATGGAAAACGAGAGAAGATTGCAAGCTTATATCTACAAGTCTTCGAACCGGACTTGCCTTAGATGAGGGAGGTTGGCCGAGTTGGCCTGGACAACCTCCAAGCTTCGAGGCTAGGTCTCCCCAGAAACTTCACTTCTCTCAACTCCACCCTTGGTTGCGTTAGTCTGGTTCTACTTGCGAGGGGACGATAATCATGATGAGGGAGGGGTGTGAGTATTGGCAAGATGTGATACGGACATCGTGAGTCCAACCATTATCAAAGAGGAGGTCAAAGGATGTGGCTGGAGCTCACTGGAGCAACCATGCTGCATGAGGGATGCAATTGAGCAGGCTAAGTACCTAGCAGTCGGCTGGGAAAGGCAATATGCTTGGTGCAGTGAGAGCCTGAGTCGGCACTGGACCAAGAGGTGATGCCAACATCATGCACGGAGGTCAGCGATCCTTTGCTGGTCAACAGCCAAAACAATTGGGAGCTCCTTTACCTAAGGTTTCGAGAGCTCCCCCTAGCTAGGCAGATCCGTAGCAGCAGGGCCGATATGCCGGCCTCCCTCCAAGTTCAACAAAAGATCCCACCCTTGTTAGTGGACAAAGCTACCAAGTACTCAGGTTGTGTAAGGCCAGGCCGTATTGACCCGCTTGGGTTGGCCATTCACTTGATCAATTGATTACTGGATCAGCTTGCATTCAGTCTGGGGAACCCAGTAAGACGGGAAACGGCATAGGCAGCTAGAATGAAACCTGGATACGAGGAAATCTGCAATATCTTTGTGTAAAAGACAGCAAACCACGGAGACGGAGACTGTATCTTAACGGAACTGCGTAGCATTCGGTGACCTATGACAGCAAGAACAACAAGCTGCCTCAGAGGGAAACAGCTCGTAAACAACAAAAAGAGGCGGAACAATGCAACTCGGGTTGGATGACAACATCAGCCAGCTTTGAGATGCGATAGAGTAAACCACATTCTACCAATATGCACCTAGCAAAGTATACGGGAATCGAGGCTGGACTATACCGAATCACGGTATGAGCGGTTTGTTGTCGATGCAAACTGCAGAAGCGGACACTCCGTTGAAGTTTGATATGCAGAGAAATCAGAATTGTAGACGTTTAGTGCCCACAGCAGCCAACAAACTCTGGAGCTAGGACAGTCTGACGTGAAGGTCCAGGAACCCAGCAACGCTACGTGGACTGGGAGACTTGGCGCCATGCCAGCCATGACACAACAAAGACGCAGAAACCTGCTTGTCATGATAGTAAAAGAGCATTAGTTAGGTGGTCGTGATTAGCATTGTAACCGTAGGGATAACTGTGAGGTTATGGTAGGGTGAGCAGAGCCAGCATGTACTGTCAGCAAACCTCACAAGAGGAGTTTTCGCTTAACAAGTAGAGTCGCCTTGCTTGAAAAGGCTAGTAAGGATCGTCCAGCCCATGTACATGTCGCCAATCGACGATTTGCTCGTGATAGTGAGGCCAAAGTGCCATGCTAGCCATGGTTTGGTTTCGGGGGAGTGGGGTAACCCCAAGCATGCGTCTTAATTGGAGTCTCGGGGGATTTGCTGTGGTGAATATTATCGTTGTAACTATGGCATTGTTCTATTACGACTGCCCAGACTTGGCGTCCGGATCACTGGACCGAGAAGAGAGACGGTCGGAATGAAGAGATAGCTTGGTCCTTCTGTGCCATCTTTTCCAAAGGGAATCCAAGGGCGGAGGTACCAGAGAACCTTAAGCACGTCGTGCCTCATAACCAAGTTGAAACAAGCCACATGTAGTTGCTCTGACGCATGGCTGCTGTGTTAATCGAGACTCCCGAAGGTCGGGAGCCAAATTCGATAAACAAATCCATGGCTGGATATTGAATGAAAGGGTTAGAAGCTCACGATACATCACTTGAGGGGATAGAGAACTGGCGGGGGCTTTAGAGCTGGTCTCACGATGGCCGGGTTCTCCAAGGCCACGGCCATGTGGAGGTACCTGTAGTGTAGGACAGCGAAGAAATCGAATGCGTGTGCCTTTTGCAAGCGAAGCACAGCGTTTTCGTCGATTACTGGCCATTACGAGATAGGACTGCGGATCGGAACCAACGGACATGTCAGGTCTGACAGAGAACGAGGGATTAGCCAAGGACAAGCACCAAGTTTGATAGCACAGCATGAATGAATGCACTCAAGAGTTGCTGCAGCCTCCACGTACGCACACACGCACGCTTTGTGCTTGTGAAAACCTGTTTTGTTCTCTCATCTTTCCTGCGCCTCAGAAGACAGGGAAAATAGCTCTTAGGCCATGATTCTGTGTCTTCTGCCCTGGATCAATCGTTTGAGCCAAGTAAATCAACAAGGGTGATTGATAGCCGCAGGGGGGAGGTCAATGTCGCATCATAACATGATCCCTAGACTAGCCCTAGCATATCGGTCCCGTGTCATTAGCGCGCACCATAATGAGACGAAACAACCAATGCTGAGCTAGATGCCGCCATAGTTATCTCGGTGGGCTGGTGTGGAGGAAGAGGGCGTTGAAATACGAGATAGTGTTGGCTGCCCTTGAAGGGATTGAGTTTTTTTGAGTAACATGAGGGAACTTAACGGTTGTGGTTGTGGAAGCCTGAAGAGCCAAACACCACCTACCTCACTAATAAGTCCAATATGGGCAACTACCTACACCTACTATCAAACCAGTGTAAGTGATGTTCTAGGTAATCATCGCTATAATTTCACAATACTTTATGGTGATCCAACCTCTTCCAAATAACAAAAATGCTCCGGCTGTAGAAGTAAGGGAAAGTGAGTTACAGGTAGAAACATGATTGGTTTCGGCATTTTGCAGCTCTCACCCGTAGGTGCATGACGCCCAATCAGCCATGATCCAACACCGACGAACCAGCCACCGCTGTTCAACTGAGTTGACTGCAGTAAGAAAATATCGAACTGATTTTCTGTGTACTACAGTACTCGGGTTGCACCACGCTAACAATTGGAGGGTGAGTATGTCCCCTCTAAAGCAATGGTTGCCACGAGGATGAGGCCTTCATGACATCAGATATGAAGAATTAGAGATCTTTTAACGCTGTTGTAACCTAAGCTTGGACAATTCAACGAAAATGATTCCCCATACGAAACAAACTAATTGATACCATGGCAGGTTGCACAGCAATCAGGGTGTAGTGTAGCAGAAGGGCTCGCTAGCGCAACTGTACCTAGATTGGCGCTCGTCGTATCCTGTCCAAGCGGTGTGGTCGCTGCTGAGCCTCTTTTCTGCTATATCTGCCACATCTTGTAACCTCACAAATTGCCAATACAACCTCGAAACCTCTATGATAACTCCTCAGAATCGAAATGCCGATCCCGTTGTATCCGGGCCAAGATTCGCTGGGGAAGTTCTCAGGACCAAGGATAGCCGAGCATGGCCAAGCAGGTTACCAACAAGTTTCCATTATTTCTTCCAACTCTTGGGCCTTTGGTTGTCTGCTTGTGTCATTCCAACAGCACATGTGGGTGTGTGCCCACTTACCTAAAGTATACGGTCGAGATAGAGCTACTGCAGTGAGAGCTCAAGTTGTTGTGCTCCAGAGCCTCATCATTGGCTGAAGTCATATGCCATGCTTTCTTTTCCCCTCCCTTTCTGCAGCTAGCAAATCAGGCACATCTGAGTTGTGTGTACCTTACAGCAGGAGGAGAGCACGGACAGAACAGCTCAGGCGTTGTTGCGTTGTAGTGTGCTGCGCTGTGATAGCTGATCATGTCTCGTCACTTCCAGTGTGCAAAGCCAACTGTAACCTTGAGAGACTCTGAATTGAATAGAGAGAAAATCCCTTGAGCTCTGTACTACTCAAAAGCAACAGAGTTACCGCCCCAAGACAAGACACAGCCATATCATGACTCCTCATGCAAGGTCATGCAGGCTCCACCAATGATCAACCTCGTCACTTTTCTGATATCCCTCCCTCCCTACCTCTCCACATTGACCCATATTCATATTGAAACGAAACAAAACGATTTGACAACTTATAACTTTTAGAGTTATAGTATCAGAATAAGACTTCAAACTTATTTCCCTCGTGTCTCAAACGTCATGACTTTCTTACTTTTTCCTTGTCCCTCATCAGCCTCCCACTTTCGCTGTCTCGCTCTTGTATTTGGCTGTCGCCCAGGAAATGCTCATCTTTGCTTTTCTACCTGCCAAACAATAAGCAGGCAATCTCACTGAGATGTTCTCTTGCCTCTGTGAGATCTCTCGTAAGACCGAGAAATTTCTTCCTTCTGTTCTTCTTTCGGCAGTTTCCGTTCCGAGAAGTGTTTGCGTTTTGGATCACAATGCGAAGCAAATCTCGTGTTGGTATTGGCAGTAAGTAGGTAGACTTACATAGAACAAGGATATGAACTAGCTGCACGTGGAAACTTCTTACTGCATAACCACATGGCCATAAGAAAATAGTTGGTTTACATGGGTATTGAAACCTGGGCAAAGAGTCATCACGATTACCTTCGTCCATAGCAAGTATGGCCTGGTTTCCCTGTCCGGAACATGTATGCCTGCCGTACCGCCCATTGAGCAACATCAGAAAGCTCGTGATGCTTACATATTAAAGTCTAAGCAAGGCTCTATAAGCTGGGCACTGTCGTACGCTCGGCTCACTTGCTGAAGCAATGGAGCCGAAGGTCGGGATGCTGAGTTGGATATTACTACATATGATCCACTGCATATTGTTGCATCTGAAGACCACCTTGATGGAGTTCCAGAACTTCGAAGCCCAGCGATTGTTTCTGAAAGTTGCGTCACTGACTTTACCTCACCCATTTCCCACCGCATTTAACTTGGCCATGATTTTCAAGTTGTAGGCTCCAGTGATATTCCTTACTTCATAGTAGCTCTCTAGGTACTCTGCAGTATTACTTTGTTTTCGAGACTTGTGATAACATTTTTGATATCATCTTATGGTCTTTTTATTCGCAAGCTGTCGCCATGCCATTTCATGAGACAAATGCAATCCTTAAGCTTCCACCATGCATCCCAACCACAAATAGATCGCTTTCCAACGCAGCGCACCTGGAAGCTGTCAAGCCACAATGACCAAGGCAACATCCTCGACAATTCCAATAGGACATGCCCTCTGAGGCCTTGAGAATCTTCTCCAGCTCATCAACAACGGCATCACCAATCTCTTTTGTAGTAGCATTATTACCCAGGTCCTTGGCACGCAGACCATCATTGAGAGGCACACAGACAGCCTTGGCCTCAGCGGGAAGATTGAGAGAGCATCGGAGAAGCATGGCAACGGACATAATCGTACCGACAAGGTTGATGATTCTCTTGTCAGAGATATCAGGGGTACAACCTGCTACATGTTAGCTTTTTCAAGTCTGGCAGAATCAAGAGAACAAGACATTACAAACCATGAATCGGCTCCTAGCTGCCGTTATACTTGGACTTCCATACCTTCTTGTCACCGCGGCCACGGGCAAAGGAATCAGCAAGTCAACCAATACGCTCAACCTCGGCGCGGGAGTCAGGCTCAGTGGCCCGTACGAGCCAGAGCCATCGTACTCCTTGCGCTCCGCAAAGTAAAATACTTCCTGTCAATTCTCGGACAATGAAAAGGTGGGTACCGCGGCAAACAGAGGTCTTGAGGGTAGAGACGACAACTAGAGAGTCAAAGACATAAAAGCAGGGTTGAAGACTGCCGTATGTAGCCATCTCCTTATGCCGCTCAAGGAGGCCCTGCTCGGGTCGCACAGAGCCGGTGCCTCATTCGGAACCGCTGACAGAGCCGAGGACGGCGTCAATAGCCTTTACGGCGACGAGATTATCTTCAGTCAGAGGGCTACAATTGGCTTCGATGAAGCACTGAAAGGGTGTCAACTCTGGGCGTGGGCAAGAAATAGATGCTCAGGACTTACACCCCCCAGGAGATGGTTCTGGAGGTTAGCCTTGCCAATGCTGGGCTTGTTCTCCTCGAGACCCCTGAGGACCTGATTGATGAGTTAGAATTCCGGCGTTCCCTTTGCGCTGTTGCAGATGTCTGCCTTACCTGGATGCACTCAAGAACGACCTGATCTTACCTAGTTAGCACATGTACAAGCAAGCTCCCAGCTCTCAAGTGGCATACCTCGGGACCGCAGAGGTCACCAGCCAGCACGACAATGATATACTACACCATTTTGAGTTGAGTTCGAAGCTATTCGATAATCGATTTGAGAAAAGAATAGAAGAGAAGGAAGACAATCGACTTTTAGAACTTAATTACTAAGCTTCGGTGGCTACCCCACATCACCAACATTCTTCCCCGCCATTCCGAGATCGGCGGCTTAAGTTCCGTAAGCCGGCTCTTCTCTTAATGGCCCGCTCGGGACTTACGGCAGAGCTAATTGAAGTGGGCATTCGTGGCATTGGCCAACGAGAGAAGAGGTCAAGATCATTTTGGGTAGTAATCGGAAGCTCTGAGCTCTCCATGTTTCCAAGACTCGATCATAGCTAGAATTCTTGGCTATTCCTCTTGTAACTGTCACACGCACTGACTATTGGTTTACCGTGTTGGCTCTATGTAACCTTGATGGTGTGTGCTCACTCGTGTTCTTTTTTCTTAACTGTGGATTATTCAGCCTTGTCTGCATGTCATGTTTTTGTTTGAAATGCCAATGTTTATGTATGTACTCGATAAAGCATGTTGTTGTCCAGTACTCCATGCATCCAGTCTACTCCTTCAAGAAATGCTCACCCAACCTGTTCTCTTATCGAAACGCCCTAAATGATTTGCTCGCCAGTGGAGATGCAACAGGTACAGCTCCCGTCAAGTTTCCTCGTCCCGTATCTCGCATCCGGCCTCCCCGCATGTTCGGCGTGTTGGCACAGTACGAGCAGATATACACTCTGGGCCGAGTCCTGGAGTTGAGATTGATACACTTTCCATGGAGCCACATTTCACAGGACTCACTGCACCAGATGTCAGCCTCGTTCATATTGGCCAGAAATTGGGAAAAGCTTACCACTGGATCATGAAGCCGTCCCCCTCGTCAGCCCCCTTTCGGTTACAGTGACATCTGACGTGTCTATCTGTTATAAGGCTTGACTCGGTAAGGGTCGACGGCGAGTTGCTATCACCTCGAAAAGGACCAAAGTGACCACCCTGGAACGAGCGGTGTTGTCCTCCTTGACCCATAGGATTCGACCGCTTTCTCCGGTCTTCCATGACTTTACGGAGCTCGCTAGTAGCATCTCCGATCTTGTCCTTGCGCTCATACATAATCGTTTCATTCTCGCTGTCTGCGTCATGTTGCGATCCTCCCATCGTATCGTGTATACTACCGGTGCTTCTGTCGCTAACACTACGTCTTGAAGAGTGAAAGATAGATCCAACTGGTCTCAGAGGATCCGGCAAGGCAAACGATGCATTGAATGAGTTGTTCCTGCTGGGAATAATGATGGGCTCGTCGTCAGAGGATGACTCGTCGTCGTCAGAAGGACCCAACTCTCGTGTTCGACTTCTATCACGGGTGAGGCCTGGATGATTGACACTAGGCTCCCAGTCCCACTCGTTCGGCACGATCGTTGTCTCAGCACGAGCTCTGCCCCTCGAGTCGATGGTAAATTTCACAGCTGTCCGAGTGGGTTGATGCTGTAGTGCTGGTCCTTCAGGAATAGAAGCCAAGCCCGATAGACGGTGCTGACTCTTCATGGGAGACAGTCTTCCGGTCGGTTTGGCTATAGGCCGAGCGGGAGGTGCACTGTCGCTATTAGATCCGTTGCTGGCTTGTGAGACTGGTCGGGCTGGTGCAAGTTTGGGTAGCACAGGTCGGTTCTGCGTCTGGGCTCTCTTGCCGCGGTTCTCGCTAAAACTTCTACCCATTCCAGGCCGAGGATTTGCTTTGACAGGAGATGGTGCAAGTGCACGGTCCGGCACTTTGGTAGCCCTCAAGTCCTTCATGCTCGTCGATTGCCGGATGTTCTCACCTAGAGGCGTTCTAGATCTTGATTGGAAAATCGTAGCTTCAGCAGAGCCAGCCTGTGTCACTGGGATGAGAGCAGGGTTGTCCAAAAGAGGATTGTGCGGGGGTTCAAAGAGCAATCCAGGGTTGACTCCATTCATGGACTGTCCAAGTCCAAAAGGATCATCTAAAGGAGTGGATAGGGCAGCAGACATGGCAGCGCTTGCTGCAGTTGTAGCAGATGTTGAAGCCATATGCTTTGGGGCAAGGGGACGGTCACGTTGCATTGTTTGCATAGGATCTGAACCAGCTGAAGCAAATGGTGCATTAGGATCCTGAAAGAGTGGTACCTCGCTGTTCCAGTCGAAGGAACCTGTGTGGCGGTGACCATGCTGAACAGGTGTTGTCTGAAAGACATTGGAAGGAGATGCACTAAAGTCAAAGTCCATACCCATTGAAGGGTCCCAGAATGTGTTAGGTGTGGCAGCAGGTGCTGTCATGGGATATGCAAACATGTCACCAGAGGAAGCCATCAAAGCAGCAATATCATGTTGCTGTTGTTGCTGAGAATTGCCGGTGAAGTCGGGCTGGCCGAAAAACTGATCATTTTGCATATTGAGCTTGTCGACGAGCTTACGCTCTCCCCTACGTCCAGTAGATGGGGGTGTTGCTGTCTGCGAAGGCTCTGCACCCTGAGCTCCGGCTTTCCTAGCCTTCTTGGAGGATTGAGGGTGTTTGGCCGGATCAGGACTGGGCAGAGGTGTTGTATCGGTTAGATATTCTTGGGGTACGGTTACTGAGTTCGGGGATGAAGCCAAGCGACGTGAGGGCTCGACCGGCGGCAGTGGTAGATTTCTGTTGGAAAATTGATTCACATGGGTTGCAATTTCAGCGGCAAAGGTTTCGGTGGATAGTATCCTCTTGTGCTTGATGGAAGGCGTGACGGCACGAAGGTCAAAGAAAGAATTTTGAGATCCACGGAGATTTCCAGGAGTCGAGTTGAACACGGAATATTCTTCAGCAAAATGCGGAGTCCAACCCCCGGCGTCGGTGACTGAACCTTGCCCGGGTTTGGGGGTTTCGAAAACGGAACTGGGAAAAGTGTCGGAGGTAGGTGTTTCTGCAGAAGTTGGGGGTCGATAGTTCAAATTGGCAAAACTGTACAACCCGGGACTGGTCAGTGAATTTAATACGAAAGACATGTTGGCGATATAGAGGTTGGTGACGAGGGAAAGAATTGGGCAATGATATGAAGTGAGCTTGCCTTGAAGTCAGTTGATCCCCGCTCATAGCAACTCTAATTGCTTATCGTAAAGGCCAGCTCAGATGCAAGCCGAGGGGATGTTTCGAGTTCGAGGTTGATGATGTGCACGGTCGGTCACGTTGCCGTAGGAGAGCACTAGCAAGAGCCAAAGTTCATGCAAAAGATTGGAAAATCGTACTCGAGAAGTGGTTTAACAAGAAAATGGATTTGAAAGATTGTAGTTCGTTGATCGGGATTGTGGATGTAAAATGTCGAGCTCGGCGTGGGCAGGCTGTGACGGGTGAGATAGAGAGTAAGAGAGAGAAAGTCTATTTAGATGTCGCAGGTTGATCGGTGCTCGTGGGTCATTATACAAGGTCGTAAACGATCATAGAAGGACGGAAGAAAGGCATTAAGGTCTAAGACTATTTTGCTCGGACAAGCATGATTGTCAGCCACTGATGATAAAAAGAGTAGATGTGGTGCAAAGGGAGGAATGAAGTCGGAATGGAATACGGGATGGATAGGTAAGCCCCGATAAAAAAAAGAGGAGGGGCAGGGAAGACAAGGTTAAAGAAAGGGAGAAGACAAGCAAAGCAGGGAGACAGTAGAAACCCCGCCAAATAACGCCAGGTTAAAAGAATAAATAGAAAAGACGGATCGTTTGGTGAGTCAAGAGATTGAGACTTGGCTTGTGTCTTGTCTCGTTGTCAATGGAGATAATGGATGGTTGTCGAGTGGGATGATTGATGGATGAAGCTGCATGTTGATGGGGATACTGAGGCCAGAGCTGAGCAGAACTAAATATCAGACTGTAAATACCTTGACATCCATCAAACAGAGTGATTCATCGGTTCGTAGGTTCATTTGGTCTCGTCGCGCCTCGTCTTGTGTCGTTCCGTCTCGAGTCTTCTCCTTCTCAACTCTTTCTCGTATGTGGTGATGTCGTGATGTCGTGATGTCGTGATGTCGTGATGCCGTGATGCCGTGATATCGCGGGTGCCGACGTCGAAGATGCCGTCTCCAGTTTAGGCAGAAGAAAGTTGAAGAGGTCCGTTCGTTTGTTCGCTTCGAGTCGGCAAATTCTCAATGGGAATGGATTGGATGGATTGGATAGGACAAGACTGCACGGGACGGATGCAGTGGATACAGTACGTGCCCGACCTTCCTATTTACAACCTACACCAGAGCTGAGCTGAACCTGGAAACTCTCTACAAAGATGAGCTGAGCTGTTTACAGGAGATACAGAATGATAGAGAAATGGTAAACAAAAGAAGTCGAATAGTAGACCGAATATTGAAAGTTAGGGCTGAGCAAATAAAAGCTATGAACATTTCTTAAATGAATCTACAACTTCAAGATCGTTGGCTTGGTGGCGCATCAATAACAAAATCCATCTCCTCAACTTAACCGTTGTTGGGCAACCGTTGGTAAAGCGATTCAGGGGGCTTCAGTGCGCTACGGGCCTCTGCTAGCCAACCGCTGGAACAGACCTAGACTAGAAAAGGCATTGCCCGAAGCCAAAAACCGAGCTCGTGAGCTGAGAAGATAACAAAATACTAACTATTTAGGTATTCAATGCGACACCGGTTGATTTTGTCAAAGCGAGTTGCTATTCTCAAAAGTAACTGTGACTGGTTACTCTTGAGTTGTGATGAGCTGAAGGAGTTGTCTGTAACTAATGAAACGATCTCATGATGGCTGCACGCTGACTCCCGTCATAGATATCTTACTACCTCGCTAAAATAGGTGATTCATCCCGATATACTTCAATAGTATAAATTCACGGCAAAGCCACTGATCATGATCATGATAAGGACAAGTTTCCCCTCAAGATATGCATGTACATATGTAGAAGGCAACTGACTGCAATTCTCCAACCATACAAATACCCTGCAACTGCATCTCTCACCGACTGACTGCTGACAGCCAACCAACAAGTTTCCGAAACCACCATCAGCTCACCTCACCACTTTGTCATTATCGGTTATTGTGAACCGTCATGCATAGAAGATTGATTCAGCCGCATGTCTTGAAAGGGCCACAATCAACCAGGTAAGCCTGCTTGTGTTGAGACGTGAGCATCAGGTCCAGACGTTGCTTGAGAAACAGGTCGTGTATCACGTCACATGTTAGGACTTGTCTGTCATAAAAAAAGCATTTTTGGTAATTATCCGTGGTCTGGTGGCTTTGCACTCGTCATCGTTGTCTGGTTGTCGAGGCTCTTTCTTACTAGTCGGGAGCCGGTGGTTTTATAGGTTGTCGATGATTTCTTTTTCGGTCTCCTATGATGGTCAACTTTATTCCTCCAATCACTTTATTTATAGAATAAGGCTGTACGATGCAATAATGCCTGCTGAGCTTCCCCTTTTGTTGAATCGCGAGACCTGGATCTGGTTCGATGTGCATCGGAGATAGTATGGGTATACTAGTAGTCTAGCTGACCTATTCGACTTCCGCTATACAACTGAGAGTAAATGAGACATGGCCTCACAGTCTTATCGCTGTGCGAAGGGAGCATGAACCAACATGTCGCCAAGAGTCATGATACCAACAACGTTCTTTGTTAAGGTTTGAACGGGACGGGTCGAGCGGTAGGTCTGTGAATAGCAACAAACACTGTAGGAGCAAACTATGGACACTCCTATAACGGGCGCGGAACCATTGAGTCAGCACTCACAATGAAACTTGACAAGTTTTGAGAGTTTCAAACATACTTTTCAGCCCCTTTCTCTGACCCAACCCGTATATAACTTAATTCTACACCGTCAATCGGCATTTGTCTTTTGTATGTCTTCTCTGCAGTTTGAATGCCTTTTCACGTGCCCTCAAACAAAGAACCCGCTCTGAATTCCAGCCAGATGGTAAGGTGAAGAACCACAACGGCCCATGATTGGCCACCCACGATCGACAAGATGGTGTGTGTCTTCTGTAAATAGACCTTTCTCGACCGGGGTTTTAAGTGCTTGCATTTCCATTCCACAGGACATTCCAACTTTAATCGTAGGTAGTCATTCTATGTTTTCTCACGTGTTTAAACCAATAGATACATATCTGTTCAATTAATCTTCTCACTTTGCATCACGAGATGTGAGTGTTGTAGGAGATTACACATGTATTTGTTAGTAATCTATTTCTCAATTGATCATAGTCTCTTTTGCAAGCGAAGTCATCGTGACTTATACGGAGTCTGCCGTATCCATCTACCGAGAGTCAATTTTGTCCTCTACCCGAACAAACGCGCAGCGATGCCTGTCGTATAACATTTCATTTGTATCTGGTCACTTATCCTTGAACCAGCGAACATAGCCTCAGTATAACACAAATGCCTTATACTACACTATACCACTACCGTCTATCAACTTTATTCACCCCCGGCCGGTAAAAACGTTTCCTCCATCCGGATGCCGCTCCCCGAACCGGCCCCATCCGGAGTCTCCTCCGTCAAACGCATGAATATGGGAGATTAAGCATTTGTTTCGTGTCTACTCCATCCACACCCCCATGCATACACGGTCGAGCGTCTGTCTCCTTTCCCTTCTCTCCCGTTTTGCCTCAATAGTAAACTCTGTTATCTACAAGGATAAAATGCTTGTTAACTGCCGGGAATGGCCTTGCTTGTCGGTGATGCGTTGTTCAATTCCCAGCCTTGCTCACTTCGTTTGTCCCCGCAAAGTGAAATATGACTTGATAAAAGTTTAACAGTTCAGGGTTCAGAAGAACGTTTCAGAAGCGAAGAGTGAATTATCGAGAGACCCACGTATTGTCTTCCATCGGCGAAGTTACGAAATCCACACCGAACTATCCCCTCTGAGAATACCAATTAATTCACTAATGCCGTATTATGTTTCCATTACTAAGACTGGGTTTATGGCCCTGGCTCTTCTCGGGCCTCGGGTACCTGTATCAGAACCAGCCAAGTAAGTCCGAACTGATCCTGATGCTGTCGCCAATAACAGAAACAACATGTAACGGTACATTCTGTCTTGTTTAACGCATCAACCTGTGCCTCTTTCTCGCTTAACTTCAGTATCTTATATTACAAGAGGCTGTTAAGAAATAAGACCTCATTCGCCTACCTTGATAGTTTCAAGAGCAAGGCTATGTTAGCACATACCAATTTCTGCAAAGTCCCTCGCAAGGCTCGCATATGAGTTCCTGAAACGGAATCTGGGTGCCTACACCCGTCCCCTTGGCCGTTGGAACGATCAACAAGTGATCTCCGCTTCCCGCTCACAGACTTGTCAGCCTTGGACACTGAAGATCTTGCTCATCCAATTAACAATATAACAGGAGCCATCAAACATTCTCCCCAGCGTTGCAATACTCCCTGGAGTGGCAGAACACTTGCCGATCTTCCCTGGCCCAAGATCCCTGATCTTAACAGATATCCTTTACATCACTACTACTCTCTTCCTCCAAGACGAATTAGGCCCTATCAAGGACCGCCGAGCATCCTGCCAGCCCCCCATGGTACCACTTTTCCTTCTGCAAAGCAACACTGCATAGTTGCAACGGGCTGACAAGCCAGTCCTTGTGTTGTAATTAATTCATGTCACATCGTGCTTTTTGCCCTCGAAACAAAACGGATCCGACGATCCTTTTCATGTGGCGTTTCATGGGGACTTCCGTTGTTTTCGCTGTCAAGTCCAGAGAACAAGTCTTTACCACCCAATATCAGCCACGGTGCAATATGAGTAAGAGTGCAAAAATCAATAACAGTGATATTGGGGTGACCGTTGCGTAGCTATTTCTATCTATGTAATTCCATGCCTTTGACTTCGACTGCCCAGCAGCATCGTCCGTCCATCTCGCTCGTTTCAATCATCAGGCTCTTCCCAAAAGGAAGGCTCCTAATCCTAAACCGACCATTCTATCTAGTGCAGTAAAAGCAAAAACTCCTGGGTATCTCTCAAAGTGAGCAGATGTAGAAAAAGAAAATATAGAAAGAAGATAAAAAATAAGAAGTAAAAAGTGATATGGTAAATCCTCCACTTTTTTTCCCAGGTTCCTTTTTTGGCATGTGCTTTTTTCCAACTCTTGCCCAGCTTCGAATATGGGTTGACCTCGTCCACGTGGTGATTCCCCCTCAAAGCTGGCTGGTTCATCCTCCAAAACATAAACGAGCCCTCAAAGGCAACATAAACAGAAATTAAATAGAAAACTTTAAGCTCAGGGATCAACAACCTTGTCCCTGGCTCCAACTGGTATCAAACATCATCTCAAGATCTTTCGTAACGTAACGAGTGTGGTGCCATTCACGACAATACATGTGTTGTCGTGATATGGCGGAAATCAAAAGGAAAATTGTCTAAGCTGTAAAGTGCAAAGTCGTAGCGAGTTAAATCATGTTCGGAAATGGTTCAGTCGTGAGGACGTTTCCAGACATCGGGTCAATAGTATAGTGCTCCTGAGAAGCGAGAACAGAGGTAACTTGAGGGTGAGACGTGATCTGTGACATAGTAGAAGGTCTAGGCGTAGTAGCAAGCTCCATCGAGGAGACAGGCATCTGAGGCGTCATGGGTCGTTGATGTTGAATGTCAGTCTTGGGCTTTGCCATGGTCGACATGGCGAGCGCCCTGGCGTTGCTGCTTTCGCGGCGACGCTTCGGTGTGTCTTTCACCTTTAGGTGTGTGTGACACTAGATATTGTTAGTCAAAGCTCCTTCAAAACAATTAATCAGACTTACCTTATACGCGTGTCTAAACCAAGTGGTTCCCTTCTTTTTGCTGCTAACAAGCGCAATCCACTGCTCGCAGCTACCACAGAGACCCTCCCAAACATCAGGGTTTCCATCCATGCGTCGCTTCTGCTGTGGTTCCTGAAAAGAGCTTCCGGTGGCGGCGCTGATACCATGAGAGAATGACTTGTCATACCAGAAGGCCGAGTTCTTCAGCACAAGCCATCGTCCAGGCTTGCAGATTCCACACCAGCCCTCTCGCTTGTTACCGTGACCTCGAACCCATCTAGGGGTGTAAAGATCGCCTTCAAATCGCAACTCCTGCTCGCGGGGAATCATATCGGGATCCTCGGGGTTCATGTCCTCAGGGGGTGGGGGAATCTGCTCCTCTCGGAGAGCAGCATACAGCTCGGGGGGGTCAGAAAGGTCGGTATAGTGACCATTGAGGCAAGCGGCATCTCCATTGCTCTGAAGCATTCGGAAAAGGCCGTGGGACAAGAGAGGCTGAGGCGGGGCGAAATGGTTGACATCGGTTTGCCAAGGCTGCTGCTGGGCCATCTGAGATGGAAGCTGGGTCGGGAGCAACATGCTGTTTCTCTGGTAGACGGGAGTGCTAGGAACAACGAAAGGTGCTTGCTGCATGGCCTGAAGGTTGCCGTAGTTGAGAGGCAGAGGAGTGGCACCGATAGCGGGAGAAGAGTGGCCGGAGAACATTTGCTGATGGCTGTTGTAGACATCCTGGCACGGGTGGTAGACGTACTGGGTAGGCTTGCGGCTTGCTGAAGTGTTGTAAGTACCTGTCGACCATCGTTTGAGTCTGGGGCCCTCGACGCTGTAGGGGGCGGATCGAACATTAGTTGGTCGGGGAGAAGGAGAGGCCCCGCGGCCACGACTCTGAGTCCTCACAAGGTCGGTTCTCGACTGAGGGGTCATTCTTGGCGAGGCAACGGGCGAGAGCTGGGTGGAAGACATCATAGAAGTGCGGTTAGAAGGAGGCGGGTAGTCAGAGCTGAACGAGGGTGCCTCAGAGAGTGCTGCCGAGAAATCATCGAGAGGTATGTCAGAGAAGGCTCCGGAAGTGGACATGGAAAAGGAAGAGCCGGACATTCGACGCTGCTTTGAACCATCAATGGCCATCAGGTCTTCCTCGACAAGTGTTCCCTGCTTCAGATCAAGAACGGGAATGGCTTCATCATTTGTGAAAGAGTTCATTCCCATAGTCATGTCGTAGTCCATGGCGCTGAGATCAAACTGATCCTCGACTGGCTTCTCCATCCACGACGCTATTTCAAGTTAGTCTGAGTGATGCCATCAAGCTTGGCCTTACTTACAGTTATCCATTGTTGTAGGAGGGTAGAAATCTTGATGCATAGATCCCGGGCGTGACATCGTTTCACTGGGAGTTTGCTGGAATGAAACTGATGATGAGTCCCAAGATGGTACTGATGAGAAGTTCTCGGCACCACAGAAAGAGAATCCCTGATATATGGGCATAGGGCGAGGCTTAGAATGAGTTGCTGGTGTTGACCACATCTCGTCCGAGCCCAGCACGGATTCGTTCTCGGTAAAGTCGTTTGAATTCATGTTGATTATAGGCGAAGGCCTAGATAGGTATGCAAGCCAGTTGTAAAATACTATCACAGATAGGAAAGAAAAGTTGAGCTTCAACTTTGATGTTGCTGCGTGATTAAGGTGTAAGTATTTGGTGCATATGGCTCAAAGGAAGGACAAGAAAGTATGAAGCATACAGGTAGGGTGGTGGTAAAAGCAGGAACCCAAGATTCCTTACAGGAGCAAGCCGTTAAACTATTATGCAGAATCTATCTGGCAAGGGCAGGGTGGTGTCAGCATGAATCCTCGATGAGATGGTGGACGATCATGGTAAACTGGCAAGCCCAGGTCCACATTGTATCTGGATCTTCGGGAGTGCCGCGGGACATGTCGAGCTTACCTGGTCAACTAAGAGAGCAATGGCCAAGTCGAATGAGGGAGTAATTTCCGGGCAGTCGGCATGCGTTGTAAGGAATGGATGGTGTTGTAAGGAGCGAGCACAGTCGATTTTGGGGATGTAAGGCGGTTAGGGTATAGTAATATGTGCTATCGAGAAAACAGGATCCCTTTGACTGGTGACAGCGGAGACTGACGCGTAGAGAGTGAATCGGTTTGTCTCTTATAAAGGAAAGTGGCGTAGTTGGTTTGAGCCCTGTTTATAAAGGAAAGGATAACTAGACATGAATTTGGATAGTGGTGGGCGGGCTTGCTATATTATACGGTTTGGTGACATGCAAGTGCTGGTGTTAAGGAATGACTGGAGACCAAATGGACAAACAAAGTTAATGAGCTGGTAGATTTGCGGAAGAAGCGAAAGGGTAGCGGAGCCGGAACCTGGAGGTATAAGAGAAGACGTGTACGATGGGCAAGAGGCATCATCCATGGAAGCAAGGAAGCTCCGCAAGTCAGGGACAGTCACCAGGGGAGAGGTTTGGATAGACGGGAGGGGCTGGACCGAGTGGATTCCAACACGCAACACAGACCGATCTATGAACTGGTACAAGAGAAAGCGGATACATAGTAGAGGAGGGGGCTATCCGGTGCAAAACAGAGTCGCAGTGCTGCTGGGATAGGATGGGCCCTAGTAGGTTGCGAGTACAGTAAGTAAGTTCATCAGTAACAGTCAAGGAAGTTGAGAAGCCGGTGGAGCTAGAAGACAGGGGTGGTGACAGGGATCCTCTGACCCCGGACTAGAGACAATAAGGCCACAGCTTCCAGTTAACAGGGCTAGAGGTTATACTAAAAAGAAAGTTAGCTTTCTTTGAGAGGGCGTGAAGATGATAACAACAATATCGTGAGGCAATCGTGAAAGACGAAGCTGCAAGATTTTGGTCCTGTATAATACTAATTAATGATTCCAAACCCACTCCAAGACGACCAAGAGTGGCGCAGGCTTCAAGAGTGTATCGACAAGGGGCTCGATCTGGCCACTGGACCGTCCAGTCGGGCTGCACAACAGCAACTCGACGGAGATGGCTTGTCTCATCCTCTGAAGAAACAAGAGGCGACGAGGGACGTGTGGATGGACGGGCGGGCTAGTGAGTCGACGAGGTCGAAATTCAGTGTGTCGACTCAAACTGAGCCACGTTAGACCCGTCTGGGGTTGACAAAACTTCCGACGACAGCGGATTCAAGCTGGAGACACGCCATATCTGTCTACCGACACCCAGACCTTGGGTGCTACCAACTTGATGCCTCACTTCGGTCGTTCTTTTCGACACGCCCCCAAAAGTCGGCCGGCACGCCCCCCTGCAACCCCAAAAAGAGAGACAGTGCCCTCTAGAGTCGAGACAGTCCAGGATATAGCAGATGCAGTATGCTATTTTTCACAACAGTTGAAACCGCTAAAGCCCGGATGTTAAGGCTAATTGCTCGATCAGTGCAATCCAGGAACCGAACCGAGTTGCAGCGGGATCGCCAACCGCCTGAGCGCAGGCCTCTCGATATATCTGCATTACGGCAATATGGCAATATCGTCCATATGTCAAAGACCTCATCCTCTGATCCCCCGCATGAGGGGCACGAAATGGCGAAATGCCAGTACTTTTGTCGCGATCGTACGGCGGTTGTCCCTTAAGGAGTCTAACGGAAGATTTGATCACTCTTTTGAGGTTGGACAGTTGGAGACAGCCGTATAAGCGAAGCGGCAACTTCTTGCGGCAACGTCGGTAATTTCTTGAATGATAGGTCATCATGAGACTGCTGGCTCGGATGCAGCTTGCTTGGGACAAAGCAACACCATTCGCATCGAGACAGTAGGCGATGCGCCCTGAATTCTGGGCTTAGCCAGTCGATTTCGAAAGCCTGTGTGACACTGTAAAGGCGGAGAGCGAATCACAAGCATACTCGACCAGTAGCAGCTCTGTCCTCAGGCGCTGATATAGACTGAAATATGAGTTATCCAATTTAAATAACTTTGAGGCTCTTGATCTCCTCCCGCTAGACTGATGGAGGGTATATTCGACTGAGACACAGAAGCATAAGTGAGGATATTATTTGCCAATCTCTTGGCTGTTGTTTGTCGAAATGCTGTAATCACATTCAAGATGCGCTGAAAAGCCAAAGCAGAGGTTACAAGCGTAGCAAGATGAGGACAAGCGCGTGTTTGAAGCTGTAAAAGAGTGGGTCAACCAGAGCCATCTGATTTGCAGTGGCAGAACAGGGGTTTGGGGCAAGAAGCGGGACGAGTATCTTGTTCCTACCGTTTTGGCGTAGAAGCCGGTATTCAGGCCTTTTGATTGGATATGACTGACATGTCTCAGCTGCTAGCAGGGAGACCGGCGTGTCTCAGATCTGTGTCAAGACCAGGGGTAGATGGATGAGGTCCACTCAAAATCCACAACCTGGTTTTGTGGCTCACCTCACGTTTAAACACCCTGAGTCCCCTAGAAGCTCACTGGAACAAGCCCAACCACAGCGCCTCTGCGCCTGGAAAGCCACATCTTCCAGGCGAGAGTCGATCAGGCGAGGACCACGTCAGAACTCAACCTATCCAGGTAAGGTCAGGTCGAGTCTAGGCACATTTAGATAGTGGACTTTCATCAATTGTTGTGGATCATTTAGGCTATGAATAGCAGATGGCGTTTACTTTCTCTTAGACAAGTGCATCTCTAAACAGCTGGTCCTTTCATCTTGACAGTTATCGCTCTGTCCGTAACCGATCTCGATTTGATCTGTGATGTTTTAGTCTCTTCTTCAGCTCTACTAAACTTGCTACACCTGAAAATCCGTGCCCTTGGTAGGTGGTGGTGGTGGTACACCTGAACGTCGGACAACACCACGATTCCTTCATAGGCGAGCAATCCGCTACTGTCACGATTTGTACATACAGAAACGCCGTCTCTAAACCTTCAGATCATCTTCACATCTCACAACAAGTGCCGGATCCTCTCAAGGGGTCAGGGAATAGCCCAGTTGATACTGTTACATCGCGCTGAGACTCCGTTGTTTTCATATCATCCGAGCAGTGCTTCCCCTCGTCTCATCTCCATAACTATGTAGGGAGGGACTGTTTGCAGAGTCTCATTCGCATATTCACTTTTGGGTGCAACAATTAATTCCAGCGCAACGCGTCATCTATTGTCAGTGTGTTACCACCTGTTTCCTGAGTTTTCCGTGCCTGAGCCTGTTCTTGAGCCTGTTCCTGGAACTATGATAGCTCCCCACCCTGAGCACGGTAATTTACTAAACTTGGGTTGACTGAAGCCCGACAGCTTGGAACATAAACGAGGCTGCGAATTGACGTGATAACAATAAACATGCATGATCGTCTATAATCGCGTCAATGCTCAAGCTGTTGAAGGTTTAAACATTTATGATCAGGTGCGCCGATAGTGACGATATCGTGATCTTGATCTTCATGCCCTGCCCTGCGGCCGTCAACCTCAGGACGGCTAGAGTCTCCTCTGCCCGTTTCCGCTTCGAGATAAGCTGTATCGTAAACAGGAAGCTATAGGCTAATCTGCCGTGCGCTAACTCGAACATAATCTCTTCGTCTTCTTCAAGCGTTCCATAATTCTTCTATGGGCCGCCCGGTAAGGCCGTTTTGTGGCCAGGGTCTCATACATCCGTTCCTGAATCACTACTCAAATGGGAAATTGCACCACCACCTTTTGGGGGTGAGCATGATTCAGGCCTTGTCAATTCTCGCAAAATGGACGACATGAACCAATTGCAACTCTTTAATCTCCCCGCAATGAACTACTTTCATTTTCTTGCTACGTTACATATAATTGCACCCTAGAAAGATGGCTTCTGGAAAACGGCGTTTCTGGCAGCCTGCCTCTATGTGTCTGTATCTGTCACAGCGTTTCCGTCTTTCCCCCAGCGCTTGCGGGTTTCTGGAAATAGAACAACAGAAACATCACCAATAACGGGTCCGATCCCCTTAAAACATTAATATATTTAACAAACTCTCAGGGAAACGTTAATGTTATCACCATGTCCCGGTCGTAGCCCTATCATGCCGAACCGGTATTCCGTGCCCTCTGCTCTATCCTACCCTGTGCTGTTGGTTGTTCTTTTGCCCGGTGCAACAGTTACTCCTTGTTGATCCTCTTCCACACTTCATGCTCGGCTGCAGCAAGACTCTCGCCTGCAGCCGAAGCCCACTTCTTGGCGGCCGACCAGACTCCCTCTCCATCATCATCTCCTATCAGAGATGGCCTGCGCTCTTGTGCCACTGAAGCTTCGTGAGCAGCACGTTGGGCACTGGAGAATTCGGATGCATACACGTTCTGGTGATAACCAGGTGGATGAGAAAAGTCGCTTCCGGAGCCCCCGCCTAGCACGGGCGTCGGGCCCAGGCCGGCCATCGGGGACAGGCCAGCAACAGGAGCTGTGGTCGTCGCCAAACGAGTAGCGGCGAACTCCGACCCACTCGTCGTAGGTGCATAGGGCATCTGGGCTGGTGTAAACTGTGTTGGTGTTTCGCGCATAGTCTCGCTAGTCTTTGGTGGTGGTAAATATGCTCCGTTTTGCGGCTCCGGTACAGCTCCGGGCTGCGGAGCTGGAGGACTTGAATCTACTATAGACCGTGTCGGGGTTGGCTGGATGTCAGAGGAGGGCTGAGGTGCCCCAGTTGCAGCTGGCATAGACGGTCGAGCGCCTGGCTGAGCTGCTGGGTAAGTGGATGTCGTTACTTCATTGCTCGCTGGTGCATCAGCTGGTACATCCGGGTTATCAGAGTCTGCCGTCTTCGGAGTAACTCCTGACGCTTTTGCTACCGTGATAGGGCTGGAGGTGTGAATAGGAATTGGAGGCATATTGATGAGTCTGGGACGCTGTCGCCCGTATGAAGGTGTACGCTTGACGCTCTTGTTCTCTAAGGATCCGTGTTCTTTTCAGGCAAGATTTCGTCCTACTGGAGACTTCTGATTCTTGGAGAGTAATTATCCTAACGCCTTGAAGTGATGAGATGTTGTCTGAATAAGAGAGTGACGATGGATGCCAGCTACGTCATGTGATCTGCCTAAGGTCCCTAGCACGCGGTTACCTGCAGTCAGGGCAGCGGGGAATGCCGATCAGATTCCCGTCGATAGTTCCGTATCCTGTTCCTTTTTCCAAATGCGGAATACGAGAATTGATTCTTGGCCAAAAGGTATGCTCGCGACTTGGTCTTGCGATGGAGTGACGTAAGACGCTATTGGTTACACAACTACCCTAAGGTTACACAGCGCTGGAGTTTTTTCATCTCCAAGACAAGCCTTGGAGGTGTGGATTAGCCTGGTTTTGGTGTGGTATTTAATGCGCCTAAATCTTTGGAATGCTCTGATTTAAAATAAGATAGAAAAGGTATATTTGAGACATGACAGTATGAGAGTAATTGATAATATGGTATTGCGAACTTCCGGATAATCTAGAGCCTTAGCGTATCTGGATAGAATAAATCGAACTTGGGGAAATAACTGCTGATGGGTAAGAAGATGTTCAAACTTACACAATAATTGGTTGGATTCTGAAAGTAAGCCTTAAGTTCAGATAGTCTTATTCAACTCAAATACTATCCTATAAACAAATAAGTTGAAAGATATCGTTCAAGATCGCTGCATGCTGTCCAACTAGTTTAGTGAGGAATCACGTGGATAGGTAATCCGACTAGGTATACCTCATCTAGTCATACTAACTGATCATCTAATTCTATGATGACTTATAAGGGCACCCCGCAAAAGCCTTTGTCTTCACGATCTCCTCAAACCCTTTAGTCTCTTCGACTCCCTTGCCAACGACCTTTTCAGGACCCAAGTCTTCAAATAGGAAACCTTCGGACTTCATACTAGGGCCACCATCGCCGGGACGTAGTCCACCAGCAAGCCATGTGGTGCATGCCTCGGGGTTCCAACGTTGCCAGAAAGTGGGAGGAACGTAGAATGGCTCTTTCATGTAGTGGTATGACTTGATACGTCCAGTCTGCTGGTCAGGCTGGGAAAGGTATATGGAGGGTGCGAAACGAGGGAGGCAGAGATAACGGACGATCAACTTTCGAATAAGCAAGAGGCTGTATGTCAGAACCGTAACTCCCAATCCTGGCTCTGAGAAGCTGTTTCAATGTCAGTATGATTGTAAGTAACGGAAGGTTTGAGAATGGAACTTACCCAAATGCCCGTCGCAAGCGAGGGCCCATGAGGACACAAGCCGCAGGATATCCGATTGGAGAAAAGATCTTGGGATACGAATCCAACAACATATCCATCAGGACACGACCCAGCTTCTGAATCTCCTCCGTAGGTCGCAAGTATCTGTCTTCGTAGTCTCCTCCAAAGCGTGTCATGTCCTCAAAGAATTCAAGACCATCCGTCCACTCGTTCTTACCGAGCACAGTCCTGTAGCCGATATCCATCATGTCGGCAACATACTTCCACAGAGTCGACAAGGCAGCAACTTCCATGTCGGTAAGTTTGCGGTACTCATACAGGCTGAGGAACCGAATAGGCTCAGAAAAAGAGGCATAGAGCACATAGAGCAAGTCTTCTTGCGTAATCTTGCCGCTCTTGATATATGGAGCGTGAAGAAAGTTCGTCCGCGCAATAGCTTTATGCAGGACATGCGATGTGGGAGGAAAGTTTGCAAAACTGTTGCTATTAATGCTCATAACTCGATTAGCAGAAATCTCAGTGAACTTACCAGACATAGACGGCTTCTGTATCAGCGTATCTATTATTTGTTAGTATGGGCTCTATAGTAAGTGTAAAATATTCATTCTACCTTTTGGGGGCTTTCTTTCGATTGGCTAAATCGCTACCACCATAGAGAACATGGCCAATATTCTGAACAGCGTATGTCTGCGTTGAAGTTGTTAATATGTAACTTTCATATATCGATGCTCAATAAGTAGTGCTTACTAGCCTGTTTAACATACCTCAAATAGAGCCAATCGAACTGAAAGGTCGTAGAATAAAGGGAACTCGAATCGTGCAATATTGCTAACAATTTCAAATGCGTCTTGATTTGTCATGCGACTCAATGAGGCACGGTTGTGAAACCCCAACTTGGACCGAAGCGAGTTAATTCTGGAGAAGCGCAGAAGAGAACAGAGAGTGACATAGCCAAGAAATGCCCCAATAATGATGGGGCCTGACCAAGAAGTTGGTGCAAAACTGGTGAGCAAGTCTGACTGAAGGGTCTCAGAAGATGAGGCCTTCAAGCTCGGCTTTGCTGCATCCATGGTGGTGTTGATGAGCTCTTCCACTGTTGTCGAGAGAGGGGAAACAGGTCAGAAGACAAATAAGAAGCGATCTACGAGAGACGGGAGGACTGTGTACATACTTATGGAACCCTTGTAGGAAGTACGGCTTTCAAGCCAAGTTGGGAGTGTTTTAAACGTGCTAGATCCATGATACAGAGCCCCACTGGCCCTATCAGATGAGGGGCTTTAGCAATGGCTTTTTTTTGGGCTCCCGAAGCTGTAAGCGGCTACTAAAGCGACGACGGTGTAAGGTCGAGTTATTGTTGAGGCTGACGCAACTATCTAGATGTTTAGAAAATAGTGTTTACGGCACATTTTTATTAGGTTGCTTGCGCCAGATAAGCTTACGGCTATGCAACTCGAATCACAGCTGTTCAGTAAGCAATATATACCTGTCGTTCTAAGGTAGGTATCCCATTGAAGCAATAAGACATAAGACCTTGAATCAAGGTGCAAAATAAAGCTGGGGGGGCAATAGAATTGCGTTTTACCGTTTATCCTAGATTCGCCTGAGTTTTCCTTGGGTATTTAAAAACGGCTTAAGTTTTCTTATCTCCCTAGGTACACTTCCTCCTGACTGTTGATGAGGAGTGAGGAGGCAATGGCGAGGTATCCAACGAGGGCCAGAGTCCGGGAATAGAAGTTGACTAGGGGACTTTGAGCAGTGATATCCGGTGTTTGCACATGTCAATATCGCCAACAGTATCTGTCGCTGCTCATATACGGATTGATGCAGTTGCTAGTACGACTCAGATGGGAGCTTATCATTCAGGGCACTGTGTACGCGGCTCTGAGAAGATCTGGGATACTTCATACTTCAGCAGCCGATTTGATGCTACTCCACAACTCTATCGAAATAACTTCCTGTGGGGAAAACACGCTACCTAGGTAGGTAAGTTGGACATATTCTGAGTTCCGGGTCATCAAAAGTCCGAATAGTTCGCGCTAAACCCATTTTGCTGCCGCGATTCAGACCATGAATGCGCTCCTGGTGTTTTTGAGAGCTTGTTGAGCGCGCGCTGGAAGCTTCTTTATCACCTCACTATCGATGTGAGCTCGCTCAGCGCTATCATCACTGCAACATTAGAAAGGCCAGGGCCAATCCATCAATATGGTTGGAAAAGTCAGCGAAAGAGTCCTCCTGCGGGAAGGTATGGTTCATTATCACTTACTCAAAGCGACTCGGCTGTCGCTCTAGACACATATACTGACATATCGTTCTAGGTCTTGAGAGGACCGACAATGGCATGAAGCTGACAACATGGCCGGATGTCACCCCCATTAACCAGAAAAACTACTACACGTACGACAGCCCTTTCTAATATGTGGCACTGGCGCTGATGCTCTGTTAGTGACTACATGAAGCGCGATGACCAAATCCTCGCCCTCCGTCTCCAGAGCGATGCCACCCGAGATCGACTAGTACAAAGCGCCCGAGACCGAGATCGCGCTCTATCCAAGACGGCTAATGGCGAGCTGCCACTTCCTGTCGCAGATCTCCCTGACGAAGATGGCGCTACAACGCCTTCGGCTGGCATGGATCCATCTAGGGTCATTGTGATCCATCCCGGCAGTCAAAACCTTCGAATAGGCTTTGCGAGCGATGCACTGCCCAAGACAATCCCAATGACACTGGCGACCAAATTTCCTCAGACCGAATCGGAGATATACGAGGCTCTACCACGACGACAGTTCGAGGCCAAAACCCCGGACCAACAATACGGAGAAGAGTGGTCAAAGAAATATAACAAGATGTGCAATGACCTCAAAGTCGATATGCGAGCTAATAAGCGCAAAGTCCTACCCAACTCCAAGGAACTCGTCCAGACTTTCAACCGCCGTACCGAACCCGAAGTTATCCAGAAGCACAACGACCCCCTGGAGATCGAATGGACCGATATCGAGACACTTGATGACCCTGATTCATTAGCTTCATGCTTCATTGGACACCAAGCGGAGCGTGTCCCCGACGACTCGAACCCCAAATTCAAGCTTTGGTGGCCTATACAGCATGGACAGTGGAACGAAGATGGATACACAAGCCAGGAACACCTCTATGATGACTTCGAGACATTGCTTGACAAGGCATTGAGGCAAGAGCTTGGACTGAAGACAAACAGCGAATGGCAACAATACAGCTGCGTTTTTGTCATTCCCGATTTATACGACAAGAAATACGTGGAGCAAGTCTTACGATCTTGCATGACCTGGTTCGAATTCTCTAGGGTGTGCTTTGTCCAGGAAGGCATGGCCGCGACTTTTGGTGCTGGTTATACACAAGCCTGTGTTGTTGACGTAGGAGCTCAGAAGACAGCCGTAACCTGTGTGGAAGACGGTCTTGTCATTGAGGATTCAAGGGTTAACCTGAAATATGGAGGCTACGATATCACCGATACATTCCTCAAGATGATGCTCTACGACAACTTCCCTTACCAAGACATTAACCTGCGACGACGATACGATTTTCTCCTTGCTGAAGAGCTTAAGATCAAGCACTGCACCATGTCACAAGCAGATATTTCTGTTCAACTCTTCAACTTCCACGTACGGGCACCTAACCAACCAACACGGAAATACGCATTCAAGACATATGATGAGGTCATCCTGGCACCGATGGGACTGTACGATCCCACCATCTTTGACAACAGCACCAAGTTGAGGGGACGACGTAAGCTTGTGGAGAGATCTTATAACGCCTATGATGTCGATATTCCGGACGATCCCACCTCCGCAGCCCAGTTAGCGATTCTAGCACTTGTACAGCCATCGATAACATCCAACGCCAATGGATTCATACAATCACAGCCCGATGTCTCAACCCCTATGAAGGAGAACAAACAGTTCAACTTCCTTGGGGCAAAGGAGGGCATGGGTAATGGAACTCCCATGGGCTCTCATGCCGGGTCTCCTGCACCAGAGGGTGCCAACACGCCGATTCCGTATGTCTTTGGCGGTAAGGACAGGGACGGCGTCAACGGAGGTAGCCCAGCGCCCAACGGTTCTCGCGCGGGAGGAACCCCTAACCCTGGACAATCGCAGCCACCAGCAGGCATGTTTGTCGATGCTGCTGCGCGAACCGCCAAGTCCATGGCGGCTGAAAGAGACGCCGTATTACCGGTCGCTCCTCTCGATATTGCCATTCTCACAAGTATTCAGAACGCCGCTAAGGGCGATGAGAAGAAGCTGCGAGACCTGCTTGGAAGTATCATGGTTATTGGCGGTGGTGCCAAGATTCCTCATTTTACGGTTGTTCTTGAGGAGAAGATCAAGGCCCGACGACCCGAATTGAGTGATCGAATCCTTGTGAGCCGAAGCGCAAGAGATATGGACGAACAAGTGGTGACCTGGAAGGGCGCCAGTGTCTTTGCTAAGCTATCTACCAACGATTCATGGATTACTCCCTTCGAGTTTGAGAGGTTGGGTGCCAGGACTCTCCACCACAAAGTGCTGTGGGCTTGGTAGAACTTGACCCGAAAGCTGATGGGATAATGGAGTTTGGGCAACGGCATGGAGTCTGGGTTATATTGTCTCACTGAAAGGCAGCATGCAGCGGAACTGAAGGCAGGTGTAGACAGAATCTTATAGGTCAGGATGAAAAGCCTCTAGATATATGGCCATATGTTTATGTTTATTTAGGTATGTGGTGATTATTAGTCATGGAGCTAGCTAGCTCGTTCTTAGCGGATCGTGATTATGGTCTAACAGCTTCAACGCCACTTGATATCAACGAGTCTCACTTTTGCAGTATCAGCTACTAACTTCGTGTTCCAAGACTGAATCAATTAACATTTTACGCTATTCTTTTCTCTGAGAGCGATATCGGGTGCATACATGATGCGTGAAGATTATGTAATGGCACCGTCATTCGATATCCGAGCTTCAACTGAAATTAGGTAGCTCCCCGGTCATCCGCCCTTCGCACTATTATTGTTTAGTTAGCTCTGGCATCCATTTCATCACATCGATCGCGCTTAGCACCACTACGTCAACAATCCGCGTGCCCAAATACCAGTTTTGTTTTACATCTGCAATGTGATATCCCTCCTCTTTCTAAACAACAATTCTAGCGAAAGCAACCCCGCCATGTTGCGATATCTTCCATTTGCGCCGTCAACGACGCCTCTACAGGCACTGACGTACCTTCTTGGCATATCGCTCTTCTCCATCTCGTTTCTTGTCTTTCTGAACAGCTCTATTTCTTTTGTTATTACCGACTTGATTGGGCAGAAGGAGGGCGTTGGGGATGTTGTGGGAACCCTCGGTTTCGTCGATGAGCTTGTTGCGCTCGTCGCTTGTCCTGGATGGGGTCTTGTATCGGATCGTCTGGGTGTTAGATGGGTTGCTGTTATTGGATATGCGATAATTGGTATCTCACTGGCGCTGTTTGTACAAGCGAAGACTGTGTATCCCCAATTGTTGCTGGCTCGCGTGTTGTTCGCAATCGGCGCATCTGCAGCGTGAGTTGAGACAGCTTATAGCCTATTGGATGGGCCATGCTAACTCTGTGGAAGGGCTACTATGGTTACTGCGATTCTACCATCGTTGACGGACGATAGCAACGACGAGGATGAAGCTCGAGCTAGGATCAAGGCACTTCAGAATGCGACAGCCCGAAGCAGCATTGCCTTCTCTGTGGAATCTGAGGCGACCATTACACAAGAACGATACACACAATCCGTTTCTGAACCAAGCACAACAGACGCTGCCGATACTGCAGCTGGAAGACCATCCAAGCTAGCAGGATTTGTTGGGCTTTTCACTGGATGTGGTGCCCTAGTCGCATTGACGCTGTTTCTCCCTCTCCCAGCGCGATTCGGCGAGAACAAGGATACTACACCCGCTGAAGCTGTGTCTTATAGCTTTTATGTTGTTGCGCTAGTCGCATTCGCTGTTTCTCTCTTTGTCGCGATCGGTCTGCGCAACATCAAGGGCGAAGAGGGCAAAGGTTGGAGGGTGCTATTTGGACTGAAGAACGAGGACGAAACAAGTGATGGAAACGGTCGCGAGCGACGTGTAAGTGCAACAGATTTCGATTTTTGGTTGATTGTGTCACTGACAAGACATAGAAACTTGCGCCTTATCTCCACCTCATGAAGGATTCGGTCTTCCTTGGCTTCGTTGATTCGCGAATCGGACTTGGCTATGTTGGCGGCTTCGTCGCTCGAGCTTCGAGTGTCGCCATTTCACTCTTCATCCCTCTGTACGTTAACACGTTCTACATCAGCAACGGTTTCTGCAAAGGCTCACCCCACGATTCATCACCTGAGCTCAAGGAGGAGTGTAGAGCTGCATACGTACTATCTTCCATACTTACTGGTGTAGCACAACTCATGGGTCTTATCTGCGCTCCTATTTTTGGATACCTTGCCAGCCGAACTGGTCACATTAACTATCCCATCGTCGTCTCGACCGTCTTTGGTATTGTGGGCTACATCACACTGCCACAACTATCCAGTCCCGAGATCAAGGATGTCGATGGACGAGGTGGTAGTCCAGCCATTTTCCTCATTGTATCGCTTCTTGGTATCAGTCAGATCGGCGCTATCGTCTGCAGTCTTGGTTCTCTCGGCCGCGGAGTTCTCGCAGTTGAGCTACCTCGAACCGCGCGCCCGGAAAGCCTCCTTCAGCCAGAAGACTACGAATCAGCCAACGATGAGAGCCGGCCTCTCATCAGCATTACAACAGACCAAGAGTCGGTCTCACGCATTCGCCTCAAGGGCTCTATTGCGGGTGTGTACTCATTGTATGGTGGCTTTGCCATCTTGCTACTTACTAAGCTGGGAGGCTTCCTCTTTGACAAGCTCTCCAACGGTGCGCCTTTCTACATGATGGCCATTTTTAACGCTGTCCTATTGGCATTCTCTCTTGGAATGGATGCCTCGCGCACATTTTCACATGGAGCTTAAAATTTTGTTAGGTTTTTGGTCTGCCCTCGTAACTAGATATGGAATACATGAAAAGCGTTCTTACTTGTTCCCCTTTATGAGATGTTACAGGGATTGCCATGTATAGAGCCATCATTACAGCAAAGCATCACTCCTCATTAACAAAACACAGCAATATGAGGCGTATACAAGTTTATTGACTGTTATCCTAAAACGTACCAGATACCAGTGAAGAAAATTATCCAAACATGCACTTTGCCCCTCCCTGGATACCAACCCACCATTTCAACACCTCCACAGAGCTCAACTGTCCTCCAACCTCACCATAATGCCCTCAACTCCCTTTACTTAGCGCGAGGGTGAAGCTCGATCATCATGGGCAGGCTAAGCAGAGCCGGTCCTTGGTATCGAGCAACGCGCCGCGCGAAGCCGCCGCGGAGCTCACGATCCTTTTCTCGCAAGTCGTTGCGGAAGTTGTCGGCATGATACTCAATGTTGTCGAGGATGGCTTCAGAGAGGAGCTTCAGCTTTTTCTTAAATTTTCCCCGAATCCCATGGTCTTCCTGATTGACAGGATGATTCTCCTCTTGATTTTCCAGATTGGTAGCATAATCAAGGGCCATGGTGATCAGGTCTACTAAGTGTGAGTAGGATTCTGAGCGTGGAAATCTCGTAGAGAATAGATAACAAGTTACTCTAAGAGCTGGTTTAACTTGCTGAAGTATTCTCGAATGGTTGTGTGCGCTATAGTGCGTGGAGAGGGAGCAAAAAGACGACGATAGCCTGGGAAAAGACAAGATATTTATACTAAATAAAACCAGCAACGCTCTTGGTAGCTATTGAACAGCCATACTGCTGTTCTTGAGTGTTCATGAATAGTTCATAATGCTCCCAAATTAGACGCTTAATGGAAAGGGGGCATGGATATGAAGAGCTTGTCTAACAGCGTTTATGCTATGACAGTCGTCAAGGCGATATGAGAAGCGCTTCCTATTGTTTTTACGGACTTGGTCGAGTCTAACTCTCGGATTAAAAGCGTATTCGAGCTTGAATGAGCTTCCAAGGCCAAAGATTGGACGATTTACGCCTCAAGCCGAGCCATCTCAAACCGGGTTGACAAGAGCCGCAATTGTGAGAAAACCGCGAATTATAGAGCACAAGAATATCGGGGTAAGAACAATGGAGTAGAACAGTACATTCAAGGCATAGTCTGTGGGCAGTTCGTTGTGACGACACTTGGCAAGGCTAACTTGGATAGCTGTTTGGTATCAACTTGGTCATACGACAGAGATGATCAATAGAACACAATATCAAGTTTTGGACAACCTAAGTGTTCTCAGAATACATTAAGAATCAACCTCTACTATGAACGAAGAATGCTGATCATTCACGATGTGATATATGGATATAGTCTGATCAGTACTATGTGACATATCAGTTTCTGCCTGCAACCAATTGGTGGCTTGTAAGCCTACATGGTGGCTATTTCTAAGGTCAGAACAAAGGAATGGACACGCTACGCTTTCAGGGTTCTTGAGACTCGTTTATATGGAGAAAAGGTTGATTGTCGGCTTCAGGGGTTGATGAAGCGGCTGAGTGATAGTGGCTTGTCGAGGGCAACACAGACAAATCCGATAACATCAAACCTGATCAAATGTCCCTAATTAATACCCGATGTCTACAATATTACAGAAAATATTAGAAAGAAGGTGAGGATATTGCTGGATTCGACTCAGTATTCATTCGCCTTGAGTTACATCACACATCAGACAACAAAGAGATAAGAGCATTTCAACTGAATTTTGTACGGAAAACCTTCGAGAAGACCTAGAGGACAGAAATATTTCTGGGTGCAGCCGAGATAGTGAGATTCTGAGCTCAAATCCTCCCTATATCACGCGGCACGTTTGCCCGTTGGACGCAAACCATCCAGCCAGGCACAAAAACCAATGGTCAACTTATTTTTTTTCATTTCAACCTGTCGAAGAACAACGAATATAGCATCTCTCCACCCCCTTCTTATCGTTACGAGTTGGGGGAAAAAAGGAAAAAGGGGGAGGCGTGGACATGCAATGACGTTGACCCGTGTTGCTATGCTATGAGAGGGTGCAAGCAGGGGATTTTTTGGGGGAGGCGCTCTCTTTTGTGAGAGGGGCGTGGGCTTAGGCAATCAATTTAATTGCCGCCGAGGCTGGGGAAAGCAGACTGGTCGTTGGTGTTGATAGCAGCATTGCCCTTGGCAGATCCCTGAGGAGCACCACCGCGACCGCCACGGTTACCACCTCGGCCACGATCACCACCGCGCTCACCGCCACGACCTCCACGGCCGCCACGGCCTCCGCGAGCACCACCTCGGGTGCGCTCAGGCTCGACGAAGCGAGGGTCGAAGTCGATGGTTTGCTTGACCTTGCGCTCGCGCTGTCGCTGGGCCTTGCCTCCGGTAGCGGCGAAGTACTCCTCTTCCTCGTTTTCGAGGGGTTTGGCGTTGGCCCACTTCTTGTCGAGCTTGCTGCCCTCGTTGGCCTCACGGACCTTGAGACCGGAGTCGAGAGCGAGCTTCTTTTCGGCCTGCTGGGCGAGGTATTCGTCATAAGAGACCTGCTTCTCGGCCTCCTCCTCGGCGGCGGCAGCCTCACCGGCAGCATCCTCAGCAACGGCCTCCTTCTGCTCGTCCTTAGCGATAGCTTCACCGGCCTGCTCGTCCTTAAGCTCAGCAGTGCCCTCGTTAGCACCCCAGGATTGGGCGGCCTGTTTGTCAGAGCCACTATATTTACAGTCAGTACGTCGAAAGATCATGTTTTTCAGTCAAACATACCCGTGACCGCCGAAGCGGGAAGGGTGTCGGTCATCGCGCTCACGGGCGTGTCTAGCGCCACGTCCTACAAATCGTCAGCTTGTGCTCTCTCTCTCTCTCTCTACATATCCAAAATCTCGGGCTACTCACCACCACGGACACGAGCACCAGCACCGCCCCGGGGACCATCACGAGGAGTCTCCTCAGTGGATCGGTTCTGGTTTCGGTTGCTGCCAGCACCACGATCCCGGAAAGCTGCTGGAGTCAATATTTTGACCTTCAACTCAACCCCAGTAGTCAAAACTCACCACCCTCGTTACCGCCGGGACCACGGCGGTTACCACCAGCACCACCGGTCCTTACGGGAGCCTGGGGCTCGACATTACGCTTAGTAGTACGAGCAGTGTTCTTGTCAACGGTCTTGACAGGAACGACGGGCTTCTCTTCGCCGTCACTGTCGTTGCCTGTGGAGGAATCGATATGTCAGTACGAATGGTCGTAATTGGGTTGGGCATTGGGCATCGGAAAGTCGACCAAGCGAGGCTGGTTTTTTCATTTTTCATTTTTTTATTTTTTTATTTTATTTTTTTTTCTCGCGGGGAAAGCGGGGAGATGAGGAATCGTACCGAGGTAGGCAAAAGGGTTCTGTTGGCAGAGTTAGCATGACTGAATGAATATTTGGCTGTTGAGGTATCGTATTTGTGGTGTTTTGGCATGAAGGGACAAGTCGTCGCGTTAGGTTAGGGCAAACAACCTGATGAGCGATGACGAGCGAGTGAAGGGAATGAGGGGCTTGTTTTGGATCGTGGGCGAGAGGGTCGGCGATGCGACAAGAAGTAACAAGAGCGTAGAGCAAGCGTGGAAGAGGGAGCGCAAGTACAGGCGACCGCTGAAGTCATCGAGAGCGAGCGTTGCGGTGCAATAAGCTCGGATGAAGGCGTTGTGAAGCAAAATTGCCAACCCGATGCAGCGCTTGGGACTCAAGCAAGATCGCAGGGAGTGCACACACTGCATACAATAGAGACAAGAAAGAGCATAGAATAGAATAAATGCATTCATTCATACCTTTGTGACAACCGACATCTTTGGTCGTCGCCTTGGGCTTATCGCCTTACGTCCGGGGCGTAATTCAAATCTTGAGGGCGACGAAGAGTGGTCTATGGTCGCATGACCTTGTAAGAGGAAGAGCTTGGGTGGTTGGGGGTAGTAGGTAGACAAGAGGTGTACGTACGTAGTAGACAGACAGACTCCAGCCAGCAGAGGGAGGGTCGAAGCGAAGCGAGGCGATTGACTCTGAATGTAGGAGGGAGTGGAGGGCTCAGTCAGTCAAATCAGTCAGGTTTGGCTGAGGTCGAGTTGAGGGAGTATATTTTTCGGCTTCTATTGGTTTGTGGTGTGACCTCGAGACCTAATGGTGCCCACGATCGAAGCCAAATCAAATGAAAGCCTAATGTTACTGGTAAGAAATTTACTAATACAAATGGCCCAGCCCTTTTTTTCTCTCTCTCTACGTCTAGCATATTTTACCTGATCTACGGACTGACACTCTACAAGTACAGCGCACATCATGCCCTGATGCAACTGTTATTACTGGTCGTCGGGTGGGACGCTGAGGAAACTCTGACGCACACGCCAAAACGCTACAAACCTTGTTCTCGCTTAACGATTTGTTGCAATTAAATTTAATTTTTGTGAGTGGACTTTTGGGACTTTAGGGCATGAGAATGGGGTACTTTTTTCCATTGGATCTCCAGAGCTAGCACAGGCCAGGCTAGGCCAATTAACCAACCCCGCGGTTGAGCTCCAAGCCTCATGATGAGAGGTACTGTTGTTAATATATTAGATACTATTATACATCCTGAGACTGTTGACTACCATCAATCTGATTGACCCAGTTACTTCTTAGTAACGCTGTCCAGAACTCAATACACGAGAGTCTAAATTCAAGCAGAGTTCGATCAGTGTTTCTGAGGCTTAACTCATGTGCCCCCAACTTTGAATTACCCCGCCAGAGCTGCCTTAGCTGTGGAAACCTTCATTCCCTCCGTCACCAATCGAAGTTAATACCTCGATAATATTATGCCCGGACAGGGTCAATTATCTTGGGAATTTATTACAAAAATGTAAAATCTCTTATATTCAACGCCCGCGTTAATGAATGTCACGCTCAATTGACCTTCATAGCTCTCATTCTGTTTGATCTTGGCGGCCCTGCAAGACCTCGCTTGGCTCCGTACCTCGGCCGTCCGCTTCCGGTGCCGAACCGATCAACGCTCTCATACCTACCAAATTACGTATCTCATCCGTCTCGGGATTTGTCCTGAAGATCATGATTCGTCGCTTCGGTCATGCCATTGACTTGCCGAAGCTGTAATACGTTTCTATATCTCTCTTACTGACCTTGAGCTCAAGATTCGTCTTGTATGGATAACTTTGAATAATGGCTTACAAGTTAATACAACTTCTCTTTACACCATACACAACTTGTGTGATCAAGTATCATGATGCTTCATTAATTGATACATACTGCCATGTAGCATACATCTACCGTCTTGTAAAGAACCGTCTCAGCTCAGACCCAACTTTTCCCCATTCACCAACCTCAGACTGGCCCAACTTCGTCTTCACAAGACCATCCTCACTCACACTTGCATCTACCCGTCGTAATCTTCTCACCTCCTGATTCTGCACCGGCCTCGCCGTCGCAGGCTGGTAACGATCCAGATACTCTGATGATTGTGGTGCAGCGTGCACAGTTCGTTGCAATTGCGACGTGAGCTGCGCGGGCAAGGGGCTAGCCGTCTTGACGGTTGACAGAGGCAGCGGGTATGGGGTCCGCAGCACCTGATCCGGATACTCAGGGGGTGTTCTATATGCTGATGAGTCTGCCTCTGAGCGATGGGCCTCTGTGTGACGTGACGGAGTGAGTCGGGATGATGGGCGTTTCAAGGGTTCTTCTCTGACCCAGCTGACCGCTTGTTTGTGCCGTACTTCGGACCGGTCACTGATGTCGATATAGTCGTGCTCTAGATTGGGAGATTGTTGATTGTTGCGACCACGAGACGGTGACGGGGATCGAGGTGGTGGGGTTTTAGGTAAAGATGGTGATCGTTGGCCTGGAGTTTGATGTTCTGATGATCGACTTCTCACAAGTGACTCCGATGGGCAGGCTGAGCAAGGAGCTGAATGTTGTTTCCTCAAATCGTGAGGAGGTTGGAGGTATGTGTCGACTGCAGCTGATCGGCGTTGGCGCTCATGGATAGTAGGACTTGGTCGTCGTTGCATAAATAGTGGTATCGGCTTCAGAGGACTCGGTTTGAACGAAGGGCCATTGATAGGATCAAATATGTCGACCCATACGACAGAGTCAGAGGCGTCCTTGAAGTCAGTCGAGACATTGTTGACTTTGAGGTCCTCCGCCCCAGTACCATATTCGTTCTTGTGGATTGTCTGTTGCCAAGAGGGGGACTGCTAAATCTGCATCAGTAAGGTCACAGAGACAAGACTTAAAATATACCTTGAAGTTCTTCTCGCCGTTTTTAGCCTCCCATCTCTTCCTCGTCAATCCACCATCTACTATCTCAACTCTCCTCAGCCCCCTCTTCACAACACTATCCTCCTTTACCCCATCAACTTCGACTTCCACGACACAAGCCGCGCAAAGCGGCACCTCAGTGATTTCTTTTCCTCTGCATCCTTCCTTTAGTCGATCTTCAGCTCCATCCTCCCGAAAGAGATCCTGTATTGGAACGCCCTGATAAATGTATCTGCTCCCGTAGAGTAAACAACCGTAACACGCTCGATGCCAGAAACACCATCCAAAACTGACACATTCGTCACCTCGAAATATAAGCTCGCCGCAAACCCAACAAATGGCGAGGTTGAGAAGTGCTGCGTGACATGTCGAACAGGCGAGACGTGCGGATCGGCCGATGATCTGAGGAGGACCTTGGAAGACGTGGAAGCAGAATGTGCAGGTGAAGATGTTGGTTTGGTTGTGACTTGCCATGGCAAAAACATGAAGAAAAAGAAATGTGTTAGAGAATACTAGGTGTTTTGAATGAGTGTAATAGAACGGGCAAACTAATGCTGCGGTTTGGTCAACTCCACGCTATGTTCTTGGAGAGGGTATCTTGGGATTTTAGAATAAGGCGAAGACAAGATATCGACTGGGAGAGAGATCAATAAGCTGAGTTCTGGAAAGTGCAAACCATAAGTCATGATCCATGAATGGGGAAGGAAAGCGGAACACATCAACACTGCCATCACGAAACGAAGAGTTTTCAAGTCAGTGTTTAGGTGAAGATATGTGTTAAGTTTATACACAACCCTATACAATCAAATACAATGATGAACTATTCTCATCTGAATTTTAATCTCAGAACCTGATGCATTTTGCCGTTGCGCCCCGTAACCCCTGATCCCTCGATGACCCAAACAAATCCTTTGTCATGTGTGGTAAACAGCATGTCATTGACTTTGTCAACATAAAAAAGCCAGGTAAAAACAATCTCGAAACTCCAGCTTCATCAAAGCACACTTCATCATTAGCTTCTTGTGTCTAATTCTGGGTTGGGTGTCGGCCAGCAGACTCGGATGACCAACGTGTTAGAAGTCAGAGCAAATGACAGTATCTCTCCAAAGATCTGCCGCGCAATCTCCAGAATACGACAGACACATCAAGTCGTGTTATACATTCATTTTCAAAAATCATAGCTGTAGCTGCAAGTTGGTGGTATCCTGATCGTCTGGATACCTAGGCTCGGTTCTTAGGACGAGCAAGCATGTTAAGCCGGCTCAAGCTGAGGACTGCACGCTTCTTGGTAGGGCTGGCCGAGCCAGGGGTGCGCGGAGTTCCATTACCAAACCGGACCTTCTTTGCGCTGGGAGTGCCGCCAACAAGACGAGGAGCAAGAAGGGCTTCGCCTTCGGGGACGTGCTCGGCCTTGCGTTTCTTGGCTGCCCGCTCAGCACTCTTCTGCTCCTCTTCTTCCTCATCCCAACTGGTTCGGTGTCGCTTCTTGTTGGACATGCCATGAGGAGCTCCTACCAGAATCTTGGCCGAGCCAGGTTCCTTATTCTCCTTGTTAAGTCCAATAGGTGAGGCAGGACCAGGGAAGCTACCGGGCATCTTCGCATCAGGCTTGAGGGACTGTCGTACTTGACGGACACTAGACTGGCCTGGGGAAGCTCCGAAGCCTAGTACAGGGACGTCCCCAAACTCGATTGTGTGATCGCTACGGAATGTGAACTTGCCAGGGACGGATGGAGGTGCCTGGTCCTTCTGCTTGGTGGGAGGCTTAGGGAGAGGTCTGAAGCCACTAAGATCAGGATACACAACATCACCGGAATCTGCCTTCGCGAGCGCTCCGTCGATGCCCTGGAACTGTTCGTCTTCCAAGGTCCTTGTTGACCGAGCCTTGAGACAGGATTTCTGTGGGGAAGGCGAGTTCTGCTCGAATGCAATTCGGGTGACCTCAGGGGTGAAGGCAACGTGCTTTGTCACCTTTCGTCGAGGAGTAGTCAACGGAAGAGGAGGCAAGGCTTTATCCTTGTCGGCCTTTGGTGGAGCCGGTGTCTGTGAGACCATGGGCTGGGGAATGGCAGTCTGAACATTACCAGAAGGCGTTCGGTTTCCGCGCAAAATCGACTTGACTCTATCAAAGCGGCCAGGGCTAATGACACGGGATCTAGGCGTGGTCGACTTGCCGGGTCCAAGCAGAGGAGTGCTAGTGGGTTTTGGAAGGCCACTCTTCAGGTCAACCTTAGATGGAGATTTGACCAGAGAGATGGTTGGTTTGCCTGTGTGAGCGAGAGACGCCTTTGTAGGGCTCATGAGTCGTGCCAGACTTGCGTTTGAGGTGGGCAATTTGGTTGAACCAGTTCCACTAGACTTAGGTCGGGGAATCGAGGATTCATCGCGTGACGGAGGTCGATTTGTTGTCGCGTCATCCTCCATTCGTTGTTTGGGTCTCTTTGAGGGAACGCGTTGATGTACATTAGGGAACAACTGTGTCTTATTGGCAGATGTGGGAATGGCGGTAGGGAGGTTGGAAGGAGGCATAGTGGACTTCTTGGGTGAAGGCGATTGTTGGTATTCATCAAGGTTAGCACGCGACGACTTGCGCTTGAGGCTCTGTGTGACGCGAGGTGTTGATGGTGTAGGAACATCCCGTTCAGCCTTTGAGGACGATCGCTTCAGATCAGACTTGTCAGGGGAAGAAGTTGGTGTCGTTTCCAAGTAAGCCTTTGAGGGTGTATGCTTGAGAGGATGAACAACAGGCTGAAAGCGCCCATTCTGAGCTCTCCAAGCAGACGCGTGGTTCTCGATGGAGTCCATCTTCTTGAACTCGGCCATGTGCGCCGCGCTGTAACGGCTCGTCTTGCCCTTCGGTTTGGCAATCTTGCGACCAACAGCATCCTCTTCAGCGCCCTCCGTCTCACGCTTAGCGATCATGTCTGCCTTGATCTTGGCGGCCTGCCCGCGAAGTTCTTCCATCAGTCGCTGTGCATCACCACTGAGGGTGGAATCTGTAGTGTCGCGCGTGAATCGGAACGTGAAATCGGAAGCGGGAACACCAATCTTTGACGGTGTGTCAGGCGGAACGCCAGGGCGGTTGGTGTCCTTGATGTCTGTGAAGCCCAGCCTCAAAGCGGAGGATGGTTCGGCAATATTATGATGAGCTTTACTAGGGTGCATTTCTTCATGGGGAGGCTTCATGGCCGATGACGCTGGCGTCGAAGGCGCAGGAGCTGGTGAGAATGGAACGGCATTGTTTTTGCCCTTCGCTTTGCTGTGACTCTTCGGCTGGGGTAGCCGTTCAGGTGATTCGGTATCTTCAGTGACAGAAGTCAAGGTAGATGTCGCCGGTTTCTTTCATTACTGTCAGAGTGCTTGTCTTCAAAATTGACTGATATTGCATCACGGAACTCACCTTCGGGGTAGTCGCAGAGGCCAGCCGGGCCGAGCGGCGGCGCGGAGGTGACATTGTGTTTAATATAAGAATGTGGTCAAGACCCCAAGTTATGCAAGTATTGAGCAGGTAATTTCAATAATTAAGGGTCGTGATCCTCGTGGGTGGTGTCTTTGGGTCTCTGGTATGATGTCAAATCTCTCTCTCGATCCAGATGGCGCGTGAATTCCAACGTTGTGACTGGTGGGGGACTGCCGTTTGTTTACATGATCCAAGCTCCATAACAACTGGTATCCATGTACAGTGTCAACAACAATTTTTTCAACCTCAACTTCTACCTTTGTACTGTGCAGCGTCGTTGCCTACCCTGTAGCACATCAGGTCAGACGATGTCTGATGACTTTTTCAGTTTTTAACGTTTAAGTTGTTAATTAGAGTAGTTCGACCCAACAACCATTGTGGTTGAAACTTTATGACCGCCTTCTAGTCATTTGTACCCATTGAATAACATCGCCATATGCCAATGTTGAAAGTCTAAGCATTCGAACATATTAAGGTAGAATCCCAGCACCAGCCGAACGTCTATCCCGTCGTCACCTGTTGCTACGATAATCAATAATCAATGATCATCTGGACTTGTCACGAGGTCAATACATAAAACATCGACTGATTGACCAACAAATAAAGTATGTCATCACATAAATATAGACAACTGTAGCTCAAACTCTTCGAGAAAGTGAAAATAAAGCGAGAATAGTTGTGAAATGTGTATCCTGCTGAAGAATCACGCCACTATTGCTCTCGAGACACGAGTCTCAGTCGGTGTGCTCCTATGGCGGCAAACTCGACAATGCTATCAACACACCATTGTATTTGTTCAAGGACCATATGCCATACAGAACAACTCTATGCTGCTGGTCCCTATATGCCTATAAGATGATCTGCCGGCTCTCATCCGTTACCCGTGGCATGCAAGCAATACCCAAATCGGCTATCATACCACCAAGATCTGGTGCCTGTCACGAGAGCTTCCCAACAGTCTCATGTTGATGTCTTCGCTTATGAAAGATCATATTCCATCATGAGATTTAGCCAGCCCCGAGAAGAAAGGTACCAGAACAAAACGTGAGGAAGCGCAACAGTGGGTTGACTCAACAAAAGTCCATCCCCGAATACGTTCTCCTTGATATCGTGCCCCTATACTTCCCATCAGGTCTTATCCTAACTTCTCTCCTGGAGATTCCACCACTCACTCCGCCTTATCTCACCTGTTCACACATGCGTAATCGACGTGAAATCCAGACCAAGTCGACTCACATGATTTCACGGTTCATGAGGTGATGTCCCTGTTCGGATCTTATGGTGCCTACAACCCGAGCCGCGCTAGAAAATTTCCAGAAACAACACCCCATGTCTCGAAGAGAGCAGGCCGCCCGGGCAATATGGCGCTACCCGACAATCCCGGCGAAGCCTAGTCGACTCAATGGCCGTCAGCTGAGGCAAAAGCGTTTTTCTCGCTCGGTGAGGAAGGTGAAGGACAGTTTCGGCAGATTCAACCGATGTTGAGTGGCTTGGCAGGGATTGCCAAGGGCCGTGGAGATCATGTTAATGCGCGGCATGCTTGAGGAACGTAACCTGAGAAAATCCTCTTACACAGCCTGGAAGATGTGCCACCAGAACCATTGCTGAAACATATTTACCTTCTTGATCGAGTAGCATTATGATCTCCTCTGACAATATGCCGATCTTGAAGCTCATCAACATGAGAACAACGTCACAGAGATGCCCCTCAACTTGTTGTCCAAGGGCGGAAGCTAAGGTCCAACAAAGTTACATGAGACCGCCGCAGTTCGGGAGATGCAGGTCGAGCGGGTTCGCTAGGCCAAGCGAGACGAACCGTCTTCTTCGACTTGACTTGGCAGAGCCTCTCAGTCTCTCATTGTCCAAGACCCCCTAGGGTTACATCAAGTTTACCTGGCCTCAACCATTGAAACTGGCCCATCAGAAATGATAGGGCGTCGTTGACAATCTCATAAATCTGATTGCATGGTACGTGCTTCATCTTGACAGCTCGCAGGATGTACTTCCAACCATGCCTAATCAGATCATCGCACTCTAAGCTGAACCTTTGGAGAGGCTCGTTGACAAACAACAGCTTACTATGTAGACCTCAATTTCGAAACAAGTTGAACACCGGCAAGCCTCTCAAGTTCCAAGGCAAGATGGATTTGGCAACTCCTCATGATTCCCACCAAAGGTGGATGATCCGGGGTAGCAGCAATCATAATCTTGACTTGCTATCCACCATCAGAACTAGCAATTATCGCCTACCCAAAGGGGACATCAAAGTCAAACAAGCCACAAACCATGTACAGTAACAACAGGAAATGAACCATGGAGCAGAGTTTTCACGATCCAGGATTCGTTCTGGAAGAAAACATGGAACTCAAAGCTTTCTCCCCATCATGTGAGGCTCCACCACTCGACCACCTCATACAACATGGTCTGGGGGGCGCTACGTATGCATGTTTGTTCCCAAAAAGACAACGGACTGGGATGATTGTCCATGGTTGCGATTCATGGCACATGTAAACGTCGATGTGATGCATTGTGGCAGGCATTCTGAAAATGAACTATTGTCTAGAATTGTTGGTCGCCGATGACCGGCGACACATGGTCAGATACTTGCTCTTGATATGGCCTCAGCAATAGACGTTGTGAAGAGGCCAGAACCTTCGACACATGGTTCCATCGAGGCGTTGAGTATCGGCCTTGATGCAACGGTATTTCGAAAGGCTGTTTATAACACAATAGCATATAAGCATTGGGCTTCGCCAGAAGCATATCCGTTCCTGGCTGGCAAACTTTGTGCTAAGATTTATGTCAGGATGCTGAGATATGCCGTCATACCACGCCCTAGGCTAAAGTAGCTTGCCTGTTCACTTTGGTAATGATGAGCAGCCTGGATATCAGATTGATATGCAACAGGCAGTTTGCTTCGCTTATCTCACAAGGTTTGAAGAACTTGCTCGCTGTACTGTAAGAACGTCCCCAGTACTATGCACAGTACCAATCTTTGAATGCAAGTCAGAGAACGACGCATTCTCTTGGATCATTCCTTGGGGCTAAAATTTGCCGAAAGTCTATCCTGAGTTGTCTTCACCTCCGATTCCAAGTCTCAGAACAGAGTTGCGTCAACCACTTTTAAGACTGTCTGTTATTCAAACAGTATAACAGCCATACGCGCAAATCCTTTTAGGAGCTTCGTGTAATTGGAGCACATGATACAGCAGGGATAGGCTAAAATGCTGTGGATAATTCACTCGGTTCGGAGGATTCGGACAACCTCTCGCAACCAGGATCAAGATGTCTCGAAGAAAGACGCTAAGCAAAATACGTAGATTATTGGACATTCATGCTGCTGACAGCTCCACCTGGTACTTGAGCAGTTTGAGTGACCTGGCGTCGTAAGCCAGATTTCATTCTGCAGACCATCGAGGCCGGCTGTCGGTGTTGACGGGGGCCGAATTTCACGTATGTATGCATGATGAAGCAGCGGCGCTGCAGTTGTTGAGTACTGCACCAGGTGACGACAAGAGTTGAAGACCTCAATGCAGCCTCCATCAATTAGATGTGAATTAAAGCCAGAAAGGTTGGGGCTGCACAGCGGGGTTTGAAGATACACATATCCCTGCTAAGAGATAGCACCAGAATGATGGGTCACGGTCGTTCCTTGAGTTTTCTAGAACTGCCAGGGTGACAGTCAAAACAAACGGTGTAATTAAGCATGACAGGATGATCGACCATAGAGCGAAATGACGGACCAGGTGCTGGTATGATGGGACCTCTCCGTGAGCTCTAGCTCAGGTTCTTCAAATACCATCGGCCAGGGCATCAATAAAATAGATTGCAGCAAGCGTTGAAAATTTCAACAGCCATCACGGGATACGGACCAATGATTGGGTTAGTGGAATGGGTGCGAGATTGGGTGCCGCCTGTCACAACAGACGAGAAACTGAATCTGGCACATGCCCTCCGCCACCAAGGCGCACCGCGCGCAGCACCGTTGAATACCACTACAGTAGGAAAACTGAAAATCGCCCTTGCTCACGTTGCTCTTTTCACAACCGCCCAGAGACTGAAGCGTTTCCGGTGAGAGGGCTGGAGCGAAAGCGGGGGCTCCGATGTTACAGCTGCAGATCAGTCCAGCCAACAGAAAGAGCGAGGGTGGCCCGGCGGCCGAGGAACAAGCAAGCATTCAGCCGGCGGCCACACGACACTTGGGCGAAATATGAACAGAGCTTTCGTCGATTATGATATTTCATGGGCTGTAGACTGTATATCTGCGAATCTCGAGCATTGAAAAGATATCACTTGCAAGCTTATCAGGGAGCGTATCTCTGGCATCCCACTGTCTCACACCAGGCCTAGATTAGTCTTTTCCATGCTGGGTTCAGCTCGACCGTAAAGAGGATGGGCGAGAAGAGCTAGTTCCAAGGTTGAGTGGGATGTGAGCGTGCCAGGGCATGCATGGCTGCAGCGTCTTGTGGGAGTGCGAGTGGGCTGCTCTGCTACGGTAGACTCGTCGCCCCTTGTGAGTGCGTGAAGCTGACAACGATTGAACGACTCGACGATTTATCCCTCATGTGAGATGTTTAAAAAAGAGATCGCGATGGGACCGTGCACTCAAGTCCATGCTTTGGCTTTGACGATGGGTGTCGAAACCAATGGATGCCACGGTTGAAGGGGCCATGTTGGAGAATTTAAATAAGGTAAAGATTGAGATGGACTGGTTTTTTTTAGTGCATGTCTCCTTGCTCCACCTCTGGGGCCTTGGAAGCCCACTCTCACTACTCAAATACGAGGCTTTGATTGGCCCAAGGGCTAAGGCCCTCGAGTCGACAGAGAAAAGAAGGAGTTTCTTGGGCAGCCCCCTCGTCTTAATTTACATTACATAAAACCGTATTCCCTTGCGGCCTGAGTGATCCCCTTCTCTGTTATCGCAACCGTCCCCCCAAGAACTCGACGCGAATTACAGCCCGTCTTTTATCTCTTGGTAGAATTTCTTACGTTTTTGCAAAGACCCTTACCTGCGACTTGCAACTGATAGGCGCTTGTTAGACGCAGCGCGTATTGAGACTCATACAGTACTATCTTTGATAGCCAAGCGTTTTGTCTGCTTTTGCGTCTGATAAGGCCTTTTCTCACACTCAGCCTGCTGTTGACCCCCGTACGACCCCCAATCCGGGCTGCATTTCCTATCTCTTGCGCCCGCTCCCACTACGCCCGCAACCGCAAAGCAAAAACCCAACGGGCGCACACTTGCCTGTCCTGATTCTTTGCGCCCGTCGTCAAGTCTTGACGTTCCACCTCGTCACGTAACAGAATTCCCGTTTTGCGTCTCTGGGGCGTTTGCCGCTGCGCGGCAAATCGTCTAGTAGCCCAGTCTGGGTAATGGCAGACAAGATGTCAATCGATAAGGCGGATCCTGCGCAACACCAAAACAACAACAATCATCTAAACGGCCTAAACGGTCATCCTCGGGAAGAGACCGACTCTCTCGTTGGCTCCAGCCCTGAGGGCGATCATCACCCCGCGATAACCTCTGCTTCCAATGCCACCCAAGAGCCTCAGCAGCCCAAGAGAAAGGGCGGCCGCAAGCCTGTAAGTCTTGACTCATTTTCATTTTACTTGCCTTGCATCATACAATTATCATATCCTGCCTTCTCTATCTAGGAGAGATCGCTTATTGTCAAGCAACGCGATCGGATCAAGATAGGATCAACACCTCCCTTCAACATCACAGCTTCCCCGCTCTCACTCCCTGGTCTCACCCATGTGTCTTTCACCCAAGACAACATGACACAGATACACATCCGCACTCGAACAGCAACTAACAGAACATGAAAAGATTTATGCGACTTCCGAAGAGCGCAAGCAGAGGAACCGACAGGCTCAAGCTGCTTTCCGTGAACGTCGAACTGAATACATAAAACAACTTGAAGAGACCATCCGCGTCCATGAGTCCAACCTCCACAACCTCCAGGCGGCTCACCGCACCGCCGCCGATGAGTGTCTGATGCTTCGATACAAGAACTCACTTCTTGAGCGTATTCTTCTCGAAAAAGGCATCGATGTCCAAGCTGAGCTTCGCGCGAAGACGGGCAGTCCTAACCTGGGACCAACCCATATGCCCCAGAACCTCGTTCAGCCGCCTCCGATTCAGCGTGCGATTATGAACCGACACCACCAATCTCGACGATCAAACTCGAATATCGCTCCCAAGGCTGAGCCTGTGCCAGTACTACCACCTCCGTTGCAACCTCATTCGAATGTTACTTCTCCCAAGAACCGACCTACACCATCGTCTCACTCTAACTCTCCGAGCAACACCGGTTCCGCCTTCTCGCCTGCCGCCTCGGATAACATGTCGATGAGGGGTTCAATGATGTCACGTCAGCAGATGCCTCAGCAGCAACAGATGCACCAGAACACACAGGCACCTCGGTCATCGATGATGCAGAACGGTGGACGAGGTCAATCTGCATCTGGAGCCTCGTACTATCCTACTCCTGCCTTCCAGAACCACATCGAACAACTTGGTTAGTCTCTCCAAACCTCTCATTGAGTAGCATCATCTAATGAACTATATAGAGCAAGAATATGACGCCCAAGCCGATATGATTGATGAGCCTGAAATCGAAACACCATCCGCTCATGGAGGTTACCCGTCAGGCTACAATGGAGACAATCAGCAGCCTATGATGATGTCGCCTGCCTCCAGCGGACCAGGACATCAGATGACACCATCTCACGAACCCGTCCAACAGCCCCAGACTAGCCATTCGCAATACCCATCGATGACCCAGCTCTTAGACCAGAATGGCCTTGATTGGGATCCTTTTGGATTAAGTGCGAGCATGGCATTTCCCAACGGCCAACAGTTTCAGTTCGAACAAGCCAACATGAGATGAACTTGCAACTCGAACAACCTCTGGAATTGGTCATCTAGAGGGTCCATTAATCGACAGTCGCCTGAGGAGCTACACCCAGGAGGCACCATACTCCTAACGGCTCTCGCCTGAGTCTTGAAATCCTTGATCGAGGGTTTTTGAGGTGTTGAAAAACCCCTCACTGACACAACCTCGCATACCATGGGCATGCTTCATGAAGACAAAAAACACTTAACGGTCGCACTTGATTGAAAGGCAATCTCGCCGCGACTGACTTGTTGGTTCTTCTGCGGGATGTGAGATAGATATATCCCACCGCAACAGACTTGAGCAACAGGCTCTCCACAGTGAGACCTTCAGCTATGCCAGTCGTAGTGTAACCTCGCATTGCGAATGAGTAGGGCTAAGATACCATCTTCGTGGCAAGACTTGTCGAAGGACTGAACGACTACAATTAAAGAACAGAGCACTTCGCTATAGACCTGTTCTCGTGTTGAACAGCTCTAGCAGTACTATATACAAAAGCACTTAATTATCGCGTCTCACGACTTTAGGCGACATATCATTTGAAGAGCACATATATCTGTCGGCTTTCAACATGTGACGGGATACTGGCGCAGAAAGGATATTGGAAAAAAGAAAACTAGCATTATATATGATGATGGGATTTGGATTTGATTCAGGACTCAAAATGATTGAGGGTTTCTAAAAAGTTTCTATGATCAGACGGAAGGCCTGTTGAGCGATGTTTTTGTTTTGAGATATCAAACCAAGCAAGAGATGGATACAACAGGAAACAAGTGAATTTGCATAGCAATTGCGTAGCGAAGCACGCCATGAATACCACCTTTTGCAATACAACGGTTTCCAATTTGCTTTTATCAATACTCTTATCGACCCTAATAAGTGGGACGAGCTGAACCTCTAGTCAAATAGTCTTAGCCCGGAATGCATTCATCAATTCAACGAACTGGAGCCAACATGGAGCAGCTCTAAAGCAAGATTTGGGCTGGGGAAGATGGACACGATGTGGGACAAGAGAGCAAGGTCAAGTCAAGGTGAACCTTGGCGTAGTGCCGAATATCCACGAGGCTTGTTATGCGTTATGTAAGTGTTAATAATAGTTTCACTGCTTGATTTGCCAGCTGTTGGTGCATGCTGGGGCTACACCTGCGATGTGAAGATGCAGGCGGGTCGGTACAGACGCAGGAGAATCAGTGGGACTCTGAACATGAAATGATCGACGATGGTGTCAGGAAGGGAAAAGAAAGGCTGGGGAATTGCGGGAGAAGACGGCGATGATCTGGAGCCCCTATTGTTAGTGTCGAGGCTATTCTGATCAAGGATATAGGTAGATAGGCCAAACTACAGGAGACTATACAGAGGTATTGACTTAAGTTATAAATGTCTAGTCTTGAAAGTCGACGGATCAAAGTATGTGGTCTGAATTATCCGTCCTTTATGAGTTTAAATATGTAACACAATTTGATTTATATTCACGAGTCTAGACATAAGTTCCAACACCTCATATACATACTAAAAGTATCAATCCAAGCACAAATGTTGTTGTCCAGTAACCAATAGATAGCATGTGAGAAGCTGTACTCTTCCAAAGAATCTTGGTCTCTCCAGCCTTATCTGTCTCATCGATGCTACAGACGACCTTACATCCGTCTTCACTATCTTCTCGACGCATCAACGCATTTTTCTGTGCAGCATCACCCTCTAGCCTGAGGCTTCTCTTGTCCTCGTTGCTTCTGGTGACGTTATACACCATATCAATCCACTGGATTTGCATATATGCTGCACCATCGAGACTCATATTGCCACTCCATGAACCACCATCACTCCAAGCATTGAGAATGATCTGTGCCGGGTCCTTTGGTGTCTGAAACTCTATACTGGCCACTTCCTGACCATCAGCATACCACGTAGAACGCTTGGGCGTCCAGTCCAATCGGTGCACAACCCAATTATCCCATTGCAAACCCTTGGGAAGGGTAGCATTACGAGTCGCCTTGGGAATATCATCGTCGTCCTCTGTGAACGAAGGCTGGTTAGTGTACTGAATCCGATTCCTAGGATCACGGGTCATGATCTCGATATCAGCTTGTACACCGGCCAGTTCCTTGCCCCCAAGATAAGTAAAGATAGCCATGCAGGCACCCGCATTGCCGGTGACACGGGCGAGCATTCGTACTGAAACGAAGTGATACGTTGATATAGAATCGAATTCTGAAGTGCTCTGGAAATCGGGAAGCCGCATGGTTCGCATAGTGAGGAACGTATCCGAAGCTGCATCTTTGTCGTCATTCTTTTGGATGTAGATGTTGTTGGGAGAGTTGACCATGAGCACGGTTGCATCGCCTGAAAGACTGACGCCCTTCCCTCGATTATTCCAGTCTTGAATGCTCCATGCGTTATTCCAGGTATCGCTGTTGAAGTAGTCGCTGGTTACTGCTGCTGTTCTGGAAGCATTTTGGGCAGGGCTGGGAACTCCTGCGTATTCCCCAAGGCCTCGATAGTCATAGAAATCATGTCGCGAATAGTATGCAGAGTTGGTGCCATTGGTGAGATAGCAGTCACACTCATTCGATGCTCCATGAGCTGTGGTTGCTAACACAGCCAGTGGTAAGTAAAACACGCGAATAGGCCAAGACATGACTGTAAGTTAATCACAAACCAAGGGAAGCAGAAACACGAACAAGAACAAAGAGCATTGAATGCAGCATCTTCACAGTAAAATTCTAGGAGCTGAAAACTATTGAATTGGTTTATAGACCTCCTTGAGGTCTTTGCCTATTCAGAACGGTCGAGGCTTTGCTTAGCCTCATTGCCTTATAGGAGGCTTTCGAGAGGTAAGACAGCATACTATAAGATTTTGTGTATTGGCTGGTTGGATTGAGTTGATGGGCTGTGCCACATAGATTCATTGGGTTATGAACTGTATTGGTGCCGAATAGCAATGAGAGTGTACACTGAAGTTGTATTTCCAGGACATTCCAAAGACTCACAACCTTGGATGTAGATGTAACAAATCACGTGTTCAGACTCATTCGCTTTACCAGGGAGGGCCCCGCCTACCTAATTTATGCAGCATCACAGGCGCCACTGATTCATTCTTCGTGATCCTTCGCATCTGCATTTCTCAATCATTTTGTATTATACGCCGTCACAAGTTACGGCTCATTTTCCTGCGACTTGCGAAGCGCAAACCTGCTATGTGAAACGTAGCCTGCGACTCCATTCATTGGATGATAAAAACTACACTCGCTCGGCTTTTGCTAAGACAAACTCCAGGTGCATAAGTATCACGATGACACTGTCGATTTTCGTAAACTCATTTTTGGGATGATAGACGCAGCAACATCGCATCGACAGCCACGACAATCGCCATGTCGTCGCCTAAGCAATCTACAGGCACAGAGGAGCCTGTAGCTCAGTCGCCTAAGCGCGACGGCGCAAATGAATCGGTGGAGGAGAGTTCCGGTCGTGAAGATGGAGAGGCTTTCGAATCTCCCAAGGAACCCAACAATGCTGCCAACAATAAAGATGCGCCGCCTCTGCCAAACGAACCCACGCCAGATGGGCCACCTTTACCCAGCGAACCCGTACCCGATGGACCTCCTCTACCCAACGAGCCTGCGCCACAACAAGAAGACGATGGGTGGGATTGCCAATGGGACCCCAACACCCAGGCTTGGTTCTTTGTGAATCGCTTCACTGGAAAGTCTCAGTGGGAGAACCCCCGTGTCGCCACAAGCGCTGCTGTGCCCGCTGCTCCAGGTACAACTTCAGGTGTTCCTCAACCTCCAGCTTCAGAGAAACCTGTCGCTGGAGGCTACAACCCGGCCATCCATGGCGACTACGACCCCAACGCTTGGTACGCCAAAGTTAATCAAGAAGAAGACCGAGTCGCAACCACAACCACTGGCATCAGCGACGCTGCGGACTTATACGCCGCAACAGCCACCTTCAACCGCTTCACAGGACAGTTCCAGGCAGCTGGCCAGGGGCCCGAGCGTCATAGCGACGAGGCCAAGTCCAAGCGTCAAATGAACGCCTTCTTTGACGTTGAAGCCGCAGCTAATGCTCATGACGGTCGCAGCTTGAAGGCAGAGCGTTCCGGGAAGAAGCCTTCCAAGGCGGAGTTGAAGCAGTTCAAAGAGAAGCGACGGGCTCGTAAGGAGGAGAAGCGTCGCGCCTGGCTCAGGGATTAGAACTAGACATCGGTTTCTACATTTTCGTATAGTAGGGGCATCATTACTCGAAGGCGTTTCTTGGCAGGGAGGAGTTGGCGTACCGTTTCTGGATTTGATTGAAGTGATGACGGCGGCTTTGGTGTAGATGCGCAGTCGTTTCTTGAAAAGAAGGACTGGGAAGACTAGAGGGCTAGGGACTGGTTCATATATATTTATACCCCAATAAATTCTTCAAAATTACTTTTCTATGTCTCGTAAATTGGCTAGTCCTCATCTTCATCCTCATCTTCGTCATCATCCAATTCCATATTGAGATGAACACTTTCATCATCGTCATCGTCATCATCTTCCTCCTCTTCAACTTCCTTGGCCACAACCGGGGCCTTTTGAATAGGTGCTGGGAGAACTCGATCAGGAGAAGAGGACTTCTCCAGGACTTGTCTCTTTGGAGGTGCAGGATCCGATCCTTCATGCTTTCGCTTGGGCGGTGACGATGCCCTTGCGAAAGCATTTTGGTTCGAGGGAGCACTGGCCTTTTCGATGGGCGCAAAGGGGTTGCCCTGGATGGGTAGATTCTTCTCAGCGTGGGGAGCTGTGGGCAGTGCTCCTGGCTTGAATAAGTCGCCTGTCTTTTCAGGCACGGCCTCTTCCTCATCATCCTCACCATCCTTCATCTCCTCGTCTTGCTCCTCTCCCTCTTCCTCTTCTTTGACAGGAAGAGCCTCTAATGGCTCTTCACCCTCAGTAAGACTTTGAGCACCCGCACGAATGTTGGTGCGCAGAATCTCAAGTCCCTTGTCATCAGGGAATTGTTGAGTAAGATGAGGAAGGATGCTAGGATACACTCGGCCACGCTGGTCCTTGTAGGGGTTGAGGACACTTGCGAGCATGGCGTCACGGTTACTTGTCAGAATAGCTGTCTGGTCTACAAGACCACGCAAAGAAGGCTTGAGATGTCTTTGTGGTAGATTTGACAGGATAACGGGCAAGAGACTGGCAGCAGCGGCCTTGTGCTTGGGTTCTAAAGTAGGGTTTGATGTAACGGCAGCGGCTTGAGGCTGGAGGAATAGATCGGCATTGGCGGCGATGCTGTTCTTTTTCCTGTCGGTGCCGGTTGCTGCTGACTTTTCAGTCTCCTTGAGATGGCCAGCATCTTGTTGCAAGTCACGGCAGCAAGCCCCGAAAAGGGGGTCCAGGCTGCCGACGGACGACTTGGATAATGTTGGGCCAGAGAGAAGCAAGATCTCCTTGAGGACGGCATAGCCAGTTATTCGGACCATGGGCAGGTTGATTCCTGACTTAAAGACTCGAACAAGGTGGTCAAGGACCTCGGGAGCGATGGACACAGCGTTCTGATCCAGGCGCTGGAACAGGGCTTCAATGAGGTGCAGAGCAGCGATATGGATATCTGGTAGCGCAGCCCAGAGCTCCTCCTTCTCTTCCCTAGCAATCGCGGCGTTGGTCTGAAGGGCCTGATCCCATGTCTGGGATTTAGGCGAGAGCCTTGCTATAAGAAGCAACCGAGATGCAGCATCAACAAGTGCGCTGGTGGGTATTGTGACAGGCGCTTTGGTAGGGTATCGCAGACAATCTGACAGGTATTGGAAGAGACCGATCAGACGATCAGTACCAGCATTGATTCCTGACCATGCCGGGAGCTCATCTGCAGATGAGCCACCACCGTTTGGCTCATTATCAAGCTCAACTCGCGATCGAGTGAAACCATTTGAGCCCTCCCATGACTCCTCGACAGCCCTCAGGACCTGGTCCGCTGTAGAGTGAAGCTCTTTTAGAAGAGTGTCGATCAACTTGGCCCACTCATCACTGCCTCCTGACTTGGCCGCAACATGGTGAAGCGAGATGACAAGTTTTCGCGAAGCTCTCTGAAGACTTTGGGGAACGGCAATCTCGTCTGATTGTGTAGGAGCGAGATATGGCTTAACTGCGGTTCTTAGTTTGGAGTTTGAAGGTCGAATGGTGGTGTGGTAAAGAGGAATCAAGGCTGAAAGGGCGTCGCAAATAGTCTCGATGACAGATAGAGGTGTTTGAAGCTTGTCACCATTCTTGGGGGGGCTGATGAGCTTGATGCAAGCTGTGACAAAGGTTGGAATTGTTGGTGTAGCAATCTCCCGGACCAGAGTCTGATATGGCTGAACTGAGATGTAGATGCGTGTGAGAGTCACGATAGCCAACTCTTTTGAAGAAATGGGATCACTTTTCTGTAGATTGTTAGTGTGGATATTGAATAAGAGAGAATATCAACTTACCTCCACTACCGACAAGAGCCCAGTGACCCATGGTTGACAACCTCGTAAAACTTCCCATCCGCCAACGTCGACCACAGTCTTGATTAGAGCAACGGCAACGAATCGAGCCTCGCGGCTTCGACCATTCAAATGAGTAGTGATGCTAGCCTTGAGCTTATGAATAAGTTGAGCTGCCTCGGAGGAACCGTCCTTGACCTTACGGTCTGAAGGCGCTGACAATGGCTCCTTGCAGTGAAGGACGTGGTTGATGAGAGATGGCAGAGCATGAGGGAGCTGAGTTGGTGGAATTGAGGTGAGTTTGCGGCATAAAACACGCAGATCGGGCGGTAGTGAGGACGCCATGAGTGCTAAGGCTTCTATGGCGGTTGCTGAGATGGTCTGTGAGGTCTCAGATGTTTTGCGACAAGTTGATGCTTGTAGATACTGACCCAGATGAGACCAGACAATTCAAAGTTGATACTGCGTCGTCACGTGCGATGTGCGAGGACAGCAGTTATAACATAGATCCAGAAAGACTCGAAATGGGATTCTGTACCAAATTCTGTGTTTAAAATGAAATTCTTGGCTTATAACCTCGAATTATGAATGAAGCTGTAAATTCATCAAGAGACTCTGTTGAAACTTTTTTTTCTGCTCTCAGTAGGTCCCTAGCAACAAGTATGCCAAAGGTGGGTTAGCCTGAACGGCGGGAAGACCCCTGGTAGTGGATCCAACCGTGCTGTCTTGTGCTGTCCTGATTGGCCCAGAAGCTGAGTTACGTCGTCCCAGCAGCTCTCATCTCCAGCAAATACGACCTTAACCACCTTGAAAGTCCAGAGACCGCAATTATACCATCACCACAGGCGGCCTCGGAAACATCGCGGTTGACTTTCGGTACAGGTAATATCGGCATTTCAATTCTTCTCTAACCTTGAATCTGAGGTCTTGTCTATATTCGCCTACCAAATATTTCTCGTTATGCGCTTGATGCCATCTAATTGCTAGTCTAAGTCCAAGCCGATCTCCTGAAACCCTGAAAGAGGTCCAACGAACCATGGGTGTAAGACGAAACAAAACGCCCTCGCCGAGTATACCGAAGCTGACTCTGTATCGCTGCTGCTATATAGCCCAAGGCCGTGCAATACATTAATCAACTGGACCATGCCCGCTGCGATGGTAACTGGGACCTAGTCCCAGAGCTTGTTCGCAAAGTCCGCAAACATGCCCCCGAGAGAGCTTGTTCGTCATTCTCTGAATAACTTCAAGATCCAACACTAATAAAGCCAATTACCTAGGCCTCGCACTGACTGCAGAAACCGAATGCGCTATTGCCAAAACGACGGGTGCTGCAGCTCACACTAATACCGAAGGTCGACCATCAACTGCTATAAACACAGACGATGTCAATGTTGCGGACCAACTACCGAAGCTCGAAGCTGCCATTGACGAGGAAGCCGCCCACGAAAACGAAAGATTCCAGGCTGAGGTATGTGCTGGCTGGTTACACTGGACATTAGGAGACTACAATCTCTGTGTCAGTCGACTTCCTGAGAACAACTTGGAGGAGGGCGAGATCAACCCGGCCGACAAAAGTGCTGAATGGACAAGTGTTTGCGCACTCAAAGCTGCGTATCTCAAGGCTAATTGCCTTGCGCGCAGCGGCGAGCTGAAACAGGCACTATCTGCCTACCGATCTGGGCTTCCATCACTCAGACGAGTATGGGCAGAACAGGGCATGGGACGACAACTTCGTTACTGGTCGGAGCTGTTCCTCACCGAGTATTGCATGCTCTCTGGTGAAGCCTACCGAACCAATGAAATCCCACAGGTCGATGCCGATTCAATGGCTGGTTACCGCGCATGGGCACGATTCTGGGATACGATGTCTACTCCTGTCACAGGCGGCTACGGCTTTAAGGGCTCAGTACCTCGAAGAACGGTTTGGAGAGAGTACTATCTTGCCCTTTCCTCGATTGTGGATACCGACCAACCTTTTCCGACCGGATTCGTGAGCAATACGGCGGGTGATCTTTCACCCCGAAACCAGCTGCGCATAGAGCTTAAGCATGCCGAGGCTACGTACCAGACGCTCTTGCTAGGCGAGACATCCTTCCCGAGAGCCGACGAGGAGCGAGAGGAAGTCGAAGCGTTTGTCAATCAAGTACTACGAAACTGGACCATTCTCTGTGGACGAGGATGGAGTGAGAAGGATCTTGGCCAGGGTGGTCGAAGCAGCTTGAGCCGTGGAGTTCTCGACACTCTTTATAGCGCGGCCATGAAGACGTACCATTCGACATCTATCCTACGGGGCCTCTTCCTGGTTCACCTTTCGGTTGCCGAGTTCGACCTTGCCTTCAAGGCCTTCGACTCGTACCTCGAGATTGTCAAAAAGGGCAAGGCTCGTGTTGACAAGACGGGAGTTGTTGAGCCTAGCCTGGACGACGATGCGACAGTTCTCGAGACAATGTCGCAATGCATTCTGGCCCTTTGTCGATATGGCCAACGACCTGCAGCGGAAAAAGCGCACCAGCTTGGATCCGAACTCGAGGATTGGTTGGCTAAGTTACCGCAGATCACCTCGCAAGATAACCCCACGCCTGTAATTTCGGAACATAATGAGCTTAGCGCTTCACATCCGCCTGTACCACCGCATACCATTGCCCTTGCATGGCAAGCTATTGGCTTGTCCCAGGCTCATTGGTCCAGAATCACATATGAAGCCTCGGCTCGAACCGAAATTCAGCAAAAGGCTATTCGCTGTCTAAGAAAGTCGCTTTCAGCCGAGCTTGGGCGCTCGAAGGATATTAGGAGCTTTTACGCTCTTGGTCTTGTATTGGCTGAGCGAAGAGAGTTGACTGCTGCGATTGAGACCGTCAGAACGGCCCTCACAGCAAGCAAGGATCAAGAGGAGAATTACGATTTGGTATATGGCCCATATTGGCAAGAGCGTTCTCTTATTCCTGTGTGGCATCTACTGGCTCTTCTCCTCAGTGCTAGACAAGATTATAGTATGGCCGCAAGGGCCTGCGAGGGCGCTTTGGAACAGTTCAAGGATACTACAGTTCTTTTCGGAAAGGCCGATCAAACTTTTAGAAGCGAGCATCTCAATGATGCGGAAAAGGATTCCTCATCAGAAGACAAACATGGCTTAGTCGATGATATGGATGATGGTGAGAAGGAGAGCATCCTGGAGGTGAAGATGACACAACTTGCGTTGATCGAATTGCAGGAAGGCCCTGACGTGGCTGTAAATGCCAGTTTCGAATTGTTGACTCTTTTCACGAGACTGTTTGGTAACGTTGCAGCACAGCCAACTCTCAACCCTCCCAAGGCCGTGGAGCCACCAAAGACTTCTGGTACGCTTAGGAGCATCAGGGGAACCATATTCGGCGGCCATGACCGTTCAAGACCGCCTACAAGGCAAGTTTATACTGCTGTTGGTGATAGAAACCCTAGACCTCCGACTGCAGCAACCATGCGTAGCAGTGCACCGACGATACAAGTCACAGGAGATAATGTATCTCTGGCAGATTCGCGACCAAGGACATCAGCATCGTCAGTACGTCGCAACAGGAGTGCCACAGGGAGAAGCAACAGTCTGAAGAAGCGTGATCGGAGTCACAGCCGACAGCGATCCTCTAGTATCGGAGCTATCTCGTCTGTTCATGGACCTACAGTCGTCGATGGAGATGTCTTTTTCACACCAGCGGGTCTAAATGGTGAGACTGAAGAATCCGAGCAGCAATCAGACTTCTTCACTTACTCAAGCAAACGACACTCCGCAACCAGAGGCTCGTCTTTCTCTAGGCGGCCTGTGGGACATCTTAACTCATATCTCTCTACCCAATCGAAGTCAACTGACTACTCAGAGCTATCAGTTGACAACGCTTACGCATCCACCTGTATCTTGCCTCTGGTCCATTTCCCCAAGGATAAGGAAAGGGCCCAGCGAGTAGCCCTTCTGATTAGGGTTTGGCTCATGATTGCCGGTTTCTATCGCCGCGCGGGCATGAGAGAGGATGCCAAGGGAGCGATTACGGAAGCACAGCGGCTCCTTCAGAGCCTCGAAGCCGATCTGGCTAGGGATCCATCCGGTTCTGGTGCTCTCAAGTCTCCCAGCTGGGCTGAAAAGAAGAGTGTCGAGGACCTATGGAGTGACCTGTACGCAGAGGTAAGATCTGGTAGCCCCTTAGTCCAAGACATGTGCTGTAGACTAATATTCTCGTAGCTTGGCCAGCTGTCTCTGTCAAAGGGAGCGCCTTACGCAGCTCGCAACGACTTTGAAACGGCCCTCACACATACACCAAACCACCCCACCGCAATCATCGGTCTTTCTAACATTCTGCTCGATATTTACAGTGAAGATCTCCTCCCACCACCTCCAATTCCACCTCTGGAAGATGCCCTGCTCAATCTCAATATGGGAAATAAGTCAAAGTCAAATTCAAGCAGCCAGGCAGTCTCTCCCCTACCCTCAACGCCCCTCGGTCTTAGCCCTTCACCAGAAACTCAGTTCGCCCCCAAAGAACCCATGGATGATGATGAACTTCCTGCCGCATACAAGGCCGCTCGTCTACCCCTTGTTGACCGCCTCGCCGCTCGTGATCGTGCGTACGCCCTCCTCTCGACTCTCACCAAGCTCGGCTCCAGTTGGAACTCATCTGAAGCTTGGTTTACACTTGGCCGCGCCTATGAAGAGAGCGGTCAACCTGATAAAGCAAAGGAGGTGCTCTGGTGGTGCGTAGAACTTGAAGAGGGAACTGGTGTTCGGGACTGGCGTTGCTTGACTGGAGGAGGCTATATAATTTAACAGGCCCCAAAGGGCCCAGACGAACCTTATTAGGACTTCTTGCCAAGAGGAAACCCCGACGGTGATGCTTACTGTTGAGCCGCTTGTGCTTGCTTACATGGAGTGGTACTGCGTTTATAATTCTCCTTTTCCCTTCGATACATCACTCAGATAATTTACTTTGTGAGCTTTGTGCAGAAACTCATTAAACCCTTTCTCATAGACTTTTGACAAGACTTGGTAATTTTAGTATTTGGGGAGCTATTTTTCGTATAGTCTGATCTCAACCTTCAGACCTGGTCGCTGAGTTCTGGTTGAATCGTTTACATGAACGGAAAAGATAATAACTCATCGATTGATTGTTGGTGAACAGGCTCTCGAGTCGACGTTGAAAGCTTTCTGCCCTCTTCTCCAGGCGAGGGACCTGAGGGTGTCGCCTGTATCCTTTTGGCGATGGTGGTCGACCCATCCGTGCTCTGCATGCGTTTGGTGGCTGATCAAGTGGTGGTCGTAGGACGGGAGGTGGTTTCTGGACCGAAGGCGGTATGTGGCTGGGCATGAGAATGTGCAACCCGCATGTATTATTGAAGATAATGCTGTTTCCTGTGCTAATAACCCTGCCATCAGTCGGAAATCTGGCCCCTTCCTCCTCTAGTGGCTGATACGAGCTATTGTTGTTATTGTTGACTTGAGGTGATTCGACGAATGAGTTCCGGCTGTTGCCACTGTTTGAACGTCTTCCTTGTAAGTTTTTTTTTTTTTTTTTTTTTTTTTTTTTTTTTTTTTTTTTTTTTTTTTTTTTTTTTTTTTTTTTTTTTTTCTGATATTATTTTTGGGTATTTCTTCTGATATACCCTTCGCGTTGACACCTTATTCGGCTCCTAGCTTACGTAGAAAGGCTGCTTGTTCTTGACTAGTCAATATTCATAGTGGCCCGTGAAGGCGGGATTTGGCTTGGGATGACTCGTCATCTGTATCTTGTTCGTTGGAATTGCCTTCGAGGCCTTCCATAGCTTCATCTTTCAAGACATTATTCTTCTTTTCATCTATTTCTTCAGCCTTCTTATTGGACGGTCCGATCTCCGCGATGAGAATCTCCCACGCTTTCGTGATGGTCGCCCAGAGTCGCTGGATTGCTCATCAGGGTCATGGACATGTATAGACGACGCGGTGCCTTTCTTTCTATTGCCAGCCATGGCGGAAATATTATCGTAACGAAAAGTGTAGCTTGTTGTTACTCGAGATGGGGGATGATGATGAGACTGTTAAATTGAATCAAGAGATTACAGTAGAATAGAATAGAATGAGATGATGATTTTTGTGATGATGTTGGAGAAAGAAATCCAGACTCAGGGGGAGACATCCTTTTCTATATAGATGCCGTTGCAGGTGCCCCTTCTCCAATCTCGACTTACTGCACAGTACTGCCTGCCTCATTGCAAAAATGCAATGGCTAGAGGGAAATGGAAAAATGAGATCAGTGAGGCAGATGATGTCAAGCTTTCGTTCAAGTGCCATTTTTGGAATCTGCATTGTCTCATGCCTTCGTCATACAAAGGAGATACTCAAAGTCAGGGGCTATGCGAGAAACATTATTTACCTAGGTATTTAGGTATTTAGATATATACCTACTGTCGGTTACTGCTCAAATCATTCGAGACATTAGAACACTCTCATCATGAGTAATAGTTTAGACGTAATATTTGATCATGTCCTTATGTGAAAAGTTATTTATTTAATCCTTGTCCAAGCCTCTCTACGCCCTCAGCATCCTCCAACAGCTATCCACACTCCATAAGACCCAGCCGCCCAATGAAATAACTAAAAAGGGGAATATTTGTTTGACTGTGAATGACAAAGAAGACGATCCTTTTTAGCTCTAATATGTTTGCCCTCAAAACTCCCTGAACATGCGCCGTGAGGCTCTTATCCTTCCATCCACCCACCATTGTCTCAAATCATCTTCATGAGTTCGGCTGCACCTTGTGGTGTTCCAGTCATGACATCTCCTTCGAAATATAGTCATTTTTCTCCTTTAGTATCTACTGTCGGGACTTCAGTAGGTTGTGCAAGTATGAAGCAAACTGCCTCTTGTCCGTCGACGTCGTAAGAGATCGTAAAAAGTCATCACCGTTGACACCAAGACTAGGGAGAATGTTATTCTGAAGTTCCTGAATAAAGGACTCGCCTGTCTTGGTGTAAATGGTCTGCTCCAGACCTGCAATCTCGGTAAGGATTTGCTTAGTCTGAGCATCCTGGTAAGGCCTGAAGTTGGGGTTCTTGATAACCTCCCAGCAGGTCGAGTGGAATCTTTGAATCATGAACTGATCAAAGCCGGGAAACGCAGGGTTGGGGCTGCCCGAAGGAGCCGTTGGATTCTGCGAAATAGTGGCAACATCAGGTCCTCCCCAGATAGCTGCCATTCTTGTCATCAGAGTAAAAGCCAGACGACTGCCTCCGATATTACCTTCGAGGGTCTTGGCAAGTTCAATGATAGACGAAATCATGGGCTCGAAGAAGCCCTGGTTGGATTCACTGACAAGAACACCATCCAATCCGTTGTTAAGAATGATCTGGAGGAAAGAAAGGTATTCTCTCCTCAACTCAGCCAACTGAATTTCATCGTCGGTACCAGCAATGGGCTCCGTAAGCCCACCGAAGATACGTTGGAGCAAGGGCGTCAAAAGCATGTTCAAGACTTCGTAGATTTCTGCCTTGAAGCCAAAAACTACTTGATCCAACAGACGCAGGAACATGGCCATCTCATCCTTGGACGAGCTCTGAGACAATAGCCCCTCAATCCACTGTGGCAACTGGGGCAGGACAGCAGCACCGAGGACACCCAACAGTTTGGAAAAGGCCGATCGGCAAGCAGTTCGGATCTCAGAAGATGAGTTCAGCTGGTTGAGGGCAATGAGGATAGCCTCAGCTGCACGAGAGAACTCGTCGGAGACAGCCTTGTCAGGGGGTCCATGTGCGTTGGCGGAAGTAATGCCTGGAGTCCAGTCTGAGAATCCATGAGCCAGTGTACCCAAGGCCATAACAATATGGTGAACTTGAAGAGTGGCCTGCGCATCTCCAGACTTGGCTCGTTCGAGGTGTCCTTCCATATCTGTGAATAGGGGATCCATAACAGATCGGGCGTACAATGCTTGCTTGTCAGCAGGTGTACTCTGGGTTGAGGAAATACAGCCAATGGCTTCAAAAAGGTACAATTGGCTGGTAAAAAGAGCATCCGCGGAATGGTCAGACTCGTCTGAAGACATGTCATCGTCCGCATCATCGCCAGGGACCTCAGCCTTGATGGGCAAAAGGTCACCGATTGATTGAATAACTGTCTCTGCGACATTGCCAACCTGAGCACGTAGCTGCTTGATGAAACGGTGGAACAAGTACCACGATCGTGTTTTTATACGAACATGGTCATGGTGCACCAACCGCACAAAGTTCTCAAGAACCTGCGGGATGTACTGCGACAGATGGTTCTCGAAAACAACGCAGTATCTCACGCAAATCTCCATGTACTGCAAGAGGATAGCGGGATGGGAGAAGTTGGCAATACCTGTCATGGTTAGAATCTCCACATTATGACTGGCTTACGGCAGTACTCACCAGATTCGACCATCTTCTGCATCATGACCACTAATCTCTCCGACGCCTCAGTCGAAGGCTGATTCTTGGTACCCAGTCCTTGATTGGGCAGTGCAAGTTCGCCAAAGAGGTACATTTCATACAACGCAAGATCAAGATCTCTCCAATCCATTTGTGACCCTTGCTGGTCAAGAGTTTGGAAAGTTGTGGCAACCAAATTGCTGAGCATATCCATGTACAAAGGCTGGTCAATAGCCGCAATTGACTTCTGTAGGTTCTGGAGCTTTCGGCGCAGCTCTTGAAATTCAGCTTCATCGGTGAGCTCATCTTCATCACCCCAGTTGGTAGTCTCATCATATCTCATCTTGTGGATGATGGCGTCTAGGATTGGCGCAAGCATGCCGCCATAGTCTTGATGAACAACAGTGAGTTTACGGAGGAAGGTGAGCAGGTCTGTCAGGGCGGGAATGACAGACGAGCAGACCTCATCATATTCGTCAGAGAAGAAGCGCAGAAGGAAAGGTAGGAACCCTTGGAGGTGCTGATTGGCTCTAGCGCGAGTGTCATCACTGATCTGGCTGTCCTCCAGAGCCCGCACGATATCGGAGAGTACGGTGTTAACTAACTTGGCAACTGCTTCGGCCAGATCCGTATCGTAACGAGAGGTTCCCTTGTACTCGCTCAGAGGGGGGCTAGCAACTAATTGTTCGACAATCTCTCTCAGATTAATGAAGGAGATCATCTCCATCTTGTCTGTCGAACGCATCTTCTTGCCACATATCTCATTCAAGGTATCAATGGCGGTGTCGCGGACCTTGTCTTGCACATCAGTGCTTGGCCGGCCGACTACCGGCAGCAGCAGTCCGAGCATGTCCTGGCTGATAACCAAGGAGATGTCCATCCAGCTAACCCACTTGCCCAGAACTTTGAGGACAAGTTCTACGACAGTATCATTGTTTGAGTACCGTGTTAGAAGCTGCTTCCACGACTCAGACACCTTGTGCATATCTTGAGCTCGAAGCTGGTCTTTGAGTTCGGTATTTCGCTTGGTCTCGTTGCTCTGCCGTGACAGGAGCATATCGGCAATCTCGTCGTGGATAGATCCCAGAGTTCGAAGATAGAAAACGACACCGGGAACATTGTCGGTATTTGTGGAGAGACCTGTCAACTCGAGTTGGTCGTCGAGGAAGCTTTGCCATCCGTCTTGGTACAGAAAGACAAACAAGTACGTCAATGTTTGTGTGAGCTTGTTCTGGAGGTGATAGGGATCAGCTTCTTGTTGGGCGTTGGGACCGTACGTTTGGCGGCAGTATTGTAGGAGGGTGTCTTTCAAGAAAGCCAGGCTTGCTGGGTCAAGACCTTGAGTGTGCACCGCATAATTTACCACTTCAAGACAGACCATGCGCACGACTTCTGATGTTCGTGGGGTTCGAGCGAACAGGGTAGTGCAAGCTTGCCATCCTGAAGGATCGCTTCGTAGCTGGTTTAGGTATTCGAAGGCTTGCTCTTTGAGGGACTGATCGGAGGTGGGGTTCGAGAGAATCCCGACGGCATTCTCGACCTGAGCCATTGGGATCAACGTTAGCAAAGAGACGAGGTCGTGTATTCATGTGCTTCAGATAACACCCAGACCATCGTGTCGGGCCTCGAGAATGTGGACATTGGGCCGATGCGGCTTGGCCATGACCAAAAGTGACGGCTGAAATGGCGGGGCACGAGAGCACCCCAGCGAGTGTCATGGGACAAAGACAATGGAAGATGGGAGAACAACACATCAACTCACCTGAGCTTCCATGATCAAGTTTCAAGCTGTAACAAACACTAGAGTGAGAGGTATTTCAAGTATGGACGATGCTGCTATAACTCCGGCAGCCCGAGGTACACAGCATCCAGCATAGTTATGATGCAAAATAAATGGACAAGATGAACAAGGCTACCGAGGGGTCATGCCTAAACGTGGTTGGTATTGAAAGCTGGGGAAAAAGAGCCTGTGCAACAGGGAGGGGTACAGCTGATGGAACTGGAGCTATCCCGGTGACAGGAGTGTCAAAAGAAGCTGATATGAGCACAGAAACAGGCGATTTGAGACGGCGATGCTGATTTTGGGTTTGGATAGCGTGTGAAGACTGCGTTTTTATTGAGATGTGCTATTTCTAAAAGTCGGTGCGCTGAACTTCTTGGGTCGATGTGGGGTAACACCTTCGGCACATGTTCGGTAAAAGGGCCACTGAGTCAACACCACAGAGAACCTCTATCACCAGAACATCAACTGCAAGGCACCAACCCCCCATCTGAGTTCTCGTTGGAATTTCATGTAACGAGATACTGCATTAGTCTCATATTTTGACACAGCACTTAGCCTTGCTTGAAATACGTATACTTGCATACAACGGTAAAGTCAATGACTTGAGCTACTTTCACACCCAAGCACTTAATCAAAAGCTTTCAACGTTTTCTAGCAACTCAATTTATACGAATTGTGCAACGCATAGCATCATATACATACAAGTCATTATAGACTCTCCAAGCATCGACATATCCTAGGTAGGTCAAAGAGACAGCTTGGGCCCTACTTGTGGGGTAGGGTAATCTAGCCAAGTTATCACTTGATCTCTATCCTCTCAGACCTATGCTTTGGACTTGAGGCACTCGGGTCAAATAAAGGTAATATTTTGGAGTTTCTGTGAAGCACGAGATTGGGTCTTAGTGCACCCATTCGTATTGGTCGGTTTTGGTGAAGGTGTTACACAAATCTCAGGTAGTCAAACTTCAACTCAACTACGCTGACCGACTCGACGTTCGATAGGCCTGTGGTTGTACCACTCTCTGGCAAGGAGGCAACGATTCGGTATTAAATATAGATGTTATTTGAGGTTAGTCAACTTGGATTGCGAGTAATCGTGATTGTAGCAAAAATGTTCATAGAGGTGGCTCTAATCGTTTCAAACAGAACTCAATTGAGGTATCTGAAACCACAAGTTGCCGAAAGATGAGGTATCGATAAAGTTGTCTCAACTTCATAACGGCGGTTTCAAGAGTTGAATGAAGTTCAAAATGACCAAGAGTAACATCGTCAAGAACTGGAAATGGTGGTATGAATGCCCAGAGGCAGATCGCATCCCAAGGTAAAAGAACAGCATCGAAAGCACATATGCTGCTGATCAGGACATGTACTCATGCTATGTATTGTGACCTGAAATAATGGTTGGTCAAGGACGCTTGAGACTGAAAACTCTTATTTTCAGCGATATTGCCAACTCATATGGAGCAAGCGCTTCGCATGACAACACTCGTTTGAACTTTCTGCAAAACGAGCTGAGGGCCGATCACATAACCGACGTTTCGTTCGGAGAATAAGACGGCAAGGCCGCCCTCTGAAACTTGGAACAAACGCATCTTACTCAACGACAAACATCGCTGGTCCATTACTCCAACACATGACGTGAACTTGGGACCCAGCGTCGGCGAGCCGCAGGCTTTGTTTCTCGATTATCCCTGGAAGAAAGTGAGGATCGACAACTCAAGCGCTGAAACATTAGAGATCGACAGGCGCTCGGCGCTTCACACGTGCAAAGCCTTCTTTGGTGAGCACAAGGGCGATTATCAATGGAGTAGGCTGCCGAAGAGAGAGGAGTCGTCAGCTTCATTTCCCCGTCCCTCCATGCCTGTGCCAAGTTTGAAGTCTGTTTGCCAAACGCTGAATATACACTATTGATTTTGCATTGTTTTATAAGATAAAGTGTTTTGAGTCTCCTATAGCGGAGAGGCTTATAGATACGGGGTGTCTGATTCTGATGCTGTGCTGGGATTGCTGGTGTTTTTGGATACGCGAGTCGCGGGTCTTGGAACTGAATCAAGGGCCGAAAATAAGCTCGTCAAAGAGTTGCTAAAATCATGCTAAGACTATTCTAAATTGTCTTAAACCCGTCCAAGTATTTTGTCACCTACAATCGAATTCTCCTAGGCGGGTTCCTGATGCAAAACGATTCGTTGCCAAGCTTCCATGACAGGCGGCATGATCGTCAGGAGAAGGCGGCAAGCCACTAACGACTGGGGCACTGGCTCACAGTCAGCCAACAACCAACCAAAGAGGGGCAAGGGTCTAGCAGGGGTGTTGTAGAGGTTGTGTTGTTGGCTTTGTTGTTACGCAAGCAGAGAACACAGCACATTGAACAAGAATAGAAGTATCTCTAGCTGTGATTATAATCGACGATCGAGTACGGACAGTCCGATCAAATCGTCGATGGTGGATCTTCAAAAAGCGAGCCGCGTAAGATGTAAATATTGTGGTTCTTTGTTTCAAATCAATTCGACGTCATGGGCTTAAAAAGTTGCTTTTGGATCAACACCAGCGAACTATCTAGTTTCTAATGGTGTGACAAGGGACGAGCATCACGGGAATAAGCATTCATCCAAAGCCCAAGATTGGACGAGATTGAATTTGCGCTTGAGTTAAATGACCGCAGCAACATCATCCTGATTCATCCGTGCGCTTCTTGAGTTTTGAGGCCTCTTTGTAATTCAATGCAATGCAATGTTACAACGTGAGATCACCGTCACCGCCTCGAAGATATCGTTTTGAGAAGCTGAGATCAAAGGCCTTCACCGACTCAACTCCATAGTCTTCTCATTTTCTTTTCGTCTCATATTTTCGTATTTGCTATCAGAGTTAATCTCTCCAGATGACCCTCAGTGAAGTAGCCGAGATATGTCTTTAAAAGGCCTGCAATTCTGGGTCTGTCGTTGTCCATTTCATCCAGAATTAGAACATTTGATTTCGGTTCTGGTTATATTGTGATGTTACACTTTCGGTCCTCCATCATATCCACATCGTCGATAAACCTAGCTTCAAGATCTGGTGATAAACGTCAGCTGGTGTTTCTATCTTGGGGATTGCTCGTTCAACATATCCTTCCGATAGCCTCAGCTTAATCTGCATGTACGCAATAGTTTAATCAGTGCCAAGTTTGTCCAAGAGATGAGATGCTCATGACATTTCTGGGGTGGAATTCGACGGGTGGGTGCAGTACATTGTGGGTTCCTGCATTAGAGGAGTGGCGCTGGGATCCCTGTCTCATGGAGCGTTTAGTGTTGTATCAGAATTTATGCAAGGAAGTTGTAGCCAATCAAGTGATTCATGCAAGCCCTGGATAAAGTCACAATGGCGCAGTGCTGATGCAAGATGAATATCTAGGATTCATTGGTTATTAGGACTTGTGCTGTCAGACATTATGTTCCGTCTCTTCATCGGGCCAACATGTTGAAATTTTGAGGACAATTAAGGAAGAAAAGTAAAAACTAACCTTGAAGATGATATTAAATCTTCTCTATATGCCGCATACCAGGTTGCACGTAAGGCGAAACAAGACATGTCTTGGCTTCTGCAGGGACTGTAAAACGATAGGCAATCCTAGGCCAGACCTAATGTTAATGCAAGCTTTTCGTGAGGCAAGGGCGCACAAAGGCTTCTAGAGCCCTACAAAAAAGGAGTATACGCTTGCACAAATCCTTGTATTTTAGCGGTCGGCCTCCAAACAGCAAGTGGGCAAGGAGACTAGAGGCTACCTACCGCATTAGGTAGTGACGCAGCACCAGCTTCCGCCAGTCAGTCCAGGGAATAGAATGAACCCTGGTTTCGCCTTTCATCAACTATCCCTGATCAACATGCACCAAGCATCGATCCTCATATGCCACGTTCTAAGGTGAAGCCTACTAAACACAGTGGGAGGGAGTATTTCCAACAGAGACAGCATTTCTCGCGTTGACTCAAAAGCCATTCCAATTTTTCATGCGTTATAGAGCCTCACGGTGCTGTCATGGCAACAAATTAACAAGCTTGCAGAGACTGTATCAAACTTCGACAAACTGTTCGTTAAAGTTGGCGCCGCAGAAGTAACCCCCTCTTCTTTCAAACAGCCACTCAGAAGTCAAAAAGGGCCTGTCGATCTATGCTTGTGGCGGAACCCACTTTAGACGACCGAGATGAATAGAGGGTGAAAGGACGATGTTCGACTGGTCCACACCTTGTTTCCGACCAACAGTGGCAATTGATAACTCGGGGCTGATGCTAGGTGCTCTTCCCAAAATGTTCTGATCTCGGAGCATCTCTGTTTCTCAATTAGAGATCCTTTTGAGAGTTTGTGAGAAAATCTCACACAGCTGGCCAATCATGGCTGAACTTAGAGCAGTCTGAGACCACAACACAACAATGCAGTAACGACATCTACCGTGCTCCTAGTTGTGGACCACTGTCCGTGACCCAGATTTGATGGTGATCCAACAGTCATCTTTCAAGGATGAAATGGGTCTCGGGTCCACGGACCACAGAAACGTCCATGGGTGGTCGACCGACTTGAAAGACTGGGGCAGCGACATGGCTTCCCCCAGCTTTGATGGACCGTCTCCCAGGGTCGCACACTTCATCCCATGCTTGTTACTTTTTACTGGAACCCCTTTGGACCCAGAATGGTTGACCTCCTGGATGATATGGTACGTAATCTCCGCATAGGAGTTGATGCTTTGTGGATGGACATCGGTATTAATATGCGACCATCCTGCGACCTCAAAACTCGACTTTTCTTCCCTTTCTTCTTCAGCCCAATAAGCCATTTCTAAGCTGCCAGTTTCAGAAACTTTTGACCTCGGTCGTCCATTCTTTCACCACTTTCGATATATCAACATATTTTTGAGCTTGTAGCTTCAGCCTTTCTTTACCAACTTACAACCAATTCTTCAAGATGCGTTACTCTGCCATCGCCGCTACTCTCTTGGCCTCTGGTGCCATGGCCACCGAGGTCTCCAAGGTCTACGAGACCAAGCGAGTTACCATCACTTCTTGCGGTCCTGAGGTTACCAACTGCCCTGCTCGTTCTACTGTCACCAGCAACACCGTTTACCCCGTCCCTCCCCAGGTCACCTCTGCCCAGCAGGGTAGCGAGACTACTTCTGAGGAAGCTCCTGAGGTCCCCGAGACCACTGAGGCCCCCATGACCACCTCTACCATCTACTCTACCAACATCAGGACTATTACCTCTTGCGGCCCTGAGGTTGTCAACTGCCCCGCCAGGTCCGGTACTCCTGCCGTTGTCACCGAGACCATTGCTGTCTCTACCACTGTCTGCCCTGTTGAGCCTACCGGTGGTAGCGAGAAGCCTGGAAAGCCTGAGCAGCCCGGTCAGCCTGAGAAGCCTGGAAAGCCCAGCTACGGACAGCCTCCTGCTCCTCCCGCTGAGACCAAGCCTGCTGAGACCCAGCCCGGTTACGAGCAGCCTCCCGCTCCTCCTGCCGAGACCAAGCCCGCTCAGCCTTCGCAGCCCGGCAAGCCTATTGTCCCCGGACAGCCCCAGAACCCCGGTAACGGCACCGTCCCTCACCCTCCCGTCTACCCCAACCCTCCTGCTACTGAGAGCGGTGCGAAGCCCGTTGTTCCTACACCTGTCCCCGTCCCTGGCAAGCCTGAGGAGTGCGTTCCCTCTCAGTCTGTGACTGCCATCACCAAGGAGTACACCACTGTCCTCACCAGCGTTGAGTACTCTACCATCCAGGTTCCTTGCGCTACCGGTACCACTCCCGGCAACCCTGGAAACCCCGGTAACCCTGGCCAAGGCCAGCCTCCTGCTCCTACTGGACCTGCTGCTGTCCCTCCTAGCACCCCCATCGGTGGTGGTAACCAGACGTGAGTATTCCATATCTAATTCGATTTTTGAACAGTTTACTGACTGTTACTTCCAGCGTTCCCACTCCTCCTGCCGTTACTGCTGGCGCTGCCACCTTCGCCGGCTCTGCTTTCTTCGCTGCTGTCGCTGGTCTCGCCGCTTTCATCCTGGTCTAAACTATTCCCCTTTCTCTTAGCATCTGTTGAAGCCTGCAGGCTATGGCAACTTATGAACTCTTCAGTGTTTAATGGTCCTGCTGGAATGTATAGTACTCGAGTAGACTTTTGAATACATTGCTATTTTGGCTTATTTCTATGTATATACATATCCGATTCGCAGTCTGGGATATGCGATGGGAACTTATTTGCTATTGTTTAATACTGACATGACATCCCTATTTGATTTGTGTCTGCTGTGCCTCGAGATGTGACCTTTCGACTGGTTCACTTACAATATGTCAACCCCTCAGACAAAGGTCGTTATAATTGGGCCTACACTAGTGCTCCATGCCAAGGAATCTTACCAAGCCACCCGGCTGCAGACCCCCTGGCAAATCTGGGGTGAATACTGTAGTTCGACAGTGTGTGTGCTCCACCCATCTCATTTCCCAACCTTGACCACTTGGATTCTGAAGCACCGGCGTCGATTATCCAAATAGGATCACGCAAATTGCTAAATATCGCTTCAGAGAGTTCGTCTTCAATGCATCTCGATCGAATAGGAAGATCGCTCGGTCTAGAATTTTCTTAGCATGTGATTCGGGTCAGATGGTTGCTTGACATGGATTGCTGGAAAGCAACAGAGTCCATTTACAATAACGTGAACCATTTGTGTGTCCGCTGACTTGGATTTAGGATTTGACTCTGGCCAAGATTGGTGCCAGGCCAATCGATTGTAGGGTTACTTTAACTTTATCGGGAGGGTATGAAATGGTGGACTTGGTTGAGGATGTTGAACGATGATATTCATAGATGCTGGGTGCTGACGGCGTTAACATAGTGTTTCTTGAAAGTCCTGATACTTGTTTTCTAGTGCCTGAATAAGTAATGTGTTGTTTCGCTGGGCATTTCCATCCCGGGGAGTGTTCTCAACGATATCAAGTGAAGAGACTCCTCGCGAACAAATACTACCCTGTATACTCTTAACTTGTTCATCGCAGTCGGTGTCCCTTCTCTATCAGCTTTCACCGACCCAAAAGTTGCAGGATACCGATATTCTTAGTCCTCTTCATTATCGTCGGGTTTCTGCGAAGTACTTCACCCAGAGCGGCATAATTTAGTTCCCTTCTACCGACTCTAATAATGGCTTAGAAACAACCCATCCCCATAGTCCATAAAGGACACAGATCTCACAAGTCTTGTGGCAGTGTCAGATTATATCTAAGGAGGCAAGCATTAAAATGAAGTACACCAGTCCAAAACTTAAAGACACGCTATATTTGCATTTTATTTTAGGTTCAATGAACCATTTGGGAGACAGCTGAGCTACTCGGGGCCTTATTATTAAAGGATACAAGAATAAGCTGGCAACAACAATCGGATAAGACCATGCCTAGGTGAAAACAGAAATATTTTGTCCAAGAATAGAATCGCGTGATGCTAAGATGTGACTTCATGCCTGTTGTACAAGATTTTTCAGAGTGTTGTGGCAGTGCCCCTCAACCATGGTATCGACATCGAGCCCTCGACACTCGAACAAATCTGGTCCTTATTCCTGTCTCATATACATGCACCCTAACGCACTTTGACCAGAAATAAACAGTCTCACAAATCTGTGGTCCAATGTAGTGTAGTGGAAGTGCTTGCCACTCCTCTCTTGGATCGCCTTGTGTAAGCTGTAATTGCAGCCGTGCTGAAGGTTTGTTACGTTTATGTTACTTTATATAATTGTTCATTTGCTTTATATATTTATCTGTTTATTTTGAATCCGATTCTATGGTTTAGTCTTTTTCTATAATTTGCATAAACCTTCGTCATTTTATTTATTCCCTTATCTCCTGGCCAGGATATAAATGACATCCTCTAACCTTTAACTTTGTCAGCAGATGTTTACACGATATAGCCTCTACACAGGCCGGCATGTCAATGGTCAAAGATTAGTATTGAGTTCAGCTTTCTCATTGATGCAATTGCTGCCTTTACCAAACAGCATAAATACCAGCCCTTCAGTCCACCCGGGAGGTCTCCTTCCTGAAGATTTGTTTCAGCACTTGCTTTCCAGTCACAGATCACTGCATTCATCATCATATGTCCGGAAAACAATCTACCCAAGGTAGTCACGATACGTGCTGTACTTTTGGAAAGCTAAATCAAAGACAGGGAACCCTTAAGGTAATGTACTTACACCCGATGGCTTTCCTGTCACAAATATATGCTGACCTTAGCTCAGCTTCTTTATCCCAACCAGGTAAAGTCAGTATCTCCGCACGAGCTATCTTTTGGAGAAGTTGGGAAAATCCCAAACCACATCAAAAAGTACGTACCACAGATATCACAGCTTTTATCGTTACCTACCTTGCGCAGAAAAGGAGGGTTTTAGACATCAATAGGATGACAGAAATGGCTGCCATGGGGCGTTTCTTTAACGGCGATAGCTCTTCCTGTCTATAATAGATGTCAAACCCCACCCTCCCGCCAAAGTAGAGATAAAAGACTGAACCATCCTCTTCTTCGAACTTTTTCCAATGACTTTTCGAGAGGTTATCTAAGAGAATCATGCTATTTCAGCAATAATTGATAGGGAAGAACATTGATACAAGACTGGGCTGACACATTCCAGAATGTCTTGTGGCGAGGCTACTGCCGCTCACGAGGTCGACCTTGAAAACGAGAGGAAAACCGAGCTCGACGCGAGCAACTCGAACCAGACCAGAGCTAACAGTCATGTTGAAGACGTACTGATTGTCGATGATGCAGTCTTTGGCCATGTTGGGGACAAAGGCCCCAACTATCGCAGCGTATGTAGACTTCTTGATCGGTGTCTGTTAGTGCTAATGATGGATGTCTGTATAGCTTTCAAAGATAGGAACTATCGCCCTCATGACAAAGACCCAAGTCGGCCTCGGTGTTCTCGCTATCCCCAGGACGTTCCATGTTCTCGGACTCATCCCTGGAGTCTTTTGCCTGGTCGGGATTAGTGTTATGACCGCTTGGTCCAACTACATGGTCGGCTCTTTCAAACTCAACCACCCAGAAGTTTACACCATAGATGATGCTGGTTTCAAGATGTTTGGTAAAATCGGACGCGAGATCTTTGCAGTCATCTTTATGCTGAGTAAGTAATTATGGGCTTTTTCCATGTAAAGACTACCACTAAAGTTTCATAGACTGGGTCTTCATCTCTGCATCTGCCATGCTGGGTATTTCGGTCGGCTTCAACGCTGTGTCAACACACGCCCTCTGTACCGCCCTCTTCGTCTTCTTTGCCGCTATAATCACATTCTTCCTAGCCAGTATCCGAACCCTGAGCAAGATAGGATGGATTGCATGGGTTGGTATCGTCTGCATCATGACCTCTGTCTTCTCAGTCACGATCGCGGTCGCAGTCGATGGCAAGAATTCCGCAGCTAGACAAAGAGAATTTGCCTTCCAACTCACCAACAACCCTCACTTTTCCGAGGCTATGGCAGCCATCTCAAGTCAGATCTTTGCCTACGCTGGTACACCCGCCTATTTCTCCATCGTCGCCGAGATGCGTGACCCCAACCTTTACACATCAGCACTTATCTGGTCGCAGAGTATTATTACTACCGTCTACGTTGTGATTGGTGTTGTGATGTACTGCTATGTTGGTGGTAATATTGCATCTCCTGCTTTGGCCTCTGCTGGTGTCGTCATGAAGAAGGTTGGGTTTGGGTTTGCTCTGCCGGGGCTTTTTGTCAGTGCCATGATTGTCACTCACGTAAGTTTCTGCCAATGGCCATTGCTGGGAACTCTACTAACACCAATCAAAGGTCCCTGCCAAATACATCTTCCTCCGTATCCTCCGTGGCTCAGAACACCTTCACAAAAACAGTCTCATCCACTGGGGCACTTGGCTTGGATGCACGAGCGGCATCACCGTCATTGCCTACATCATCGCCAGCGCTATCCCCTCATTTGACCCTCTGGTATCACTGGTTGGAGCATCTTTCGGCGTTTTCCTCTGCTTCCAGCCTTTCGGATGTATGTGGCTATACGACAATTGGGGTTGCAAGAAGCGAAGCCTCAAATGGCGTGGAAAGTTCGCTTGGGCCATCTTCGTGATTGTCATCGGTACTTTCCTCATGATCGGCGGAACATACGGCTCTATCATTGCCCTGAAGGAGGCCGGAAAAGTGAAGGCCGGAAGACCTTGGGCCTGCGAGGATAACTCTAATTCTGTCTAAAGAAAACCCGATAGTCAGCAGCAACTCGAAGACCATTAGTTCTACTCTCAATGGGTAAGCATTGATGGATTTCAAATGGCGTGGAAAATTTGCTTGGGCCGTCTTCGTCATTGTCGCCAGTACCCTTTTCATTATCGGTGGAACAAATCTCATTAGTACGGTTATGGAGGCGAAAGGACGAAGGCTGGAACACATTGGTCATGCGAGGATAACTCCAACTCGGTCCCCAAAAAAATTATTAATCCGTAACTCCACTGTTATTGGGTAGATATGGACGGGTTTCTTCACGCGGATGGTTGGATGGTTTGCTTCTCCCTTTCTTTGATGCCTTGCATGCATTATAAGTATCCCGACGCGTATAGTTTAACGAAAACATGAATATGGCCAAGTGAGTAGTACACTCACAAATAGTAATAAAAAACTAACTTTTCCAACTTTTCCTTATGGTATCAAGAGACTTGTGAGGGCGACGAGGACAGTGCAGAGGGCGTGTGTTGATACAGCAGAAGCCGATATGGCCGAGACCATAATAAATTTCTCTTAAATTTTCCTATCCTGAATGATCTTATCCTAGGTTATTTTGGGCTGTCCTAAACCTACCTAGTTCTTTTTGTCACTTGGTATTGACATCATAAGTTTTCTGTCATCCCCTAGGCTACGTGAGAGACTTATTCGTCGGACTTGTGATCCAGACAGGACTTCTCTGAGGGATTAGGTTTGGTTGTCGTCTGTAGATTGGCTGTTGATTGTTTGCTGTTGGCTGATTTAACTTTTGGGGTCGTATAAAGTTGGCTTTACTCCGTCTAGATTTAAGCTTAGATGCTATTAGCTTTATTAGCCAATTATATATTTTCCGGCAGTTGGGTGCTTGGCAGGAGTGCACCGATCATTTGGCTCGAGATACCCGAATAGGCATCTCAAGATCTGCTAGGGTTCAAGCCAAGACCTTGGCATTAGACAATGACGCGAATACTACTCTCTTCTTTTTATTGCATTCATCATGCAATTCATCGTAAAAGTTGTACCTTGGTGAACGCACAACGTTCATGATGCCTCGCTAGGCATCGCTTCGACAACAAGTGCATATTCGACGCGACTGTTGTCTGCGGGCTAGTTCGAGTTTTTCGTATTGAGCTCGGATGTTCGAACATAGTCAGGATAGATAATGAAGGCAACAGATACGTCATCATCTTCGGCGGAAAAATTGGCGGAAGACCAGCTCTGAAACTCAGTTCCCGTCACGAGTTCAGATATTGAGGTACGGCCGAGATGCTCTAGGGATAAACCTTTCTAAGAGCAATATTTATACCCCGGTGGATAAGTTGTTTTGATGGAGGTGCTCTGAGCTGCGGAGAATACAGGGGAGATGTATTTGGTGGGAACCCTTGAACGGTATTAGTAGACTATAAATCTCGGCCAGAGCCATTATGCAAGTGCCATTATCTGAGATCAAATTTGAGGCACTCTGTCCATGATGCTTGGCATGCTGTCATCTTACCTGAATTCATACCAAAGAAACAACAATTCAATGGGAGACTTGAGTTGCCTCGTGCATACTGCACCATGAGGAAAATCTTCTCCGACTCAGATGCATATCGTGACTTGCGATTATTCTGGATTTCCTTGCATCGTCCCATGGGTATCATGGTGGCAACTGGAGGTTGCCGAATACCTGCATGACGGGAGGCTGAAGATACGAGAACATGGTACGAGATCGGACCGAGTATAGCCACAAGGCAGACAATGGAGGTGGAAATATTACATAGAGCATTGATACTTGCTTGAATTGGCTACAGGATCTTGTGGCTGCAGTTTTCCCTCAGAAAGACTTGCTACATGAAATAGCAAAGAAACATTGAATTGGGGTAGCCCATATGGCTGTTGGAGAGTCAAACGGCCCTTTTTGAGAACTAGACCTTAAGATGTAGTGGTACCTAGGTCCCCAGTTACTGAGGAATCCTAGATGTTGATATATATGTGCCTGTTAAAGTGGTCGCATGAGAAAGGGAAGGTCCTAATTAGGGGGCTGAAATGTCAGTAAGGCTGGATCATGCGTCCAACAATCTTAAGATTGATGAACCTAATATACTAGAAATGTACGTAAATAATCCACTGTTTCCTTGAACCGGGGCAATGGGCAATATTGTCGTCCTTCAGCTAGCCAAAGTAGCTATAGGCGCTGTAGACAATTCGTCTTTAGGGAGATGGAAGAGTAATGGAGACTATGAGAGTCCCTAGTATGGTGATAAGAAATGCCTTCCATTACCTAGGGAGACTGATTAGACAAGGATCGATGAGTGGGAACTGAAGGCTGAGTTTGTACTCGGAGCGGAGCTATCATAACGGCCGGGCTCATTTACAAACCGGCACGGACACGGAGTCGGACGAAGTGACACCCATCTTACTCCGTACGGAACACAGTCATACAAGCAACAGCGGAGACATGCTAGTAAATTAAAACTTCACTAGTAAGACAGTTCCCTTACCAATAAATCGAGCCTCATCACATTTTTAAGCTTCATGCTCAAGAATCTGACAGTTCAAACCGCGTGGCCCATAACACGTAAGAATGCGGAGAGACGGTGTCGTACGATAAAGATTCGTGGCTATTTCATTGTGATGAGATTGGGCTAATGAATGACCAAACATTACGCGTACACGTGTTGGAAACAGCGAGGTTTAAATTACTGGAAAGGATGGTAAGATAATAGTTTGGTGGATTGTGGGTTGCGGGTTGCGGGTTGCGGGCTGACGGTTAGATAATCGTGTCAACCTCCTGATAAAAGGACTTTAGAGTGTATGAAAGACTGGTTGTCATGTTAATTACCATGCAGAGCTGAATATGCGATGTGCATGTTGTAAGCAACGTCTGTGCAAGTGAAAGTCAGGTAAGAGAGAAAGCCCGCAGTAATGAATCGAGAGCATTTGAGCCTGAGTGTCTATGGGTGTAGTAAGCCGGGTCAATTACACAAGTCTCACCAGGAAATAAGAAAAATGTGCCTAAAGGCAAGACACGCTTAGTTCCCTCTGGCACATAGTCCTAGTCTTACGACGTACATTGCTGCTTGATAAATGTGACGCAAACCTGGCTGTAAAGTCAAGGATGCTATTCCAAGCCTTCGCGAGAATCTGAAAGGGGAAGCGATTCGAAAAGGGCTGAATGACACATCATTAACGAATACAGTCCTACGCACCATTTATTCCCGTAGCCACGATTGTGATTGGTCGGAGTATGGTGATCAATCTCACTCGGACTCGCTCCTCGCACTTTTTAGCGTGGTTTGGTGTCCGCCGCTATCTTTATCTTTAGGTCATCATTCGTCTGAATCGGATCCTTGTTTTGTGCAGGGAATAATTGTTATTATTTGTTTGATGTTGTTTCAAATGTAAGCGTCAGAAAGAGAACACCACAGCGAAGGATATGTCTGAATGAAGCCATATTGACTGACACAAGTGAAATACGAGCATAGACCTGAAGATCTTTCGTATAATCATCAGCAGGGAGAATATGCAGAGGCTTCAATATTCCCACGGACCCTGATAGACGTCAATGTACCGGTAATACCACGCAGAGCGCGAATCTACATGCGGCTTTGTTAATGCTGACACTGCCCCGTTTTCGAGGCTGATGCTATCCATTCCCATCCAATCCACTATAACGTTCAATGAACCTCGTCTTATTGGTCTCAATGATCGACATTCGCGTGCTCGCCGCGCTAAAAGAACGAGAGCGACAGCGACAGCTCAGCTTAGCAGATGAGCCTCTTTCTCTTAGTGCCGTGCTAGCAAATGCACTGCATTATTCATTGCCTTGCTCTTCAGCAGGGGCTCTGTAGTTTGAAGATCCGAGTCCGACTTTGTCGTTGTCATAGCCATGCTCGCATATCAATCTGCATTTCTCTACTGTCTCCATCATGTCTATATCAATACCCCGTCCTCCCCTTCCAAGAAGATCTTATTCTCATCCTCATTCACACATCAGCATCTACATTCCTACAATCTTATCTCCGGTCTTCTAAACATCTTAACATATAAGCTTACCTTTCTTTAACCGGTGGAGAATAAATACAATACGCCACTGGCTTCTCCTTTTGTATCTCAACTTACACATCAATATCGAGTTACACTACAACGACCAACAAAATGCCTTACAACTATACCATCCGACCCGAAGATGCCTTCGGTTCCGATTCGCCCTGTAATCTAGATACTTGTCCTGTGGAGTGGAGTATCTACAGCTACCGACCTTCTCTTGCTGCCAACATTGTCTTTGTCGTTCTCTTCAGTCTCAGTGGTCTCGTCCACGCATACCTTGGTTTCCGATGGAAGAGCTGGGGTTTTATGACTGGTATGCTTCTTGGATGTGTCTCTGAGATTGTTGGCTACGTTGGCCGCATCATGATGTGGTATAATCCTTTCTCTTTCAATGCTTTCATGATTCAAATTGGTAAGTATTTAATCCTTTCCCTTTAATCATCATATCCTAATCAGCTCCTACAGTCTGCCTCACGATCGCTCCCGTCTTCTATACCGCCTCCATCTATGTCACCCTCTCCAAGACTATCAACTTCTTCGGCCCTGAGCTTTCTCGCTTCAAGCCTGCACTTTTCTACTGGGTCTTCATCCCCTTCGATATCGTCTGCCTTATCCTTCAGGCCGCTGGTGGTGCCATGTCAACTGAGTCTGACAGCAATGTTGGTGTCGATGTCTCCATGGCCGGTCTTGTCCTTCAGGTTGTCGTTCTCGTTGTCTTCATTGCCGCCTTTTCCGACTACATGATTCGATACTGGCGATCTGGTCAGGCCAAGGCCTTCGGCTGGCGCGAGACTGCTTTCTTTGCTGGTCTCTCCACTGCCATCATCCTCGTCCTGACTCGATGCATCTACCGTGTTGCTGAGCTCCGCGAGGGTTACGATGGTGATCTTATTAAGCACGAGGTTCCTTTCATCATTCTGGAGGGTGTTGTCATTGTTCTTGCTGCTGTTGCTCTCTGCTTCGGTCATCCTGGTCTTGTGTTCAACAAGCCTCAAGTCACAACCTCTGCCTCTCAGGTTGAGAAGGGTGTTACCTCCGGCTCTGACAACAACAACTACTAAGCATTCAGTCACTTGTTTACAAGAGGCCGCTTGAAGATTTCCTTGTTTAAAAAGATGGAACTTGCTGGATAGAGATGTTTCCTTTGTGTTCAGTGAAGCAATGTTTGTCGGTTTTGATTTTGGTTCCGTTTTGGTTGGGTCTGGGATTGATAGAATTGGATACCTTGCAGCTCTGGCGATGTCAGCATGAGCCATCTGAGCTTTAAATGATTTATGGAACGATTCAGGATGGGATAGATGGATGACATACAAGTCATATGGTTAGAGACTTGGAATAGAGAGACCTTCAACAAATTCAACCTTCCGTAAATTACAATGCAAGTGAACAAGACACCTTAAGTTTTCCTAGATCCAATTCCTTCTCATTCATATTTGTTGATTGGCTCTTTCTCAAAGTGCAACTTCTGGTGTATCATTAACCAATTGGCATAGATGGCACGAGCTGAGATAGCGAATCATATGGTGCATCTTGGACACACAGCACGGCCTGCAGGTAAGATTGCCCAATGAGGACGAGGTCTTGTTCCCTATCCGGCTGTCCATACATACACAAGGCTTATACTATGTGATCAAAAACACAAAGTCATATATCAATGTATCGACTTGGATATATCCTCACCGTTCAACTGCTTCCGCAATAGGAAGCTCAAGCCATGATAAGATAAGCCCCACTATTAAGGGCATCAGGTGCGGATTGAATGCAGCTTCCCGCCAGATGACGACCAGCCAGCCAACCACATGACCCGTTTACAAAGTACGTTCGTTGTTCGTTGATCTCTTAACTCTGTCTTTATTAGTCACTGCTTCTCGACCTCTTCATTATCTCTGCAACAGATGCTCGCTTTCCTTCGCATCTCTGCACGTCGAGTATCGCCTTTCAGAACCTCAATTGATACTACCCCACGCCTTTTCGCAGCTTCATTCTCGACTTTGTCGCCCATCATGGCACCTCCTCAGGAAGCTCTCGACTTTATTGACTTTGTCAACGAATCGCCAACTCGTTAGTTATCTCACTTTCACTCCAAACCTGACACCTTCTAACATAACGCAGCTTATCATGCTGTTCAGTCTGCCTCGGCTCGCTTCGAAAAGGCCGGTTTCAAGCTTATCCGCGAGCGCGACTCTTGGGCTTCAACCCTCCGTCCTGGAGGCAAATACTACCTTACTCGCAACGCCTCGACCATTGTCGCCTTCACCATAGGTCGCAAGTGGCGCCCCGGTAACCCTGTCGCCATCATTGGTGCCCACACCGATTCTCCCTGCCTTCGACTGAAGCCCGTTTCGAAAAAGACAAACGTCGGCTTCCTCCAAATTGGCGTTGAAACATATGGTGGTGGTATCTGGACCTCATGGTTCGATCGCGACTTGAGTATTGCCGGCCGTGTCATGGTTAAAGAGGGCGACAATTTTGTGCAAAAGCTTATCAAGGTTGACAAGCCTTTGATAAGAATCCCAACCCTCGCCATTCACCTCCACCGACAGACCAACTTCGATCCTAACAAGGAGACCGAACTTTTCCCTATTGCAGGACTTGTTGCGGCTGAGCTAAACAAGGGGACAAAGGAGGAGAACCCCGAGGAGAAGAAAGAGGACGGCGAGGAGGACGAAGAGTTCAGACCTCTCAAGGTCATCACTGAGAGACACCACCCTCAGGTTCTCGACGTTATTGCAGCAGAGGCGGGAGTTGAGGTTTCTGCGATTGTAGACTTTGAACTGGTTCTCTACGATACTCAAAAGTCATGCATTGGTGGTATCAGTGACGAGTTCATCTTCTCTCCTCGTCTCGATAACCTTGGCATGACATATTGCTCAGTAGAGGGACTCATTGAATCCGTAAAGGATGAGTCCACACTCGAGGACGATAACACTATTCGATTGATCGTGTGCTTTGACCACGAAGAGATTGGCTCAACCTCCGCACAGGGTGCTAACTCTAACCTGTTGCCATCGGTCATTCGCCGCCTGTCTGTTCTTCCTGGAAGAGACACTGCCAGCGAAGGTAGTTATGAGGCTGTCCATCACGATAATGAGGAGGCTACAGTATACGAACAGACTCTGGCACGATCTTTCCTCGTATCTGCTGACATGGCCCACTCTGTGCATCCCAACTATGCTGGCAAATACGAGTCTTCGCATCAGCCAGCCATGAACGGCGGAACTGTCATTAAGATCAACGCCAACCAGCGATACGCTACCAACTCTCCTGGAATAGTCCTCCTTCAGGAGTGTGCTCGTGCGGCTGGTGTTCCTCTTCAGCTGTTTGTCGTCCGCAACGATTCGCCCTGCGGTAGCACCATTGGACCTGGTCTTGCTGCGTCGTTGGGTATGCGGACTCTGGACCTCGGTAACCCGCAGCTCAGCATGCACAGCATTCGTGAGACAGGAGGTTCTGCCGATGTCGCTTACGGTATTCGGCTGTTCAAGGGATTCTTTGAGAACTATGGGTCCCTGGAGCCCAAGATTCTCATCGATTAAGCTTCAGTAGTGGAGCTATCATGACGTATCATTGGAGTTCGGTGTGATGAAGCGAGGATTGAACGAAAGCTGAGCAAACATCACAGCCATGGGATGGGCATAGCCTCACATGTATATATCTTGGAAGATGAATGAGAAATGTCACACTTTCATTGAAACTGAGCTAGATATGCCATTTTTGAAAACACACCCAAGCATTGTAACCCCAGTCAATGCCTTTGTAACTCCTCTATAACGCCTTGGGATATCTCTGATGAATCTTATCCAGATGAGAGCACACTTATGTCTCATTACCGCCCATGATCGTAAAAACAATAATGCTTTCTTTCCAAGCAAATGCCTTCCATTGTACATGTCTCTTCACATGCCATGCCCCGCTCATAAAGTAAGAAAGCCATGAACAACTCCCCAACACCATCCATCTTTCTTTTTTAGATCCCGATATCTCATCAACTTTGCTCCTCGTCTTCCTCCTCCATGATCTCCGTCTGCTGTGAATCTATCGAGTCTCTTCGCGATCTTGTCTCTTCCTTTTGGTTTGACACGCTCGTAGTCTCGGGACTCTGTACGCGGACGACACGTGGTGGCTCGCGGGGTAACGGTCGTTGTTGGAGTTCGGAGAGGGGAACGGTTGTTTGGCCGGTGCGGACTTTGTAGTTTGCTAGAGATAGACGGAGACGAAGTGTTTCTGCTCTCTGTTTTCTGTCAGTATGTGGCATATATACAAGTTAGGATCGAGTGTGGGACTGACATGTCTTATTTGTTGGCGTGTAAGTGTTGTAGGTTGCTGTGGAGGTTGTTCTGTCGTAGGAACTGCAGCATCATGTTCGGTCGCAGCAGTGGCCCATGAATTATCATTGGCAGACGTGTCGAAGACAGAGCTCATGTCAGGGCTAGCACTTCTCTCAGACGCGTCCTATACAATCATTGTTAGCTTCCAATTCCTCTCCTATCATGATATCTTATAAGCAATGCAACATACCTCATCACGTCCCAGACACGCCTTCTTAGTAGGAGGCGCGCTACCCTCGATATCAAGCAACCTCTTCTTCCCTTCTATAGCCATCTTGACAGGACTATGGCCCAATGCAGGCTTGAACAGACTCTTGGGTGCAGCAAGCGCGTTAGCATCCAAGGGAGCAAGGGCGCGTCGCTTTGTAGGTGATGATGTAGACGATGATGTAGCCGGTTGCTCCATTGCAAGCTGCAATGCTGTTGATGTATGAAGAGAAGAAAAAGGATAAACAGAATAAAGCTTGAAAGATTGTATGCGTTCGCTGCGTGTCGAGGCGTGTTAGTGGGAGAGGCAGACGTTGTGATGGGAAAAGGTAAAGTAAGGTAAAGTGGTGGTTTTGTTAAAGGAACGCGGGCGGACGATAAGATAAGGCGGGGGG
>PVQB02000110.1:0-33543 GCA_002980475.2 Fusarium beomiforme | reverse complement strand
CCGTGCGGGTATGGATGGCCTGCCTACTCCACTATTATCGAAGGGTGAAGGCTCATGTCACATGACCTAATCGCATTAATAAGATCTCAAGCAGCTCGCCAAAATTTTCTCCTCCTTTCATATAATCAAGACCACCATCATCCCTCAATAATTGTCAGCTTGCTCGACTCTACCCTGCTGTAACATCTCGGGATACGTGGCCGAGAGCACACTCTAGTAACCTTGCCTAAAACCATCATCACGAGGGCCCCTCGCGCGGCTACCATGATGCGGTGATGACCTGATGCAAGTGACATTCCCACCCTGTGCAGCCCATTTTGCTCTGATTCAAGTATAAGATAAAACTCTTGGTGAATTGGCCATTATTATCGTGCTCGGTGTGAATTACTTATCCTTATATCGTTCTCAAATTACTGTCATGTAAGTTCAGATTATGCCCCGATTATGCTAGTGATACCGTGATGACATCCAGCATCTGGTAAACCTAGTAGCCTCGCCTGTTGTTTTCAGTCTGATGTAGTCCATCACTGATAACCGCCTGGCTACCATTAGGACAACTGGCTTGCCTGACCTCAAGAGCTTGCATTAGTATCGAGGGTTCTATTGGAAAGTTGAGAAGCTAACTTATAGTCTTCACTAGATTTTTACTCATAGGTAGTTATTATTGCTTGTAGTATAGGTATAATAACTATTATATATAAGTTCCCTACGATATTTACATATGGTCCAAAAAGATGTTAATACTAGACCACTGTTAGGCAGTATATTTATTCCTTGAAATTTCTTGTTTTTATCTTTTAGAACAAGCTGCTTAATTGTAGTGCCACCTGGGCAACGGTCGATCTGGTGAACTACCTAATTTCAATATGCTCAACCAACCTGATGTATCAGAAACCAGTCTGCCAAAGCTGAATAACAAAACGCCTGCGCCAGTAGTCCCGATGATTGCTACCTCCCTTTTCCACTAAATCCCAGCTTTAGATGTTCATGATCATGCCACGCGACTTACTCCCTCAACATAGGAAAGAATCATGATCGTTATAAAATACCAACTCATCAAGTCTAGATTAAAACACGATACGCCTCGACGCACCGGGCGCACTTGGTACTGTAAACAAGAGCAAAAGAAGAAAGGAAAGAACCGAAGGAATTAATTTGTTGCAAAGGAGAGAAAGAAAAGGCCAAACCGAATACTTAGTATAAAGAGACACCTTTACATTGGCGTCTTTAAAGGTTTCAGTTACGAGACTCTTCAAGTGTCCTCTTGCGCCTGGAATCTGATGGTCGAGCATTTCGATGAGCTGGAAAAGGGTTCCTTTTGGGCCTTTTAAATTGGCTGTCAATGAACTCGGTTCTCTGGAGAAGTCCTCGAGCTGGAAAGTGAGTTTGCATCATAGCCACTAATGGTACTAGAAGGGTTGTTGAGTGGTGCAGGGTGGTAGAGATGCGGATGGCGGTCTGAAAGATTCGGGCTCGTGTTCGCCCCCCTGTAGGAATAGTCAACTGCATCTCCTTTCCACGACATGTTGGATCGCAGTGGTGACTGTGAGGATTCCGATCTGGCCCTACATAGGGGGTCACGAAGCAGAGGAGGGATGGGATGAGGGCTCGATCGATGGATCTCAACAGGGGTACCGAGCCCGTGGTGTTGTGCGAATGGGTGTGATGTCCTTGGACTTCCCGTAAGACAGGCTGAGAAGTGGCCACCGTAGGGATACCGGTCACTTGGAGCTGGTGAGAGCGGCGATGCAAGACCAGAGCTGGTCAGGCTACCAGCAGGGCTATACCCTATTCCACCAAATCCTGGAGTCATTGTGGTTGGCGAAGCATGCTCGCTCGTATCATTCCTTCGTCCATCAATGATCAAAGGCCTCATCATGTGCTGGGCATATGATTGGGTGCTGAAGTGTCCTGGTGAAGGCATAGGGGCATTCATGCCATGGACTGCTCCATAAGGGGAATGGAGTGCTTGGACATTGTCAAATCCCTCAGGAACTGCTCTCATCTTTATCATACGATCGCGGTCGTCAGCATTCAGTCGCTTGATTTTGGCACGTCTGCAAGTCAGTCAGCAAGGGTCAGATGAAGAATTTGTGCGATGATTACCGGTTCTGGAACCAAACTTGGACTTGGCGTGAACTGAGGCCGGGAATCTCCCGCGAGAGCCGCTCACGATGTGCCGCATCAGGGTGAGGCTGTTTTGCGAACTCACTCATCAGAAACCGGGTTTGTTGGTGAGTGAGTCTAAACCAATAAGCATCTATCTTGAAGCTAGCATCGAATACACTGACCTGAATCGCTTCATCTTGCGTCGAGCAGCTGCTCTTTCTGCCGGTGTTTGAGCAGGATTCTCTCCCTCACCATCGAGCATATCGTCGTCATCGAGTTCCTCCTCCTCTTCGTCCTGGGGCGAGTCGACTCTTCTGCTTTGGCTGGGTTGGGTGGACGAGATTCCATTTACTTGGCAGCTTAGTGGTACGAATTGACCGGTAGTTGCCGTTTTTGAAGCGTTTAACTCTGAACTCATCCCATCCTCCATATCTGCGGTATCGGGTTTCATCCCATAGGCATCATTTTGAGGAGCCGAGTCTCTGGGCCCTGACAAGGGGACTCCACCCCGGTTTATTGTTTGGAGATGGGATGAGTACACCTCGGTCGGCCCGGGCCTCATGTGAATCCCCAAAGCATTGCCTCTGTTTTCTCCTGGATGGTGCATTTGAGAAAGTTTTCGGACTTCGTTTCGTGGATGATACTGTTGGGCAGGTCCACTTCCAATGTGAGAAGCACTTGAATTGTGTGCTTGCCAACTCGTAGGGGCTGGCAGCTCGACGTTGACATTGTAAGGGTTCGACATGCGAGAACTTGGCGAAGCAAGAGATGTTTCGTATCTGCTGAAAGGCCAACGGCTATGTTCTGTTTCGTACTGTCTTGTGACAAGCATTTGGACAATGGATTGAAGGGTAATAAGCCCAATTTAAGTGAGAAGGCCGTAAGACAAACGAATGTAGCTAGACAGGTACACCAGCACAGTGCACTTCCAAAATTTCTGTCTTGCCTTCACGGACGGGTCGGCCTCTTGCAGAAGGGTTGAGACGACTCCCGAGATAGCAACGGAGTGATGAACAAGGGCGAAATAGCTCAGTGGGGAGTCAGTAGGTAGCAGAGTGTCAGCAAATTAAAAGAAAATGAATGTGAAGAAGACGTAATCTCAAAGGAAGGACGACGAAACACAGATCGTATCCTAGATACGAAACGAAATGATGGTGATGATTTGAATGAAAGACTCTGGAACCCGTAGCCTGAGAAATGAAGGGGAAAATTGAAAGAATGGACAAGAACATAGACTGCAACTGAGAAAGATACAGCTGGTATGTCTTTGATCAGAGGGAGTGATATCCACGACATTGCTCATTGACGCCGGGCTTGGGATGGATATATGATTCCAGCCTGGTAAGGAAAAACACGCCTCATAGTGGGGTCCGACGAGTGAAGCCATTACTGCCATGTCCTTGCGCAGGGGGGTTGAACAAGGCCATATCTCAAAGAGTTCCCCTGTCATGGACGGTCTCACGGTGTAGAATAAGAAAGCAAAAAGTGTGGTGCTTGCCCACGCACCCATGGGCTTGCGGCAGGAGTAAAAACCGGCGACTAGCAATAGGTGGGGTTAATATCTTATGCTGTCTGGCGGAGAGTTGAGTGAGCGATCCGTTGTGTCTGGGCTCTCTGGTGCTGCATATTCACGGACCAGGGTTCCATATTCGAGATACTTATCCCACTCTCTATGTGTGTATAAGACGGCAGACAACAAGTATCTGAACAGATTCATGGGCTTGCTTATGACATTTTTGTGAATGACCAGGACTGTAGTGTTAGTGCTATGCCCGGGGAGGGCATATCTCGAGAACAAACCTGTATGAAAGCTTATACGGGATCTGATGAGATGCCCAAGCATGACATTGTTACTTTTGATAGACCCTAGGAGGTCTAACACTCAACAGCGATATAAGTCACATCAAAATCACAAAGGTTCATAGTACCACTAGGTTGTCTCTGAAAATATCATTGATCCTTCGTTATATTGAAAGTTTGAATCTGTGTCGACGTTCCGGTTTTAGTGCATGTTGCGCATAACCGTTGTCGCGGCTTGAGCGGGAGCGAGCCAATAGAGTCCTTGCAAGGGTGTCGAGGGGTGCAATGCAACACTGTGGATAGGACGTGTAATCTTCTCCAGGATCTGACTGGCCCTCCAAGATTCCAGGGGCCACTGAGGGAAAAAGCATATTTGGACGGGAGACAAGGACGTGTATCGAATGGAGGACACGGCCAAGATGAGATGAGGACCACTGGCCAAGAAGGCTTGTATGTACGTATGGTACAAGAAGAAGGTGGAGGAATAATGGGGAGATCGTAAGGATGATCGTCCTTTACCCTGCGAGATATGTAACGAGGCACGCGCAAGGCTGGGCCGTGGGATGGAATGAAGCGAGGTGAGGCGAGAAAGCGTATCAAGCCCACACATACATTGCTACTATGTAGTAGTTGGAGCACATCAGAAACAAGACGTTGTTGAAGGGTCGAGATGTCCGTGATCAGGCAATCGCAAAAAGGGCAAAACTCAGCTAGAGACTGTCATATTCAGGTTGTGGCTGGGCATGTTTCGACCCTCTTCGACCAAGTCTGACAGATGACTGAACCCCTTGTGTTCCTGTTCCAAGTTCGAGATTGTGGGGACGTTGAGCAACAAAAGTCCAGCAACTCCGCCAAAGGATCCATGGAAACGTTGTTGCTAGGAACGGCACTTGGAGTGCTGGCCAGGGGTAAAAGCAGAATGACAGGATGCCATCTAGAAATTACCGACTGCATACGTATACATGCAGTGCGGTGTAGGGCCGGCCGGACGAGGGGCAGCAGACCATTACAGACAATGGCAAAGCGTTACAGGCATATCGAGGTCAGAGACGCTTGGGGGGTGACAACATGAGAGCCATGTGATGTCGCGGGTAGGGACGTCAACCTCTGGTAAGCCATGGGAATCCGGTCGACGGGCTCAAAAGTCCTATTTCTGGCTGATAGCCAACAGTGAACCCTTGAGAGACCTGTGGATTATGCGGGAAACGCCGGTGGGATGCTTTGTCGGCCTCTAGTTGTCACAGATAATCATATGTGCTGCTAAAAGCATGTTGGTACTGGCTGCATTGACTCGCGGGTAGCTAGAATGACCTCTTTTGTTGGTGCCCGCTCGATACGCTACAAGAACTGGGTGCACCGACAAGCCGCTTTACGTAGCGGAAGGTCTATACATACACTGCTTGCAAGATACACGAGTGGCCATATCGTGAGCTGAGCCGAGTGCATGTCAGTGTCATAGTTCTGGTGCTGATTACATACCTTGTATCGTTGATCTTGAGCTGGACAGTGCTTTGTTGAAGAGATGTCAGTGGTGTGGTGCGATAGGAAGGGAACCCTGGAAAGACGCACTGCCGATCATTGGGCCGTTCCTGCATCGATCCTGCCAATCTAAGTTTAGCAGGCAAGATGTTTTGGATTCTTGCAGACACGAAATCTAAATTCCACTGCTTTTTGTCAGTCACTCATCAAACATAAGGTAGCCCGAGGTAAGCCAGGTGCCGTGCTTCTTTCCCTGTCCCTTCTCTTATCTTCATCTTTCTCTATATTTCGTCCACAGGATATTGAATAACGCCACGCTTTTTTCTGCGCGTGCAGTCGCTAAGGTAGCCTATTTCATGCACGGCCAAGTAAGAGGTACTATACACACGGTACCTTACCTAAGGTAGGTAGGTACCTTACCAGCCATTAACAGTACTGTTCAGGATCAAGGATTATGACTAGCCTTGTGAGCTCGGATCTAGACGTTTCATCATTCAACCGGGCTTGAGCTTGTACACATCCACCATAAATTGACATTGTTGCCGATGAGATCAAGACTTGATGGATAACACTGATGACGAGTCTAGCAGGCAGTGAAACGACCCATCTTCTGGAATCTGGCGGCATAGAAACATAGGCCTTTTCCTCAGCCTCAATTTTCCGTCCCTAGCTCCAAATAGAGGCCAGATATGGGGCTTTTATCACTCAAGCCCCATGATTTTTCACCAATGTCTCCAATATCCACATGTATTATTGCCTGACATGGTGTACTGCAATTACCGTTGGTGCCAAGGACCCAAAGCTAAGGCACAGTTCTAATTTGCCGAATACCACATGACTCTCAAACTGCCATCTTTCTTACTGTCAAGTTGATACTATCAAACGGGGTAAGATGAGAGACAGCTTTCTCGACACCAAGGCTGAAATTGTTATCTCATTTCTTTCCGATGAACTTGCCCAGGCCTCCAACAGAAGCTGAATGTGAATCAGGCTGCAGTCAGGCTACACAGCGCCATCAAAACTTGCTCTAGCCAATGTTGTAAATATTACTGAGACAAATTTTGACTTGCCAATAGCGCGACGTGGAGACCAGAGCACAAGCTAACATCTGGCAATACAACGGAATCTTGCTGATCATAGTACTATTGCGATCGCATATAGGTGATCATAAGCGAACACGCAATGCGAGATGGCGGACACAAACACTATGTAAAGGTGCTGTCTCAGCCTTCGTTGGGGACGGAAAACCCTTTCTCTTGATAGAGTGTCCTGAGCGCCAATTCCGTTCGCACGGTATCCAGTCGGCTTGATGCATCTTTTCGCTCAGAGAACGAGCTTGCGTCGGAATGTTTCACAGAGTGATTAGTACTTAGCTATCTACTGCCGGGAAAAACTACTACGTCCGCTGGGAAGCAATTGAGAATAAACGTGCCGCCTGACGCTTGCCTTATTCCCTGGTGCCGCAGGACACGAATATCCATGGCTTATGGGGACGCGATGACGCACCTGGTTCAAAACAGTCAATGGAGGTTTTGGAATCCATTGTAGCAGCGTTTCCCGGAACTATTCATCCATCAACCAAACTTCAATGGCCATCCCAAAAGGGTGATTGGTTTGCAGCTTCCGTGTGTCAAAACAAGCGAACGAGAATGTTACAGACACACCTCTTTCATCCCCAGATTTCAGGAGTGCTTTCTCCGCCCCCGATGAAATGGGCTCCAGGGCGTTCACGACGTGAATCCTTACTTGAAGACCGAAGCTGACCATCCAGTGAAAATAGTGATTCTCTATCAGGTACTGATAGACAATGCACAAATCTCACAGTACATATATATGACTGATCACACATTGAGAATGTCAACTCCGATCTTGCACAAAACAGCATCGAGTTTCTTTCTGTGCCTCTTGTTCATACATGGTACAAACTCCCTCATGGCCTCATCACAGTGGACGACTGTGAAGAGACAGGACAACCCTCCCCTGGCCTGTAAAAGCACGGCCGTGTTGGATCTTTGGGTCGCTTCCTCTAATTACCTGCCATTTCGTGTTCACCCTAGCTGAATATTCCGAGTGGGAGTCTTCTGTTGGTCCCACAAGCGTTTTGACCGGGATGCTGACGTTCTTTTTCTTCGAGAACCTTATCCCACGTACACATACTTTGCTGCCCCTGCCCATAATCAGTTGGTATCTTCATTAACCTGATAATTAGTGAATGATCCCGGTTCTGCTTGTAGTAGGCAAGTTTGCGAGGATAAAACCTTAGCAGGTTTGGTGGATTGATTTTGAGAATCGCTGAAGTTTATGAAATCAAAGATTATTTAAATTATTATAACTATATATGATATCAATGATTCTAGCTTTGCTGTCATTGTGAGGGTTCGTTTCTCTCTTACTAGAGATTAGCTAGCCCATGTGGTGATGTCGAGCTTTTTAAACTCAACTTTGCAAAAACTATTTTCGCCCTACTCATACGCATGATAGCTCCACCACCTAACAGCCCTGTGTTGCTCGGGCACTAGCCGTAGTTCCCGTGTATATGGCTTTATTGTGTTCCGTTGCAAAAACTGTTTTGCTAATGTAGATTCTTGCTGCTCTCAAAACCAAGTTCTGGGACTGGAGGTGTACACCATTGAATCTGATTAACCACTCGCATTCATTTCGGGGCCAGTAGTCGCTTGACCTGAAGACCTTCCAGGAGGCAACCATCATCTCAAAAATGACTAGACTCATGATGGAGTACCTGTATTCTTTCGTTTAACATAATGAAGACAAATGCCATCCATCTCCAATTCAAATGCTGTTAGTGGATGAGAGAACCTTTTCCCTCCTTCTGAGATAGATATTGGATGGCTTGTAAGGAGAGAGAACAAATTGCCTCTTGTTGTTCATATGAACTAGTAATACTACTAGGAAAGAGTCCAATTTGTATCACGCAGTCTTAGTTTTATTCCTAGTTTTAGGGATTTGATGCAGAAAACTGACTCTCTAATGCCTAACAGCCTCTCCCCCACTGGCCATGAACTTTGAACGTGAAGAGTTCTCATGTGGCCTGTTTAATATGGAGACAATCGGGTTCCCCTTGCTTGCAAAGCCCAAGCGTGAAACACTCCATCACCGGGTCGTAACAACATGTAACAAGCACATAGCTGCATTTGAATCTCGACATCCTCAAAGAGTCTTCCTTCAGAGCCTGGGTGGGAAGCCTGTGATGTTCTTCTGTCACAACTCAAATTTGATTGCAAGTACAAGCACTAGTATGGTTAATGCCATATATACTAAGAGTCATAGCAGATTCTGATCTCCCTCTCTCTTGCCTGGCCCTCCAGGAGAAAAAAGACTTCAGACAATCAAGCAGGCTGATAAAATAAACTAGCCTAAATTAGGCTAAAAAACCTAAATTTAGCATAGGCTTCCCTAAGCCTCTATATCACTTAGGATTTATGTCCTAATTTTTCTTACCTCTCCTAGCTGGCATATTCCGTGGGAAGCCTGGTGGATTTATACACAACTACCGTCAGTATACACCTCGCCAAAGATCAAGTGTCTTTTAAAACTGGAAAAGGCACATCTTCTTAGCCCTCCCTAACATCAATCTGTTGATATACTTCGTTCTTGAGAGTGAATTCAAGCAGAATGGTCTGCTGGGCTGGTGAATCTTCTCAATTCTACCAAACCAATCCTTTAAAACTCCGAAGATCTCAGTTTCCCTATGTTTATATGTCAGTATGAGTGGTTTCTGATGATTGAACTTTAAAGTCAAAAGCTACATGGTTCTTCCAACCTTGTTCTGGCTTCTCAATATACTCCCTGTATTATCTTGGTATGTTCAATCCTTTATTTTTTCTTTTACATTTCTGTTGAGTCAGAAATGGTGAACTTGGTTAGTAAAAAGAAGAAATGACCGAACGGAGCGGGCGTCACTGTCTCAGAATCTTGATGCTGCTTGTCAACCCCCCCTCCCTTTGCCAGCGGAGAGACATCCCTCGCTTCGCAAGTCTTCCCTCAATTGTCACTTGATGCGAGACGATTGACAACTCTTCTGGATGAATATTCGACGCCTAAAAGTTATGGAAACTGTGAAATGGAAGCCTCGCAGATTTTGCCAAAGCAGCCCAACTCCCAACCAACTATATAAGCAGTTGCCGGTTCTTGGACCCATATGATCTGCCACGGAGGGAGATCTGTTTGTCGAGACTGAGATATGGTCTAATGATCGACGGCTGTTTTGATCCATCGGGCGAACAGGGCTCGCAAAGAAGGCCCGTAAACAGAAGCCCGAAACCAAACAAAAAGTGACGGAGCGGAGACAGGCGGTTTCATCTTTTGGCCGCTGGCCGCAGCTAGAAAAGATAAGATAGACTCGGCGATGATTGTTTCGAGCTTTGACCTTTGGCACATCCGCAATTTGTGTGTGGGCCTTGACATGTGCTAAGACAACAGACCCGGAAAGTTTTTCCCTATGAAGAAGTTAAATGTTTATGTAGAAGGTACAATCAAGAAGGTTAGGTATAGTAGTTTGTGATCTATCCTTGGGTTCATGAGGCAAGGGTAAAGCTAGTGCCTGAGCGAATACAACTGCCGAAGAGGCTGACGGGGTCTATCTAGACTATCACAGCCCTGCTTTGACACTCGTCAGAGAGTTGGATGTGATTGCATGAGCCTTGACGGCGCGTTCGGGCCTCTTGAGAAGGCCTCGGCTTTGGTGTCATACGATAATTGTGTCAAGCCTGCGGTGGAGGCGTGCTTATAACCTCTGTTTCCTAGATAAGATTTAAGAAAGCACAGGGAGAGCATATATCTGTCCTAGCATTAAATACACTAAATCTGTGGTCAGTGATTACAAGGATGGCTTTAGGAGCATTGAGGTTGTAAGTGCACGTATTCGGAGAGAAGCTATATAATAGATTGATTAGCACTTAAGTGCCTCGCCTTAGGGGACATTGGGCATTATTACAATTTTTATATTTATGTAGATAATCTTTTGTAGAGTATCATAAAATTTGTTCTGCTACCTCCGGAACAAAATTATATGGTAAGACAGTGATTTAGTAGTCGTAAAAACCTTTGCCGCTCTTCTTACCATACCACCCGGCGTTCACCATGTTCTTTAGCAGCACGCTCGGCCTGTATTTAGAATCGGCTGTCTCCTCGTACAGAACCTTCATGATAGAAAGACATGTATCGAGACCAATAAAATCGGCAAGCTGAAGAGGACCCATGGGCACATTTGTGCCGTTCTTCATGATGGCATCGATCGAGTCACGATCTCCAACACCGGTCTCAAGACAAATAACAGCCTCGTTGATGTAAGGCATGAGGATACGGTTGGCAAGGAATCCAGGCGAGTCGGCCGAGACGGAGGTGATCTTTCCCATGCGCTTGCAGAACTCAACGGCAGTGTCGAGAGTGTCTTGGCTGGTCTGCAGACCGCTGATTATCTCAACGCCCTTCTGCACAGGGACAGGATTCATGAAATGTGTCGATACAACACGAGACGAGGCTGAAGTATCAGTGGGATCCTTGGTAGTAGCGGCAGCGATACGTGTAATTGAGATAGAAGAGGTGTTTGTAGCGAGAATAGCATGCTTGGGGCAGATCTGAGCCAGCTTGCCAAAGATGTCAAATTTGAGACTGGGCAGCTCAGGAACAGCCTCGATGACCATGTCTGCAGAGGAGAGGTCTTCCATTTTTGTGCTGGTAGTAAGGAGAGAACGGACATTGTCGGCCTGCTCCTGCGTGATTCTTGACTTGGAGACATCCTTTGCTAGCAGTTTCTCAGCGAAGGCGATGCCCTTGTCTAGAGCCCTGTCTGAAGTATCAACTAGAGTAACAGGAACTTGAGCCCTTTGAGCGGCAACAAGAGCAATTCCTAATCCCTATTGCGGTGCTGTTAATTATCTGAATGCCAAAAATGCCTTTCACATGCTCCTACCATCTGACCTGCGCCGATAACACCAAGTTTCTTGACCTCTGTGGCAGCATATTGGCGAGGTGAAGAGCTAAAGTAGCGAACGTTACGCGCAGCTGCCATAGAAGGCATTCGGAGAATTGAACCAGCCATCTTTGGAGGAATTTATAAGAGAAAATCGAAAATCAAGATACAATAGTAAGAGTGCCAGGTCTCTTTAAGTTCTTCCCCATGGGGACATTGATCACTTACGCCGACGCCAACGCCGAAATCAACGGCTCATACCAGGTACTCCGGGTAACCTCGGCTCGGAGACGGGGGCTCTACCTTATCAATTGCCGAGAGATTTCCATTATCTTATCTCCCTATGCCTATCGCCGCGTTAATTAAACACACCAGACGAGACGCGTCCAAGCGCGTCATGTGGTGAAATGCTGGGACAACCCTCTGTTTTCTTATTGTAAAGGCAGCACAACCACGAGGCTTAGAAATAGAGACAGACACCTCTTTGTCTGTTGATATTAATCGATACGGAACCATGGAGTTGGCAGATGGGTCAACGGATATTGTGCACCCAGAAGTACGAGCGCATATCAATAGCCTTGTTTCAGCGGTAAGCTCCCCATAACTCCAGCAAGCTTAATGTTCTCATAAGTGAAAACCAGCTTGGAGGTATCAGTCCCGACGACGATGGCGGATATCAGCTCGGCGACGATGCCCTCGAGGTTCTTAGGGACCTCAAACGATGGATACGCTTCTACGACGAAAAGACGAATCGGATGGACGTTGCGCGATGTATACACGAAGCGAACCTGATCGAGGGTGATCTGCTCCCTATTCTCGCGACATGGCCAGAAAACGCTACGGACAGCAAGTTCAAGTCCAGGATAGCCCTGGCTTGCTTCGAACTTATGGTCCCTCTCACCTGGCCCATGGTGAGAGATAGAGAACGCATGACGATAAATCACCATCGCCATATGCCGGTTCTGGAGCTCGCCCAGGTTGGATATAAGCGAGCTATTATAAACTACGATGGGGCTCGCGTACTTCATACAGCCGTAAGGGTGGCTCTCTCGTCGATGGCAATACCGATTGGCGATCGAACACAACGTGATCAAGGCATCATTAAGCTGGTTCTGTTCTTCCTCCGTAATATCGCCATGATCGAACCCCCCCCTGATATCAAATACGAAGGCGATGAATCTCAAATATCGCGATCCGCTACCATCGATGCCTTCTCATACCAAGACATCTTCCTCGTGCTCTTGACGCTGGCTTCCAATATGGGAGAAGATTTTCGAACCGAAGATACAACTGTTATGGAGATCATATACCATCTAGTGAAACAAGTCGACATCGAAAAGCTCTTCATGAATGAGCAGCAGCTAAGCAAGGCTAAGGCTGGAGAGCTCGCCAACATGATGAATAAGGAGTCGTCCATGTTGAAGGCATACAACCGCAAGGGCCCGACTCGCCATAACCGGTTCGGTACCATGATTTGGGTGAAGCGCGACGATGGCAAGATGTCATCACTTTCGGGACAAGATGCTCTGGCTGATGCCTCGATGAGGAACCAGAAGATGGACAGCTCAAAGACTTTCCGACCTCCTCGCCGAGCAAGAAAAGGAAATAAGGATGAGAAAGATCTCGGATTACCGGCCAAGCTTAATTCCCGTGCTTATGATCAGTTGCGATCATTTGTTGAAGACTTCCTTGACTCGAGCTTTAACCCCTTATTCCAACATGTCCGCAAAACAATCGATAGAGAGGCGCCACATGTAATGCAGTATCATCGTCGTCAGTTCTTTTACCTTGTGGCGTGGTTCCTAGAAGCCGAACGCATGAGACGCAAAGCAAGAAAACAGATGAGTAAGAATCCCAGCGAGGATGTCAGCAGTTTCAACCTTGTTGCGGGTGTTCTTAACCAGGAAATGTTCATCACGCTCAATAAAGCTCTCCATGAGTCCCTCGAAATGAAAGATTGGCATGAACTTACCGCTGTTATGCGTTGCTTTACCCAGATTCTCCTCACCGTTCAGGAAATGTCAGAGTCAGGCAACGAGGACAACGAAGAGATCGCCGAGAACGTCCTCAGTCGTCTATTCTATGAAGAGGCCACCCACGACGCAATAGCCATCATTATAAGAACTTATAAGGACCAAAATTTCAACTATCTTGATGCTGCCACGGAACTTGTCCACCATTTCCTCCGAATACTGGAAGGATATTCTAAGCAGAACATTGACATGCAAGTTCGGTCGCGGAAGCGCACTCGACAGAAAAAGAAGGCTGCCCAAGACGCTGCAGGGATCGAGAATGATAACGATGAAAATGATGGCTCAGATAATGACGCCGCATCTGCTGAGCGAGCTACTAAAGAACGAAAGTTCGACTTTCATCGCTTTGTAACGCGTTTTACGCCCCAGGGCGTGGTCGATACATTTATCGCTTTCACCAGATATTACCGTGATCTGACAGATTCACAGCTTAAACGAGCACATCGATACTTCTATCGTGTTGCTTTCAAGGCGGAGGCGAGTGTCATGCTGTTCCGTGTGGACATAATTCACCTCTTTTATAATATGGTTAAGGGCCCTGCCGCGCTTGACAGGTCCTCAAGCATTTTCAAAGAATGGGAAGAGTTGGTGAAGCAGATACTGCGAAAATGCTTCAAAAAGCTTGAACAGCGACCAGAACTGCTTGTGGAAATGCTCTTCAGTAAGGGATCCAGCACTGCTTTCTTTCTCGAGTACGGGTTCGAACGACAAACGATTACCACAGCTAGCAAAGCCAGACCTGCAACCGAGCTGGTCTTCAGGAACACCGAAGAGCCAGACCGACAGATTGCCATCGTTGTTGGGGCAATGCTAGACCGGAACCAGGCAGACCATATCACATGGATCAAGAAAATTCTTGGTGAAGCTGAGAGCGAACGCCGAGCATTCGTAGCAGCAGAAGAGGCAGTGACTTCAGTTGAGCCTATGCAAGATGGAGCTGAGGAGCGACCAATAGCGACAGGGTCCAAAGCACCTCCTATCTTTTGTGAGTCTGATCTGAGATGTAGTTCTTCATTTCTTAACATGTTTCAGATGTTCGTCCGGATGATAAGAATCGTCGAACTGCCATGTTCAAGAACTCTTATATGCGACTCCTTATGAAGCTCGTTGGTCTCCAATTATTAGGCCCAGCCTCAGAGGAAACACCTGAGTCTGCGTGGATTATACATTCAGATGTATCGGCAGAGGATCTCAAGGATGCTATTCACTACATCAACCAAGCCGAGTTCAATCCCCCAACATTCGACGAGGGTATTTTAGCAGAACATCAGCTGAAGCGCAAGACTATTCCACGCGCGAAGGCCGATTTCGATGATGACGAGGAGGGCGAGCTTGACGATCCCATGTTCAGATCGCTTGGTGCTACATTGCGTAAACCCATCAGCGAGGAAGATGAGCCCATGAAGTCGCCCAGGCAACGTAAACATCGGAAAGAACTTACCGAAGAAGAAAGGAAAAAGAAGCGTAGAGAAAGACGGAAACGCGAGCAAGAAAAGGTGGGGAAAATCAGATCGGCAGAGCTTGTGAGGCCTGAGGATGATGAAACTGATTCAGAATACGACGAAGCCTTCTTCGCGCGAGAACGCGAGATAGCTGCAAAAGCAGCAGCCATCCGCCATGTGGCGGAACGTCTTATGTTCTCGAAGGCACCAACTAAAAAGCGTACGATTGCATCTACAGAATCTGCGTCAAGTGGTGAAGAGGACGAGCAAGAAAACGAAGCTTCTGATTTGGGTGATGATTTTATTCGTCGAGCAATGAATGCAACTCTTGAGGAAGAGGAAGAAGAGCGGCCAAAAGGAACATTACCAGGTGGCAGTAATGGAGAGAGTCACAAGAGGAGGCGAATTAGGGTGGAGAGGACTCGGCCTTCCGAGGATGAGGAAATGGGTGGCGTGGACAAGAATGGAGAGGAAGACGAGGATGAAGCACCTGTTATCACTCGCAGAACCCGTGTACGCGGTGGATTTGTTGTGGACAGTGAGGACGATGAGTAGATATCATATATTATAATACTGCTACTTGAAGGGGGTCAGAAGCCTTCGGGCCTTGAATTAACGACAAAAATAGACTCATCAAAAGACACCCTAAAGTGTCATGAGCTTTGCCTAAGTATTTTTATCACTTAGGAATGAGGTCCTAAGCTTTCTGATCTCCCCTAGAGAGGTTCATCCCCTATCACTAGTGACAAGGGGCAATTGTCATATCTCGATTCAGTGAATGATATCATGGCACCCCTCAAAATAAGCCTCATATTATCATCTAAAGTGGTTTCGTATTTATAGGGCCTTTTTTCTTATAGATCCGCGACTATTAAGCAATGATATATTCCACAAACATTCTATGCCGCTGGCTGGTTGGTACCTTTGTATCAAATCATAACTATACCGTTGCTTATGAGCTTGATAGCCTTTGCGGCCGTCTTTCCAAACTCCTTCTTCTAGTCGCTGTACTCTGTCGAGCCTGTATTTGTCCCAGCTCTGCAAGGTTCTCCTGGCTCTTCCTAGGAGCACCGGGATGCGCAAGCACGCTGTCACGATGCTCTGGCCGTCGGCAGCAATCATTGTGCTGCTCAACGGTCTCATCACCCTTGCCGCCCCATGAGCCCCCGATTCCTTCCATGATGAACTCGGAGGCAGTTGGCTCGTCAAGAAGACAAAGTTCCTCAGGAGAGAATACGTACGGGAGTATAAGAGCACGGATTGGGATGAGGGCAAAAATGACGACGGGGAAGCCGACGGCAGCTACAGTTTGGGTGATAGCAAAAGTAGCGCCGAAGCCAACGAGCTCGACGAGAACAAAGTACCAGATAGCTGAGCGTCGGTGAATTTGTAGCAACGGGTTGTTTGAAGGCGTGAGGGCACGATCACGAGCAAGGAAAATAAGCTTGCTAGTGATACCATTCCCTTCAAGAGCCTGGACACCCATTACAAAGAATAATCCCGCGAGCACACCATGTGGAATTAAGTGAAGAACCACTAGAAGGGGGCCTGTCATCGTACCCAAAGTAAGGAGACCTTGAGCAAAGTTGGAAAATCGTTGCTCCACAACGTGTGTAGCCTCGAAGCAGTAGCCACCACCTAGTGGGTTGCCATCTTCATCATCTTCCTTAACAGCTTTTGTAACGCAGAGCGACTCAGTGTGGAAGGGTGCTTGTGGAATGAGACCATTGGGGAATGGTAGGCCAAGAATACCTGCAACGCCAGTTGTCAAACCGAGGAGGAAGATATCCCAGTGAAACCCAGCAGGTTTGCGAAGAGGAAACTCGCTGCCTTGGGCAATGAGGGAAGAAACTTTGGTTGTTAGTGAGAATGCCAGGGCGTATGCCATTTGCAAGAACATACCATTATGATCAAACCAAAAGAGAATAGTCAAGAGGAATGCGAAGGGCAGTGCTAGAAAGATCTCGCCCACACTCAAGTCCCAAAATCGAACAAGCCAATCCCGGCCACTGGTGGGCTCAAAAGCGATACCAGTGGGTAACACCTCAAGATCGACCTCCTGGATACGGCCAAAATGAACAAATCCTGTGAAAAAGATGATTGTCAAAGGCGTGCCATAATCCTTGAGAAACACACGCAAGGGATGACGGAAAAGGCTACTTGCACCAAGTTCGCCGCATACATATGCTACCATAAAGACAAGAAGGGCGGCAACGATGGAGAGATAAAACTCTTGTCCTCTACCGAGATGTTCGAGGACTTGAATGCCCTTTTGGAGGTAGATAAAGGCGACGTAAAAGCCGAAGATATCGCAGGGGAAGCGTGTGACCCATCGGAGCCAGTTGCAGGAGTTTGTTACGGCGAGAATCCAATGAAGGATGAGTGACCATCTGAATTTATTAGTTGTTGAACCGTGAAATTATAAAGATCTGGGGTTTTATGGTTAACATTGACTTACATGCCGATCCAGCACATGAAGCCAATGTAGTTGACGTCCGTTGGCTTCATGATATCATATACGGTGCTTAAAATCCCAGTCAGCTCCGTGGTTAATATCCATCTGTGAGTAGTCTTACTAGTTGAAGACAGTGATAGGGCCTAGATGAGTATTATTAGACAAACAACTTTGCGTCGTAGGCTTGAGAGGTGAAGTTACCGGTAACTCCGACGATGACAAGCGGTTGTGCAGCAAATAAAGAGAAGATGACTGCTCCAAGAACAGAAGAGAGTAGAACTTCGTTGACACCATAGTTTGAACCTGTTTTCTGAAACATGTCGAGAGAGAATGCTAGAGCAGGTAGGATACTTGATGTGAAGTCAGCCTCAAGTGTCATGTAGCTTGAGGGGATGACAAGCAGTGAAGGAAGATCAGAGGACGAGATACTCACTTGGCAAAATACATATATACTGTGGCAGGCACTACACGATAGTCCCACGCATCCGTCCAGTCGCTCACATAGTATGGTATTCGTCGACGAACATCACTGACCATGCCGCGAAAGCAGTGAATTTTCCACCAAGCTTCTCTTTTTTGAGGTGAGGTCATCTTCATCATGGTTTCTTTCGTGCCCTGACGAAGCTGAGACCATGACAATACTCGCTAGAAATGATGACGAAAAATGGTGTAATGTTTTGAAACTCGATAAGAGGCTGTTACAGTTATCGATCAATGAGTGGCGCACTTCAAGAGCGATTTTGAGTGAGAGGATTCCGTGATAAGTTAGATAGTCGAGTCAGTGAAACGAAAGAAAGCAGAAACCAACAAAGTTGAAATGCATATAAGAAAAGATCAAAAACGGCCGCCCAAGAATGTCACCGCTGCAAGGGTCTTGTCTTGACTTGCCTTAACTTGGGTTACAAGTCTCCAGAGCAAGTGATTGCTGACTCCACTCAGTAACCCAACATGACAACATCCCTGTCTTGGTTACATCCAAATGTTCACCACAATACAGAAGTGATGAGGTCAAAAGATAATGAATGAATCGACATATTCCATATGAAGGAAGTCAAAGGGACTGTGGGTCGGTAAAAGCCACGAATCAGTGCACGCTCGCACAGGGTAAAGATTCACTCTGGCCAGGCTACTTCTGTAATGTGATGCAAGAGAGCCTAACCTCTATAGTAGTGATGCAATCCCGACACTTTAGTATCCAATAGAATACCAGTAACTCAATTGTATGCATGCTTAAACTATACGCGTTTATTACCGGCCAAACGGACAGAAAAACCCGCCTCGATTGTGGGGGATCGGGATGCTCATTAAGACAACATATATCGAGCGATATCACAAACAAGGCATACCAAGTATGTATGTATGAAGATTTTACAAAATTCATAAGTAATAGTGAACACCTTGGGTTCTCGAATATTGCGAGTGTACCAGATTCACCAACAAGTCAAAAGAAACGATCATCCAATGTACTTCCTATGCACGGAACCTTTCGCCGAAGCCTGTCATCCCATTTTTAGACACTAACTTGACGTTGACCATCCACCTAGACCAGCCAATGACCCTTTTGATGTCAATAAGTGCATGATCTTGTAAAAACTTGTACCTTTCTATTGCCCTTTTGGGCACAAAAGGGCACACACAGTTACACCATGGGGAGCAGAGCCTCCTAAACCTCGGTCAATAGAGGAACTTTCTCAACCAATCAACATCACGGAATCAGCTCGCGGTCGGTTAAAATCGCGAGATCTTGACTTTATCAGATTATTAACGGTTGATGGCCACCAATTGTTGCAGAATATGCCAAGGTCACTAGGATCGACAGCTCCGTTACTATTTGTTCTATTAGTTCCTTCAACAGGGCTGGCTGTCACAAATTACAACTCCTATGTCGGCCCCTCTCAGATGACATGGTCATGGCCCATCCTGTTCTATCATCCGGGTTCCAGGTTTCTGGGTTGCAAGTTGAGTTGCTTTGCGTCCAAAAAGGCCACATGGACTCATCTTTTCTGAAATACTCTGGCTCCTCCCTTCTCCCTGCTTCGGAAAATGAAACTTTTAGGAACATAGTCCTGGCAATTTCTTAAAGTTTGGCCATTCGCACTTTATGTCCACGGAAGATCTTCGAGCCCAGTAAATCCAAGGTTTGAACATTTCAGTCATCAATGTATATTTTACAGTTCTATAGCCTAGAATACAATGTTACACGGTTGTTCCTAGCCTCAACCTTTGGGCTTTCCAACACAACGAGGTGAATGTTGATGATGTGATGTGGCGGGTACGCTGATAATGCATTAAACATCCAAAGAAATTGATCAAGTGTTTGGTAGAGTTGAGTGCCGTTTTTCTTTGCGCCTTGCTGTGACCGTCAGAGCCCGCGTTGCTTTCTCCCGACGAGTATGGTGATGTGCTAATCTGACATCAAATTCCTCGGTTCTCGGGCGGAGCCTTGCCCGCATTCTTGCTGCTACCACAGCCAATCCACGCTCCGCCTCAAGTTCTCCGATATTCCTTCTCCTGTCTTGCCTCCATAATAGTATGTATGACCAATCAATGTTGACCGTACCACGGAAACTATCTTCACTAACCATCTGCTTGGTGACTCTTCTTTTCGACTTTATTCAAACTTTTTGAAAGCTGGAGCAGGGGCCGGGGGGTCCTTAGGAGTATCTGTCTCCTCAGGGAATGGTGGGGGTGTGCTCTCCTCCTTACCGCCACCGAAGTATTTCTCAAAGTCCTCGTTGTCACCGAAGGGTCGCTTACCCAAGATACGAACCATATCATCTCGGACGAGGACCTCCTTCTTGAGCAACTCTTGGGCGATTAGCCCAACTTCCTTCTTTTTTGATGTCAGAAGATCTCGGCAACGCTGATAGGCTGCCTCCACGATTCGGGACACCTCCTGGTCGATCTGCTGGGCAGTAGATTCGGCGAATGGTTTCTGCATACGGTTGGGGTCATTCTCAAAGTGAACAGGGCCCACCTTCTCGGACATTCCCCATTGAGTTACCATGTTTCTCGCCATCTGTGAAACCTTCTTGAAGTCGTCACTGGCACCTGTAGTCACGGTGGGGAAGTGAAGCTCCTCAGACACACGACCACCCATTGTCATTGCCATTCGGTCCATGAGTTGGTTGGTGTTCATTAGGTAAGCATCCTGGGGAAGGTACTGAGCGTAACCAAGAGCACCCTGACCACGGGGAATAATAGAGACCTTGAGAAGAGGGTCAGCATGCTCCAGGAACCAGCCGCAGATGGCGTGGCCGGCCTCATGGTATGCAACCGTCTTCTTCTCCTCTGGTTTCAGCACAAGAGACTTGCGCTCCAGACCTCCGATGACTCGCTCAATAGCCCGCTCAAAGTGGTCCATCTTGACCTCTTCGGCATTGCCTCGGGCAGCTAGGAAGAATCAGTAAAATAACACACAAGTCAATCGAATAGTCAGCTAGAACATACCAATCAGAGCAGCCTCGTTGACAACGTTGGCAATATCAGCACCGGAGAAGCCAGGGGTTAGGGTTGCAAGACGGCCAACAAGATATTCGTGATCCTCGTTCGTTACAATCTTCTTCAAGTATACTTTAAAGATCTCCTGTCGGCCTTTCATTGTAGGACGATCAATGAAGATATGTCGGTCAAATCGTCCAGGTCGCATCAAGGCCTTGTCAAGCATATCTGCTCGATTAGTACCAGCAAGAACAACAACCTGCTCGCGGGTGTTGAAACCATCCATTTCTGTGAGAATCTGGTTTAAAGTTGCTTCCCGCTCGTCGTTGCCGCCAAATCCTCGGCCACTCTCCTGTCGCGCACGTCCAATTGCATCAATCTCATCGATGAAAATGATGCAAGGCGCGTTCTTACGGCCTTCTGCGAACAGGTCTCTCACGCGCGATGGGCCAACGCCAACAAACATTTCAACGAACTCAGAACCGCTCACACTGAAGAAAGGAACTCCAGACTCCCCGGCTGTGGCCTTGGCAAGCAACGTTTTACCGGTACCGGGAGGTCCAGCTAAGATAGCGCCCCGAGGGATCTTGGCACCGAGCTTTTCGAATTTCTCGGGCTGCTTCAGGAAGCTCACAAACTCCATGATCTCGGTTTTCGCCTCCTCAAGGCCAGCAACATCTGAGAACTTGACCTTAACAGCACTCTCGGCGTTGAATTTCTTAGCTTTGCTCTTGCCAAAGTTGAACATACCTCCTCCGGCACCACCTCGTCCACCCATTGACCGCTGAGTCCAAAGGATCAAGCCGATAAAGAGTAGTGTAGGACCGAAGGCTAGAAGAAGAGTGCCAAAGGTGCTGCCACCAGCCTCGTAGCTCACGGGTATTCTCTCGGACGCTGGAATACCTAGTTGATCTTGCGCCATTTCCAACTTTCGCTCGAAGGAATCAACAGATCCGATAGTGAACACATAGGTCTTTCTCGCGGGTTGTCCACCCTCGCCAGTAGCTCCAGTTGCAGATGGGTGAAGCTCTACGCGGACTTGAGAGCCATTGACCACAACTAGCTTCTGAACCAGGCCCTTATCAAGGAATGCCTTTCGAAATTCTTGCCAGGTGATCTCCTTCTCAGAGAAAGGATTGGCGAAGAGCTCGGCAATCCATACAGTGACACCGATGGCGATACCAGTCTGTACAGCTTCTAACCAACCGCTACGCTCATTTTTAGGGGGCTTACCACCCTTCTGCTGCTGCTGCTGCTTTGACTTGTCATTGCCACCCTTCCCATCCTGCGTCTTCGACTCCTGGTCCATTCGAAACGATGAGAACTGCCCATCTCGGTTGTCCTGTTGATCCTCCAACTCAACTATCCGTTCAGTAACCATGTATACGCATCGCATAAGCCTTCCCTTGTCCAAAATCGAGAGGTTGCCATTCTGACGTTGCTTCTGGAGGAGATCTCGGGTTTCAGCGGGAGCGCCAACAATCTGAAGTTTCTCGAGCATATCCTTGGCCACTGGTCTCTGAGCCTCTGGAAGGCGACTGGTAAATTCCTCGAGGTGTGCGAGTTCCTCCTTGTTCAAGTGAATCCAGCCTTCGGGCAGAGGTGGGGGTTTTGGTGCTTCAGATTTGCTCCCATCAGATCCATTCTTTGATCCATCTTGATTCAATGGCTTGCTTCCATGCTCGTTATCGCTGTCGGCCTTTGATCGGGGATCTTTTCTGTGAGGTGGGGGCTGCGAGGCATATGTCCTTGCTCGAATAGCGAATGCGGCAGAAGTCTTTGCAGGGATCGATCTGGCGACAAGTGACGGCCTTGCACATAACCGTAGTGCAGGTTGCATTGACAACCTCGTCGCTCGCACGACCTGGCTTGATTGCACTAAGAACCTCGACATGATGGGCAATGCAGGCTGGCGCAAGTGCGGAACCACCGGGGTTGTGTAAAGATAAAAGGTAATTGAGAGCGCCGTGCTATCTCATAGGGCAGCACGGCTCAAGCCAAAAAGGCTTCTGGCTGGTCTCTAAAGCCGGTGTGCAGTCGTATATGGCGAGAACTCGGAGTTCCAACGCCAATGGATGAATTTGAATATGTTGGATGACACCACCAAGTAGAAGCTTTTGGTGATGAGTCTATGGCGCCTAGCTCGAAAAACGAAGGATCACGTGTTGGGGAACTCGCTCGGGGTCCACTTAGAGTGGAAGGTGAGAGGATTGGCTGATCGCCTCAGGGAATATGTCAGGCACGTCACTGATTGATGCCTACTTCCATTCGGATCTGAGAAGCTTGATATCATGTAATCTCGTAAAATAATTCAGGAATCTATGTTAGTATGTAGTTAGGCGCCTAGATACCTTACGCACATCCACCACCTAGGTAATTTTCTATTTGTCGCAGAATTGGTGTTGAAATTGACCGTGGCAAGTCGTGCTTCCCTCAATGACCCCATAGTGCTAAGAGAGAAACAAGTGCACATAAGTATCATAGGAACTCTCAACCAAAGCGCCGTCTGCTTCGTGAGGATTACAGCAAGACTCAGTAGCTACCCTACTGCGCCTAGTTGTATGTTTTGGTCATTATTTGGGCGAGCATTAGTATTCTTTCGGTTTTTGGTACCATATGCAACTCTGAAAGAGAGACTATTATTAACTTAGGCAGGTGACTCGTTTTTATTCCCACTCCTCTATCATTGTGCCTAATGGGCCATGTTGTAGATTACAATAGACCGTATGAGACCGTCACCTTTAACTGGAACTGGAAACATCTTTTTTATTCCCTTGAGATGCAGAACAATCTCTGTCTCTTTTGTTCTCTTAATGTCAGGCCAATCACGCCAAATTTCAGTCGTAGAGTTTTGGGCAAGTGGGTGGGCGAAGTACAGCTGCAACACGCGAATGGCCTGCTTCTCGTCGCCAATTTCGAACAATATAACCTTCGGCTTTAGGAGTTCCGCAATGTCCAAAAGCCGAGCGTAAAAGACATCTGCTGGGTTGCATTCACTCGGACAAGGGAGGTCGTTATTGGGTACCAATGCGAGGCGCGGTTCATATTTTCGGACTGAATATCCAAGTTGTCCGCGGCCGTGATGCCAAATATCTTCTGAGATGTACGGAGGATTAGACACCAAGATATCCCAGGGAGTAACCGCGAGCTGTTGTATGTCGCTATCACTGAAAACGTTTGCTCTTGTGATGTCAACTCTCTTGTGTTTAGTAGGCTCGATCAAGTTTCCAAGGTCGACATTCCGCGCAATGTTCTCCTGTGCAAGTCGGAGGGCTACAGGTGAAATGTCCACTCCTCGCACAGTTAAATTGTCAACCGAGTGTTGGAGAGACGAGAAGAAGCCAAGGGGTATACATCCAGTTCCTGTGCAAAAATCGATCAATTTTATTCCACGGCCTTTTCCCCTTAAGTCTTGACCTAGAAGCTCTCCTGATTTGACAAGGTCAGCTAGGTGAAAAGTGTATGCTTCGGTTTCTGGCCTAGGTATTAAAACACCTGGTTTGCACTTGATATCGAGATAACCAAATGGCTGAGAGCCGAGAACATACTGAAGAGGTTCGCCGCGCCCTCTTCTTTGACAAAGACTGTCTAGCTGCCATGGTTTGTAACGTGACCATGTTTCATCGACATGCTTTTGTAACCAACGTAGTTCATAGCGGGCAGATGTTAGGTCTCGACAAGCTGGAAGAAGGTTTGCGAGGTGCGGTGAAAGGCGCCTAGCACGCCGCAGCAAAGACGGCTGAATGCGCGGCATGACAAAAGAACTTCATCGTTGAACCTGCAACATTGAATGTCCATACATGACAGAAGGATAAATGTGATGCGTAATTAGGAGGTTGACGTTGAACACAGTACCATTATTAACCGACCTTTAGCCTTCCATCGCGTCTAGAAGCATAAGCCTTTGAAGGCAGCCTCTGCATCACTTTACTTTATTCTTTATTCGCATTTTGCTAATACTGTCGCTCGAAACACTGCATCTTTTTGGTTCTTCTTGGTAACTTTACACTTCAGATACTCTTTCTACTCTCAGTATTATCTGCTGAGAAAATCGATCGGTATAAAACGCAGATTGCCGGCATCCTTGGACTGTGGTTGCGATCGTCACTTTACCGCCAAACCCCAAATCGTCTAACACCCTGATCAAGAACCAAAGATGAATGCCCCTGATCGGTGAGACTACATTTTCCCCTCCTTTGTCTCCCTTTTCCTCTTGTTTACTCCCTTCACTTTTATTGTTCGGGCTCTATCGTTCTGGCCTGGTGTTCTATGTTTTCACGTTCCTTGTTCTTCTCAAAATCAGCAAAAAAAGACAGACAACCAAGGATTCCGTATAGCGAGGGGCATTACAAAGACCACCGGAGTATTTCGACTCTGACTACTTTGTCGATCGCCATGTAGGCCGAAGACTTGATCAATCTTTGGTAATCGGGGTGTGCCTCCTAATAGGGAAGAATAGTCATTCTCTGGAAAGCTGTCAGCCCATTTGGCTTGATGGCCCTATCTTAAGTGGATTCGATTCGCAGAAAGTACTTCTTGTGATTGGCAATGTTAGCTGACATTGCCCCTAAGTTTATTTGGCAGTATGATGCCCCAAGAGCTTGGATAGTCATTCAATATTTGGCAGTCTCTTCGGTTCCACGTTGTTTTTGTTGGTTATGTTCAGGTGCTTTGCCAGTGGCAGGCACGGCGTGTCAGAACAGCTATGTCAATGCCTTACCGAAAGCCTCTCCAGCCTAGCAAAAATGCCTTTTTCTCAAGCGAGTCAAGCTCGCCGCATTTCTGAACGTCATACAATATCGTCGCAGCTATTTATCCTTCACCAAGGCCCAGAAAATGGCTGGCGGTAACCCCAAGCACTTCAACCTCCAAGACGACCCGTTACGTTGCTTTGGACCACCCGACATGTATGCGGACTGACAAACTCGATAGTTTCGAACTCTTCTTACTCGGAGAGGGTGAGAAGAAGATCGAGGAGAAGGTCTTCTCAGGTCAGTTCGCTAGCAAATTGTATGTAACTGCATGCTCACAGTAACATATAGGAATGTCCAATACCTCTGATTTTGTTCTTATGAAAGAAGATCACACTCTTGGTAATCTTCTCTCCGAGCATCTAAAGATGCACCCTAATGTCTACATGGCCGGATATAAGAGTAAACAACCTGTCAACTTCGGCCAATCTTACGCTGACTTCAAACGCAGTCGCTCATCCCAATGTTCCGGAGCTTTTTATTCGAGTCCAGACGGACGGGACCATTACACCTCGCGATGTCTTTACCTCTGTCTGCGAGAAGCTCATTAACCAACTCGAGATGTTGCATCAGGAGTTCACGCGAGAGTGGGAATTGAGACGTATCACGAACACTGGCGAGCAGGGCAACATGCAGAACGGCCACTAACTTCTGCTCCTCATCATCATGACCATGTCATGGATCATCTAAAACAGACAGGCATCATGGACGGTCGGCGTTTGGGGGCTACAGATTACTGCTTATTTATTTTAGCCAGATATGAACTAGAATGAGCTGAATTATAGACTCTTCTGAGCTATACTGCGGTCCTGGTTTTCTCTCGATGTGCATGCTGTGACACATGTGTAAAATAGGTGGCGCTAGGGTTGCTTGCATCTAGAATGGGGTTTCTGCGCTCGGGATGAGTTTTGATCGCAAGAGCTTTTGCAATGTTTATGATCCTGCTGGATCAATCTCAAGCAGCTCCTTCAGGACCTTCACCGCCGGGGATCAACTAGCAAGGTTTCAGTATGGAAAGGGGACAAAGATCTGGATTGCAATTGTCTCACCATGCAGATGTTGTTACCGTTCAAAAGAATCTTCGGAAGCTTGGTGTGATTACCCGAGTAGTCGCTACACAGTCAGCCGATGCTAGAAATGTAAGAAATTAAAGGGTTGCTCATACAACTCGGTCACATCCTCCAATACCATGTCTACCTTTGCGATTAGTTCCTGAAAATGCAATTTTGCGAATCTCTACTCACTGACGTAGTCATCAAAACCAACTAGAGTTCCGCTAAATTCTGTCACCTATCAGTACAATTGTGTATGCGAATACAGCACCGATCTCACCCTTATCACCCTTCATGATGACCCAAATTCTGGAGCCCACGCACTTGTCGATCAGCTCTGTGCAGGAAATTTAGCATATCGCCTTGAACAATCGACAGTCCCTATATAAGGCTAACGCACCGAGGGGTAGCAGTTGGGATGCCATTGTGAAAATGTGACCTGGGTGGATGATATGAAGAACTATCGATCTGATGCGACTCTTTGTTCACCTGCATTAGCGTAAATTGAGGTTCATGGATCAGTCTTAGTCACCAAAAGATAGATACTCTATCTCGAGCTGGGCTGTGAAGTCGTAAGGTCGTCGTCCCAAAGTCTCAAAATGTGATGGAGTCTGGAGGCGTGAATAGAGCACGTCCCCACGTGTTCTCGCGATAATAATGGTGACTAAGCCGGCTCGTGGCCCACCTCCACCATCACCAAGCCGCCCACTAACGCTTTCATAATCAATGATCGCTCGACCGACGCGCCTAACAAATCTCACATAGGTACTGGGCCATGGGCTTTTGCCACAATGGCTCACCGACACTGGCTACATTTCAATCACTTGATTCCCTAATGATATTCCTTTTACAGGGGCGCCTTGCTGGCAGTGCATCAAGACCCTTGACAAGAACGCGTCGGCTCCCCTATACTTCTAATAGGTTTGTGAGATACCTATCTTTGTTTTCTAAGAAATTCCTGACATTCTTGTCTACGAAGAAAACTGTTTAGCTCCAACATGTCACCTACTGTAAAAAATCGCCTGTGGCATCCGGCATTTGGGATCACGTTTTCCCCAGAAGTCGGTCACCAGCCACCCTATCCCTTTCTAGATATTACTCGATTCGTTCATACTCCTGCCTCTAACTCTGAGATTGCTGAAACAGAAGAAGTCGAAATTGACAAATTCAGCGAAGATGAGCAGTTCGAGCGTGATGCGGCGGAATGGTTTGATGAACAGGATCGTTTGGTGTGGCCCGTTATCGAAACCATCTCTGAAGGCGCCGAAGTTGTATCAGATACAGGCGGAAATCTTGGCGAGGCCTCCAAACAGGAGGCAATATCACCAGATTCCGTCGCTGCCCCTGTCACATCTTCAGATTACACAATCGACACCAACCTCTGGGACGCAGCTCGAAAGAGTAAAGCGGGCTCCAGCCAGTCATTCTGGTCTTACAGAATGTACCGTCAAGTTCAAGAAAACGGTGAGGAGCAGAAAGTCAGAGTCCACTACTGCACGTCAAGGCATACTATGGAGCATGTTTGCAAAAGATATTTCTCTGGCGAGAAACTCATTGGCTTCGATTTAGAGTGGTTTGTTGGAAGGGGCCCTGCCACTTCTAACCCTCGACGAAATGTTTCTCTCATCCAGATCGCCAGTCCAAGCCGTATAGGTTTGTTTCATGTTGCACTTTTCCCCAAGAACGACGACTTTGTTGCTCCCACATTCAAGAAAATCATGGAGGACGAAAGTGTGACAAAAGTTGGCGTGGCTATCAAAGGTGACTGCACAAGATTGAAAAACAACCTTGGCATAAACAGCAAGGGAATCCTCGAGCTGTCTCACCTGTACAAGCTTGTCAAATACTCGAAGGCTGGCGAGCTGGACCGAATCAATAAGATCATGGTGTCTCTTGCTGTGCAAACGCAGGAGGTACTCGGTCTTCCCTTGTTCAAAGGAGACGATGTGCGATCCAGTAATTGGATGATGCGTCTGTCAACAGATCAAATTGCATGTGAGTCAAATTCCGAGTTATTAGTGCTTCTATGACTCATACCCGTTTATAGATTCGGCCTCGGACGCATATGTTTGTCTCCAATTATACTACGTCCTTGAGCAGGAACGCATGAAGCTTCAACCAACTCCTCCCCGGCCAGCATTCGTGGAGAAGAATCTCCCCATTCAGTTCTTGACCGCTGATGATGTTGACGAAAGCGATGCGACTTCAGAATTGGTGGAGTCTGAAGCAATTGCTGATGTTGAGACTGAGCTTGCTGCACTAGAAATCAAGCCTACACAATCAGCTGTGATGTCAAAAACAAAGGCCGCAACCCCCTCAGAGAGCAAGGTCTATGACATAAGGGATCCCCGTATCATCGCTGCTGAAAAGCAGGCTCGAGAATACCGTAGCATGGCAACTCGCAATTCGACTCCACCATTGTCATCTCTACGTACTTATTACATGTGGTACGACAATCAAGATCTTACACCGGAAGCAGTTGCGGCACTCTTGCGTACCCCTCCCCTAAAAACAAACACTGTTGTTTCCTATATCCTCGATGCCATCATCTCGCAAGGGCTACCTTATTCCAGGGCGAGGCTTAGAACCGAGGTGCTGGTCCACCTTGCCCCCCAGTCGCTGCTGAGTGCTAGATATCGAGCATTGGTGGATGAAAGTCAGGAGTCTGAAGAAGAATTATAAAGTCGATATTAGGATTCGAGTACACATACGTCAACGGAATATTCGGATCGGCATGGCTGAAAACTGAATTGGAAACGAATCGATCCAGTTTGCTTACTGCGTTCTATTCAGGTTGAAGCTCTAGATCATCAGTTTCATTTGCCAATGATGAGGAAAGTATCCCAGTTCTCTACACGTTAAGAGCAACACTACAAAAGGATACCTATTATCCAAGAACATCATAAAGATTTTCCGACATAAAGGAATAATCGCATTTCACCTGTTCCCATTTTATGATCCTTGTCTGAACAGGTCACGGCCCCTGTTGATCTGAACTTTTTTATCCTCACCACCGCTCACAATACCCCACGACTTGTCCCAGGCCACACTCAGCACCTTAGATCCATCACCAGCAGGGGGAAGTTTCTTGCCCTTGAGCCACTCTCGGCCTATGGTGTATACAGGTTCGCTGACACTACCGCCACCCTCCTCCGATGTACCCATCCGCACGCTTCGTAAATCCCACACGCGACATGTACTGTCGTGAGAGCCGGACACAAGCGAATAGTCGTTTTCGGGCGAAGACGCCAAAGAAACAACCATATTGACATGACCACGGAGTGTCATGGCTGAAGTAGTAGTGGCTGACTCGCGGGGGTCAAGAAGGGTAATATGTCGGGCCGACGAACCAGCAGCAATAAGCGATGATCCGGGGAGTGCCGTGGCGCATAGAAGTGGGTGCATCGTAGTCAGTCGGCTAACCTCGCGCTGGGTTGTCAAATCAATAGTGCGAACGGTATGATCTTTCGATGCCGAATAAGCGACCGTTGTGTCGTTGGGGTGGAAGATGGCAGCAGTCACAGGCTCATCATGGACAGGAATCAAAGCAAGAGGACCACGCTGGGCAGTGTTGGCGGCACTTGCAAGCTTGGCTCGCTTTGTGCTATGCGCAGAGGGTAGGCTCTCGGGGTCTGCCTGAGGAGCTGTTCTCTTCGACGATGTCCAGAGGCCTACTTTGCCGTCGGACGAGGCTGTGAGAATACGCTTGGTGGCTCCGTTAACGTCGAGGCTGTTGATCTCCTTTTCGTGACCCCAGAGCTCCATGCTGGGCTTGAGGGTTCCAGAGAATCCATCCTCAGATTCGCTATAGTCCCAAACAATGACCTTGCGATCCAAGCCGGCTGAAGCCAGCTGCTTCTGCGAGATCCACTTAACCACATTTGCGCGCTGAGTATGACCACCAGCTCTGCCAGCAGGAGATACTGCGGTTGCGTCTCCAGAAGGGTTCCAGACTCTTACGAGGCCATCGTAAGAAGCACTCGCTACCCGCTCGGAGATGTTGTCGCCACCAGCTAAAAGACCTGCTCGCGAGGTCGCGGATAGAAGGTCGACCCCACCAACCCAATCATCATGCTCAAAGCTCGCTTCGTAGACTGGGGGTAGCAGACTTCGAACATACTGTAACGTCAGGGTAGATTCAGACGAGAGGCCATTCGTTGCGAGGTACTCTTCGATTGAGGTTCGGAGAAATGTGCCGTTGGCAAGGAAGTCGAGAGGGATGGGAGAGGAGGTGTCGAGCATAGACTCAGAGTTCAGAATGCGAGAGAGGCCATATCGCTTGATATCTTCAATAGTATTAGTTCATTTATCGACCTGAGCTCTTGAGAAAAATATTAATAACTACCTGCAGGCACGAGCAGTTGCTGCTTAGACTCCGGGAGGACCAGATCCTGCTCAGTGGTGGTGAAGACCACCTTCACCTGTGCAACGTCCCCCATTCTTTTTGGGATGGCTACAGAGTTGTTTTAATCTCAACAACTGTCAAATGAATCAGCTGAAGGGGAAAAGATTGAGAAGCTTCCAGTAATTTTGGAGTCGATTGGGCTTCGGGTATCTCGAGCGTTATACGGTGAAGATAAGCATGCTTGTGGTAGATCGACGCGCAAATATCTTAGCAAAACCTAGAAAATTTTGGAAATTTTTGTAGCCTTGCATTGGTAGAGCCCCACTGCGGGGAGCCAATCTGAAGCCACTGACCAATGATAAGATGAGATATGGCGAGGCTGAACCACCATGTTGGGTTTTGATCATAACTGCAGAGAATAGGATAGACGATGCGCAAGATAAAGATACAGATGACCGAGCAACTTCTTTCTGAGCCTGATCGCCATGAAATACCATATGGGACAATTTATTCGCATATTCAATTCGATTGCGAGGCGGGAAACGTTCGTTGTAGTATCTTTAGAATTGAAGATTAGATAACAACTTAAATTTGATGTGGAATTTTGAAGATTGTCTTTTAAGTCATTGAGATCCAGGCCGATACCCGATAATCTCGGTACCAATGCCACGTTTAAATCAGCCTCCAACTGGTTCTTCCTTTGGTAGGCAGCACCTTGTTTAGCCGAACCTCATTAGAGAAAATCCCATGTTTGTTAATAGGTGTCTATTCATGGCTTCCCTGCTCATATCTACTTTGAACTTAAAATGGGGCAGCCTCGTATAGACAAACATGGTCATTCCTGTGTCAGCTCGTGAATCAGAATTTCAGCCTTAGTAATTACATCCAAGGAGATAAACTCTTTGTTTCGAATTAATAATAACGATTGACTCATGTTAACTACTGTCATAGCATCGCCATTTGAAAGCAATAGCTGCCAAGTTCACCTTACATTGTTGCTAGGCAAACCAGTCCTGTATCCTGTTGCCATGGTATCTTGAGTATAGAAAGCTTTATGACATGCAGCTCAGATGTCTTACTGCAAGTTGGGGAGGCGGATTGACGGAGCAGTGCCGGAAAGTACATACTCCATGATTCCGTAGCTGTGGGGAGCTAATCTTGTAATGTTTTAGAGGATAAACACATATCACTGGGTTACTCAGACATTGGTATGACGGCTCGGGGTTTCGGTTGAACCTGGACCGCAGATTTTGATATGTAGAGTTGAAGCCACCTATCTCATATTACTTATGAGTTGACGATAACATGTGTCCTGACAACACGGTTCAATATAGTTAGTTAAGAACCTGTTGGTTAGAAGAAAGTAGAATACAATTAGCTTTGCGGGTTAATAGAATGCAAAATAGATATATCCTTTTCTTGTAACAAGTTTATGTAATTGGCCTGGAGCTTAAATCCGGTAGGCATTATAAATAGCCTTCAGATTGGTGACAAGAGATAGTATGCATTCATATAGTTACGTAACAGTAGGGTCGATGTCATATTCCTTCTGTCATGCACAGCTCCCAACAGTACGAGACATTTGGCGAAAATAGACATCATACATAATGTTGGCATCGATTTTGATCATAATGTTCCTAGCGGAGTAAGGTGGTACTGGTCTGGTGGGAAACCCCCATATTGATGAGTATGTCGATCTGTGGTATTTCCCCGCATTCCATGACCTCATCCCGACATCCCCAAGTCCCAAGAAGTGCCAGACCTGCGTCTGACCATACACAATGCAGGTCTAATTTTTAGGATGGAAAGTTCTGTCTGGTCCTACAATAGTGTGGTTGGAGGTAAAAAGTCTGCAGCATACTCTACAGAACGGGTGGGAGAATTTCGCATGGCGTTGGGGGAAATGTCGGGCGCACCGACTAACAACAGACTAGGAAAAATGAGAAAACCTACTCCATGCTCCTCAACAAAGCGACTCAATCTCATAATGGCGTCACGTCCAAACCTGGAATTGGCAATGAAACACCCTGATTATGGGCTGGCCTCGGCTCTTTGACCGGAGTGGCGTTGGTTTTGTCCAAAGCTATTCCTGTTGATCTTAAGTTTGTGGCGTATGGGTAATGGCTAGGCCCATGTCTGCGCGGTTAATCTTGGTTGAGTTTAAAGAAGCTAAGAGACCCTCAAACCAATTTTGGGGGATGAAAATTTCAGAGAGAACCTAAGGTTCAATGATCTGATCATATTCATATCATTGTTTCTGATATCTCTCTAGGTAGTTGTGCTAGAGGCTCAGCCAGCAGAGCACTATTGTGACGGTCGCGGCTCAACCAGCTTCTTCAAGCATTGAACCAGGACATCGTTGCTCTAAAAGCATGGAAAACGTTGGCCCCTGTCCCTGACCTCGAAAGCCAAGAGAAGGGCTCCATATGGCGAGCGCGAATTGCCCTGGATTCCACAATTGTTTGGGCTTGGTATACGGGCTAGACGGGCCATTAGGTTGCTTTTGTTTAGGCGCCGTTGCTAGGAGCTTGGGGCCCCGACATCCCACCGACCCCACCCAAGCTTGGACGGCTAGTACGCCAACGTACGAGCTGAAGGCTTGAAGCTGTAACGATATCACGGCTGATAGGTGCTGCAGTGGGCTTAAGGTACCTGCCCAGTACATTATTACACCATCTTTTTGTTAACTCAGCGTCCTCTACAC
>PVQB02000105.1:0-90062 GCA_002980475.2 Fusarium beomiforme | reverse complement strand
TTTTTATTATAAATAAAATAGCTAAAAATATAGAGAAAACATTTCTTATAATAGTATAGCTAACTCTATTATATAGTATTTTTTAAAGACTTTTAGCTATTTTATTTTATATAGAAAAGCTTATTTATACAGTGTAAAATACAGTATAAACAAGTTTTAAAGTTTATAGCTATATATAATTTTGTAAAAAATCCAAGAAAAATAATATAGCTTATTTCAAGACTTATATATAAGGTATTATAATTATAGCCATTTTAAGCTTAGTTTGAGATTTTAAAGAATTTTTAAAATCCTGGATTTAAGGTGGAAATAAGATTGTTTCACTCACTTGTCTGTTTCATTCGCATATCGTGTACGTTAGACTAGTTTCAACAAGAAAAACAGGAGAGGAGTTCATTATCCTCCATCCGAGCAATAATCCTTTTGCTAAAAATAATACAAAACGCCTACAGCGCTAGTCTATGCTACACTCCAGTACCGCCGCTTACTTGCGTCGGTTTTGCTGCATCATCAGGATCTGAACCATGCGGATGAAGATGTTGAGGAAGTCAAGCTCAAGAGAAATACTCTCGTTGACGGGGTCACGACGGATGACACCATTCTGAGCGAGACGAGCGTGGTGAAGAACCTTCTGGACATCGTACAGAGTGAAACCACCGAAGACGGCAAGACCACCATACAGCCAGAGGCTCTCAGTGAAGGCAAGAGTTCGGACAGCGGTGGCGGGGATGACGAGAGGGGCGAGACCAGAGGCAGCGACAATGGCGGCACCAGCCAGAAGAGGACCACCAATGTAGAGGTACTTCTCTTGCTTAGCAGTGGCACCGACAATAGCAAGACCACCCATCATGGCAACGGTGTAGAGACCCGCACGTCCGAGGAGAGCAGGAGGAACGAAGGCGAGGAGAGGGGCCACAAAAGCGGCCTGGGTGGCGTTGAAAGCGGTCCAGAGAGCGTACTTGGGGATGTAGCTACAAATTGTTAGTAAACTGCTTCAATTTCGTTATTGGTTTGATTTCAAGACTTACTTATCGGGGCTGATGGATCGGGTTCCAATCATGGTAGCGAAGCTGAGAGCGAGACCACCAATACCAACAACCCAAGGGTTGGTAACCATAATTCGGTACACAAAGCCAGTCTGAACCATTTGTCGAGCCGTCAATCCAATGATACCAATTCCGAGGCCAGTGTGCAGGAAAGTATTGTTTAAGTATTCGCGCTCGTAGATGGGCATGCCACCATCCTCACGGGTCTCACGGTTGAAGACAGCATTGATGGCAACAAGTGTACCACCAAAGATGGCACCTCCAACTAAGAGTCGTCGGCTCGTCGACTGAGGCGCTGTAGCAGCTCCCGCAGCTTGCTGGTTATACGATCGACCTCCAGCGCGACTTGTTCGTTGGAAAGCATTGCGAGTAGCGGCGGATGTGACGCGCGATGTGAAGAAGTTGGATGTGGGCTTGGATTGGATGTGGAAGCTTCGGACGGATGCGGTATTGCGGAAAGCAGTCTTCGAGAGCTCAGGGAGCCTCTGCGCAAGTCGCGCAGGGCCCTGGCGGACGGTAATTGTGAAGGACATCGTCTTTCTGGCGATGCAGGTGTTTGGGAGTGCGATATGCAAGTCGTTTACAAAAGAAAAGGTTGAAGCGGGGACGGGGAATCGAGAGGATATAATAAGTCCAGGCAAAAGAACCTAAAGCATGACGTTGGTTCCGAGGGTGGGACCTACCTAAATCCGACGTCACGTGGTTGCGTTGGTGGAACATTGTGGAAAGAACCCGCGCCTCTCAGTGACTCAGTTGGTCATCACTCGGCCGCTGAGCTGCTAAACTCCAGGCGCGCCGTCGGATTTACTGGTGATACCGTATGAACGCTACTATGGGAATAGTTACATCACAGCTACGTTAAGCTAACCTTCTAGCTTCTTCTGTTTTCGGCTTCTTCTTTTCAATTCCAAAGCTATTATGAAGGATAATCAACACCTCCATCAGGGTATCTACTAAGTATCTTTCACCTAACAATCACCCCGTTGCATCACGCTTTCCACCCAATTGTACGTTACATCACACAAGTCTTTCATGTATGACGGCAAATGCTCCATGAGTTTGACGCCAATGCTGCGCAACATGCCCAGGGCTTTCCATTCCCACTCAATTCCCGATCAGTTCCCATAATGTTCTCCGAGACGCCGTTCTTTCTTCATCGTAAGCTTCCGAACCCTTTCTCAATGACGAATCGCACCGGCCTTCGCGCTCTCTTGGATCTATATCCAAACGCAGATCGGGGCATAAAATTCTGCGATGTGAGCATAGCAACGCTCATGGCTTTTGGCGCAGGACTATCATCTTCAGATTGTCCTTGTCCAGAGGTTTCGCTTGACGTGGGTTCTGTAGAACGTTGACCAACTCTGTCGTCAAACCCCCAGTTCGAAACACCGCCAGCCCTAATCCAAGACTCCAGGTTTCGGCATTGACTAACGTCCATCCAATTGAGTCGCCCACAGCCATTGAGGACATTCTCGACTCCCCGACCAGTGACACGCACACAGCCACGCACACTGAGAGCCTCCAAATCGTTCAGATGAAGCGCCACGCTTTCCAAGCTCCCGTCACTGACTGCACTTCCGCAAAACGCCAATCGCAGCTCTCGCAACTTTGGTAGCCGAAGGGCGACGACCTCTGTTGCGGTATCAGAGAGTGCACAGCAGAAAGACAGATCCAGATGGGTAAGGTTTTTGGCTGAGTTTACTAGGGCAACGACGGCGTTGTCTGATAGATATGTGCAATCAGCTAGGCACAGCCTGGATAGCTTTTCAAATCGAAAGGGCGCCCAGGATTGAAATCCTGCATCTGTAATCGACGTGCAACGAGTAAGAGACAGCGACTCAATACGATTCGAAGCATGTGCTGCTAGATGGGCCATGGAACGATCTGTAATATGCTTGCAGTAGGAGAGGTTGAGGCGTTTCAGTTTCGGGCACCCAACCACTGTTCCTGGTGGCAGAACGGTTTGTGACGTATGCTTTTGTTGCTGCTGCTTAGCGCGCGACCGAGCTGTCGAGCTTGAGATGACGACTGACTTCGAAGGTGGCGGATCGGGCACTACCCAACCAACAACGCGCCCTAGAAGATTGTCACCGACCTTGCGGCAGTTGCTCCAGTCAACTTCTTCCAGCCCCTTTGCGTTCTCGCTCATCTCCAAGATTTGGTTTGCAGAAACATCCCAAACCGACTTCATCTTCCACTTCTTGACATTTTTGCCACAGGTGCGCCATAGAGCTCCGAATCCTTCATCTGTTATGTGGAAGCAATTACTCAGGTCTATGGATACAGCACGAGTACCAATAAATGGAGCAAGAACTTTGATTAGGACTTCGTCAGTAACCTTGCGGTTATAGATCGAGAGATCGACGTCTTGGCAAACTTTGGGGGATGTAGTCAACAGCTTGCGCCAGTGTGTGCTGACGAGGCGCAGTCGAAACAGCTCTCCGATATCCACGTGCTTGAAGATGTAGATTAAGATCTCATCTGAAAGTACTGGTTTGCTCATAGTAATGGGTCGGGTAGGCAGAGTTGTCCGTACTCGCTTTGCTGGGACATCATCGCTGTCGTCGACTGAAGACTCTGAAAACGCAAACTTGATAGGCGTCACTTCTGAGAGGCGAGACTTCGCACCATTGGTCGTAGGGGTAGAGTTGTCTGTAGGGGGCACCGGCGGTGCCAATGAATGGCGTCTGCGGTTTCGAATATTCTCCATGTTGACACTTAGGAACGGATCGGGGTCCTTGGGTGCTATATTGCTGGTATCGTCTTTGGCTGGAGAACCGGGCTTAGACGGAGTAGTGAAGGTGAGGTCTGGGAGTGATGCTCTTGTCGGTGTCGTGGGTGTGGGCGGGTCAGATTTGTTGGCCTTTTCCCTAACATCTACATCAATCATATCGACATCGTCGCTCTGTTTCTGATATCGTAATCGTGCAGTCTCTCTAACCTGTTTGAGGATATCCGGAGGACATCGTCTCCAGAACTCGTCAAGGACATCCCCTGTGATCATAATACACTCAACAGAAGTGATAGACCTTACCGTGGCTGTTCGACCACGCGACAATCCAAGGCTTGCAACTTCACCAAAGTATTGGCCTGCCTTTAACCGCGGTCGTTTTGGAATTGCTTTTGCCTTATTTTGAACGTTATCATCGTAAACTGGTTCATCGTGAATAACTTCCGCCTCGCCACGAACAATGAAGAAAATTTCGTTTCCTGGTAAACCTTGGCGAACGATATCTGTAAATGGCGTATAAGACTTGGGCTGAACACTCAATCCCAGGAAGTGCAAAATATCTGCAGGGAGTGTGGAGAAGAGCGGCAACTCCTTAAGTGTTGTTCGAATATTAATCTGACCACTCCCAATCGCACTCCCAGCAGCCGGGTCTTCCATGATCCCAGGGCTTGGAGACTTCCTTTTCTTATTGTTGACAACTGTACCATCCTTAATGACGCCCCTTTCGCCAGTAGAAACCTCGCCAGGTGCAGCTTCGCGGGCACTGAAGTCTCCTTGAGGAGATTTGACCAATCTTCCGCCCTCCTGTCGCTTCTTTTTCAGAAGGTTTAAGCGTTCTTGTGCCTCTTCTCGAATAGCCTTCTCCATCTCTGGAAATTTGGGTATCACGGCGTGCAAGTCCTCTTTCTTCAGTACCAGCAACAGACACTTGGTGCGCGCCACAATAGTGGCTGTTCGAGGCATCTGCATCAGAACACCGATCTCTCCAAAGAATGACCCAGGATTGAGCTCAGCATATACTGCCTCGCCGTCCCGCGAGGTCACAGCTACAACGCCTCGGACCAACCAATACATGGCCTTGGCTTCGTCTCCCTCTGTCACGATATGGTCATTTGGGCTTTGAATTTGTGGCTTCAGGTGATTTCCTATAGCAACCAGAAACTCCTCGGGAGCGGACATGAACAGAGGGAAGGATCTGATACGGTCAACCAGGTCTAGAGGCATGTCTCGGATGAGGGATGCTGTGAGTGGCGAGGGCCGCACAGGCCGCGTAGGATTTGTTTCGACATTGAAAGACCGAATCAACGAAATAGAGTCGGAGGATGTCGCAGCAGCCGAGGCTTGTTGATGATGAGCCAAAGCCCTATAAGGCGATGGCGAGCTTGGGGAACGACCTCGCCTCATGGTTCCAGGTTTGACAAAGATCGGTGTTGTCGGCGGAATCGCAATGACGAGTACGATTGCCTCCCCTCCCGCAAGCTCTCAAGCCGCCGCCGCAGCTGAGGGTGGTAGTTTCTTGACCTTTATTCTTTGTTCTTGACCTGGAAGTTCAAATTATGACGCGAAAATGTTGAATGAAACTTTCGGAGTGGATCAAGGTACAGTCATGCTCTGGGGTGACGTTTAGAAGCAATTCTTGAGAATGCAAAATGGACGGTTTTGTAAATCGTTTTGCCGGCTGAGGCTTGAAATATGGATGCACAAAAGGCTTGTATCGAAGCCCAGAGTCGATCCGTAGGCCCCGTGATAGGCGGAAGGCGCAAATACAGCAGTCACAGACTGAATATCAAGGTGGAAGTCGCACAGAGTTCCAAGGCGGCGGTTTGGGGCTTTTCGTAACACGAGAACAAGGAGCGAGCTGTTGTGTAGGTGAGGGCGTAGATGCTGAATGTCAAGGATGATCGCGTGGATATATCGAAGGAGCTTTTTGAGGAGTGTGAGCGATGACGGAACGCAGACAAAGAATGGAGACGAGTGCTGGGACTTACCAAAGCTTGAGCGGGAGCCAAGAGACGAAGGTTATCTGATTGATACTCACGGATATAGGTTGGGAAAGAAGTAGAAAGCAGGTGGGGAGCTGTCAGGAAGTAACAAGGAAGCTATTGCGAAGGTGGCAATTGGGGAAGCTCGAAGAGGAAATCAGTTGAGGGAGGTCAAGTCAAGGCAAGGCAAGGTAAGTTAAGTCAAGGGCCACTGGATGTAGAAGATAGGTAAGTAACTAGATAGATCCGCATGGGAAAAGATGGATTCCAGTGCCAGTTCTGGCCGCCACAAGAACAACGCCCACTCAAGACCACTACCACGAGACAGAAGGCCCCTCTTACATTCGACACGCCCACTCACACGCACAAGTGAAGCTTGGTGTGGGGTAGTCTGTACTGCAGTGTACTGAGCAAGGTATTGGATTCTGACTTAGCTGGGCGGGCGGGCAGTGCCGTCACACACGGTGAAGAGCGTGTAAGAAGCGAGCAAAAGAGCAAGGGGCCCTGGGCAAGAATCGTAGGGTGGGGGCTGTGAGCAAGCCAAAAGCAAGCAAGCAAGCATCGGTAATGCAAGCAATTCAACGGGAAAAGAACGGTTACGAGAGTCAAACTGATAAAGTTGAGCGGCACAGAAATTAACTCTTGCAATGATGCGACTGTTGGAGGAACTGAGATGCCCGCGTGGTGGTGCAGGTACCTTGGCACAATCGCGGGTAGCTAAGAAGATAATACTGCCCTGTAACTGGAGTTAGTGTCGTCTTAGGGCAGTGGACATCCTTAACAAAGTGAAACAGAGCCAGCCCCGGAGCTGCTGTTGGGAAGAAACTTGAATGAGGGTCAGTGCGTTGAGGCGCTTCGGTGGATGCTTCGATAAAGCTTCAGTGGGATGAGATGGATGTGCTGTTGGCGTTGCTGCTCGTCATGGACCTTGACCCAAACCCTTTCAAGGACCCTTGCAAAGGTTTCTCAACCTCACTAGCGGACGGCACCAAGCGCAGATGACCGAGTGCGCACTGGGCGCTTAACGGTTCACTGGTACCTTTCTTTGATGTTTGGCAGGGATAAAATAATCTGACCAAAAACAACTGCGTGAGGGCTGATACCACGGAAGCGACCCGATAGCTTCTCTTGATTCCATAACCCATGCTTGGCCCAATAATTGATAATGTTCCATCAGTTTGACGAACCCGTGGCTGACGGTGAGCCATGATTTTTAGGGTTAGTAGTGGTCGTCTTCTGCCGTCATCATTTCCCCCCTCTGCTACGTATATGTCGATCCTGATCGTCAGATCCGTGCAGCCAGCCTCCAGCCTGTCGGGAAAGGGGTCAGCCATACAGTTTGACTATCTCTCGGTCAGAAGACCATTTTTTTGGTGATATATCCGATATGGTTGTTATTTGCCTCGGCAAGCTGCGAGTAAACTCGGCCGTGGGAGGTCGTTTTGAGAAGTTTGATAAATGCCGTGATACCATCTTGTTCGCAGTGAGAGTTTCTCTCTAGAGACCTCCCATTCTGCATTGACCTCTTGTCATGCAGATGCTGCGACTATTAGCGGCGTTGGCTGTGACTGAAAATAGATACATGACTTGATAATTTGCAGCTTGTTCAGGCACGTTCACGTCGCCATGTCAATGTCAATGCCAGATGCAGCAGCTTGCCGGAGGAAGATCCTTGCACCGTGTATTAGATAGAATGCTCTGCGGAATCATTTTGCGAAACGTTTCGTCATGGTGTTTCATGTCGGCGGGTTGTCAATACATGAAAATGCATGTTTTTTTTTTTTATCCCCGAGGGGTCTACAGTAAACATGCATTGAGCGATTGCAATGGGAAAACTGCAGCCTTGTGAGGCGGCCTGCACTAATTGCTTGTTCTGTCATCCGAAGAAGTCCAGAGTCCAGAGATGGAAGGCCATTAATGACTGTTTTGTCTAAGATAGGGCCTCTAAAAGTTTTGAGGCCACCCACGCAAGGTTTCTTCCATCTTAGCTGTGATCTTTCTAGAAGGTAGCACTGAACCAGGGACAGCGGTCAAGCAACGCAATGACCACCTTGCCCTGGTCATGGAAACTCGCTAGAAGAAGGAGAAGAAGGAACGAATTATTGCAGGCCAGATCGTATTTTCATGTCATTAAACTAACATGCAGGCCCTGCCTTACCGTAAACATGCGCTGGAAAGAAGCAGCCTCCTGAGATGAGAAACTCATTGTTCATGTCAGCAGATCAATTATTACCTGGACTGGATTGGATCCAACTCGCATTTGTCACGGCTGTCTGGCTCTCAGTAGGTAAGTACCTAGGTGAGGCATCTTTTCCGAGCTCAACACAAGTTCAATAAGGTAAGGTACTTGTATAACTAGTGGTCTAGGGGGTCAGACAACTGAAGATATCAATCCTAAGTGGCAAAAATGTCTGGGTAAAGTTCTAAGTCCTTTAGGGTGCTTTTTGACTGGTTTATTCTTGTTCCTCATTTGAGATCTGAAGTCTACTGGCCCCCAAGGTTGGTCTAAGGGTTCCACGAACTACAAGTATCTATTTATCACTTCATCTCTGAACATGTCGATCAATAGCATCCTTGTAGCAGATAGATACATCAATATGTCAAACAGCATGGTACCAGGGATCACCCCTTGGGTATGGGAAACTAAATATCCCCCTTTACGAACCATTACCCTTCAGACGTGTACCGATATCGATGGACGGGAGACCCAGCAAGGAATTACAGTATACGAAGTAACCGAAGAAACAGAACCAGGCCAAACCCTCTTCGTCGGCCTCTGCTACCCGTTGTTGGTGTATGATGTCGGAAGTTATCAAAGGTGGCCGGAGACCAGTTGCCTCACAACGAACATCGACTACACGTATATTACACCTCAGATTGATGCTACACTCTTCTCAATATTTGCTTTTACGGCTGTGTACGCTGTTTCAAATCCAGCTTTCGTCCGCACTAGCTAACACGCGCATGCTTTCACGCATAAAGCTGGTATTCACGCCAAGGGTAGGGATGAAGTTGCTAGTTATTTAGCTTGCTTGAATCCAGAACTGAAATTTTATAACTATTCTGGCGAACCCCCCTACTTATGAAGTCAGTCGTGTCATCTCTTGAACAATGACGTTGGAGTTGCTAATAGGTGACAGATTATTGACCCTATGCTGTTCGGGCGTAGGATTTGTTCCCCCCCATTAAAGGCTTGAATAAAAGGCAGCTAACTTTGTAGTGACTCGTTACGTCAACATTACCTCAAGAATCATCGGATTGAATGCTTTAAAGGACAGAATGTTGGTTTTCCCCAGTTTCCCAATTCGAAGTCAAGCCTCAATAAGTGTCGATGTTGTCTCGGCATAGATGAACGGGTTATTATGTGTGCTCCTACGACTAACACTTCTCAGTTCTCAGCTGGACCTGGATAGACCTAGCGAGTTCGAAACTGGTGACCAAATCAAGGAATTGTACGTTTTGAGAGCTTGAGGACGAAACTGAAAGTATTGGACAAAGTTGATTCTGACACATCTGGAATAGGACCGTCAAGATCAAGCAATTGGTCGATATGGAGCTATCACCCCCTGTTCAGCATCTATCATTTCTAGTTTTGAGGAGCTAGCAAAAGTCTTCTTTTCGTTCGTTCACTTACTATCGACGATGCTGACGCTTATCCACGCAAACCACTTCGGCCTTCAGAATCAGGGTAAGCAGCAGAGCACCGAGGCTTGAGTTGTATGACAGTAGGCGCGAATATGAAAAGATAGGGTATATAAAAGGATATATAGGCCCATTAGGGACCGGCTTTACATTCAAAGCCAGGTTTTTCACCTAAACCGCCGGTCGGTATTGAAGCAATGGGATAAGCTACGCCAGTCTTCACGATCATGGTCTAGTTGTTTTCGATCTCCAGCTACTCTCGATTTGGCTATCAATTTGCAAGTCGGCGACATGTCAAGCATATGATGATACAGTCGAGGAGAGGAATCTCGCGCAAGGGTAGGTCTGAGAGATTATGAGTGATGGGCAGCTGTCAACGAGCATACACGTCGATATGGACTTATAAGATTGCCTCGACTTATTCGCCAGGGAGATTTCTCAAGCTCTCCCAGCGCATCGCGTGCTAAACATTTAAAGGAGGGCAGCTGTCTTTCTTGGAGAATAGCTATCTCATGGCATCAACTATGCTTCCTCAATTCATTCACTTGCTTCTGATACCAGGAATCTAGACACCTAAAACAGCTCAAAGAAGCTAGATTCATCGAGGGTGACTATTGAGTTAGGAAACAAACATCCAACTCTCACCAGATTATGCTATCTGTCAGGCGACATCATTTCCTGGTATCAACTGTAATTCGACGACTTCTTCATTACGTTTCATTTATTCTAACCTCCAGTATAATAAGTCACCTTTGATAAAAATTAAAAATAAAAACTATGTTTGAGGATGGAATGACATGGAGGAGGCGACATACTCAGATGTGCTATCAGAGAATATATGAAGGTGTGAGTTCCTATGGTGGCATGATCCTACCTACTCGGCTGAGACCTCGCCTCGAAGCTCACGGATTCTTGGTTGGTATCGATAAAGCCCTCTTCATTAAGTTTATGGCCGCTGCTCATGTATCACTCTCTAGAAAGGAGGAATTTTACGGTAACTATCTTAATTTTCGTGCATCCCATCGTCAAGAATCCTAACAAAGACTATCGCCATATCTTTAATTTGGGAATTTTTCTTTTTATCATGATTTGCCAGGTTCTTCTTTGGCTTCTTCCTGACTTAACTGTTACTATGGAATGAGCTGCGGCTGCTTGTGGCTGTGTACCAGCAAACAGGGAATGTGCCGTTAGCAATCAGGTCTCCTTAAATCAAATATCCTAACTAAGGTATTACTTCGTTCCTGAGGACATTGTCTACCAAGCACTGGTATTTCCCGGCATCAGCCACAAACTGGCAATTCCCCTTTCTTTTGTCTTCAATCTTCTCTTTAACTCTTCCACTTAAGACAGGAAGCTCGTTCCAACAATACACTTATGTATATGGACGAGATAGGTACTCGGAGTGACATGGACGAGGCCATGTACTCGGTCGACATGGGAGAGTTGGGAATATGAGGATGAAGAGCATGTCTACATTAGACCAGAATGCGGTCTTTGCAACCAAATTATTCTTTCTGACGAGTGGACTGAAGCAGGTAAAAATCGAAAATAACTTCATCCTCTAGTTCTGCTGGCCTGATGTTGGAATTATAGTACTCGGGGATGGATACAGTATGGGCCCCTGGCGTTGTACGAGGAAGTTTCGTTTTCCAAGAACTCGACAGTCGTCAAGCCTAAAGACGAGGCAACCTTGTGCCAGCGTCTTCAATGCCGAACTTGTGAGATTTCTCCTCCATCTGTAACAATACACGCAGACTGCCATTGTGCGTTTAAGCGATCTTACCAGCAGGAAGATGTAATGGACCCTATATGGGTTGCTTCGGCCCGGAAGTTTCCATGGCAGCATCGACCTCCCCAGATGAAACCGCGTCTCTATCTCACCGATACCTCGGTGATCTCGATAGGACCCTCCACAGCGAAGGCCGTTGGTATCCCAGGGCTGGCGTCTTTGCCACAAGAAGTCCTCCAAATGGTCAGGTCTTATGTCCCGAATAGTCTCTTCTGGTGATATGCTCTGATTCAAAAGACTGCTGAGGAGATGTCACGGCCTTTTAAAGATCCCTTTGACACTGGAGAAGATGATGTCTTCTTCTCGCTGGCGACAATAAATTCATGGAAGCCGGGAGAATAGGGTGCGAGCATTGATAGCGATGAGACTGAATCAAAAATTTCCATCATCAGACTTACTGTTGACTGTCATGGCTTGAAGGAGATTCAGAGGCTGAAGGATTGGCCAGAATGTACCCAAGTTGGGTCCAAGACCTGTGCATACGTCTTTTTCAGATATGACGAAGCTGATGATGCATTCTTTCATTCCAAGGTGTGTTGGCCCTTGGTCCCATTCGACCCCTGCTAATATCTGATATAGTTTGGGCGGGCATTCATTGAAACCTTCCATCAAGGGGCTCACTTCTGGTATACACCTGCTCGTCCTGTGAAAGGACTGGATATGCTTGTATGACCTGATTGTTTAACTTCTCTTTATTTCCGCACTGTCAGTCTGTTCAACATCACTGGACTTGCCTTTTTCTTTCTGAGAGGGGTTGTAATGGCAGTCCACGCACACTACGGACGCACCGATTGCAGCATCAACAATGCTGCAATGCTCTCAATCTGAACGAGACCATATGATATGGGCATATGTCGCTATATCTAGTAGCGATAGCCTCCTTTGGATTGGCGTGCAAAACTCATTAAAAAGGGCCATACTGGTAAGTTTTCAACTGATCTGACTTCCTGATCATGCTGCTTACCTTGCGTCAATAGATATCGACCAAACTCTCAGTGAATTTTGTGATTGGACCTTTTCAGAGTTGCGCCAATACAGATGTTGTATCAGGCAGCAATGCGCTATCTATGCTTATCTACAACGAACCCATCAAGCGAGGTTTCAGTATATTCGGTACAGTCAGTGAGAAGCACCATGAAAACGGTCCCATATCATCATTCCCTCATCTTTCTTCGGAATATACAGAACCTCCTGGCCGAGGCCGTGTCAGTATGGAGGCTCCCGCGAAGAATGTTACACGCGTCGATGTTTATTACAACCCCAGCAATGGATATTGTAAAGGATTACTCCTGGAGTATGCAAATGGTGGCCAGAGAGCTTTGATCAAACAAAAAATTGTATGGTTGAGTGGATCACTGGCACGAGTAGCCACGAGCACGAGGTTCTGGACATCGGCGATTGGGTATGCATGCGTACAAGAGGGTATTTTGAGTTCGCGTGCGATCACAAGATAGCCAAGTTGAGTGCATATACTCTAAGAGACGAGGGGCAGGACGATGAAGATTAAGTTTGAGGCTCTTCTGTTGATTCTCCTCTACAATATACCAGATGAGCTTGATCATGACATCGTTCTCGCGACGTCAACAACGTCATCTAGGTCATACGAGGAATCTATACGTTTATTCCCTCTCACCTCATCGTCATCAATAGGTGGTCAGCACTGTGACCACACTCTTCTCCAAACCCAGGTGCCTCTCCTGGGAACAACCCGGATAGATATCTTTACTTGCAGAAACATGGGCGTGTGCAAAGGCATGCGTTTCGATTACGAGTATGGAGCTCAGAGGGTTCTACGTCAATGCCGCGTCGGACTTGACCATGTAACTAACAACCTGCATGAAGCCCACCAAAATTTACCACGACGATAGAAGACCTGCCCATTGTTGTGAAGGTGGTGCTTCTTGTTCAAACGAGAGTGACTGCAGAGAACATGAGAGTTCCAATGTCGCATGTGCTGGCTTAGACGATAGGCGTGATCACGAAGGCTTGGGTAAAAATGCGGTCTGCGCACCCACGAAAGGATGCATAAATGCCTATTGGGATCACCAGTGGACTCGGTTGGATATGTATGAGGATATCTCTGAGACGCCTGAGGGAACAATGCAAATGGATATGAACGGCTGACTTACCGGATAGTCGCGGTATAAATTACTAGGTACATAGAATAGCACATTCACAACCGCGGCAATCAACCAAATCAGATCCGTTGTACTCTTAATCCATTTCTAGTTTAAATGTTCCATGCCCATCAAACCCAGTCTACATCATTCAGTTTCGCTAAATTTGAGACCCAAATAACCACATCCATCTTTTATAGAAGTGAACATCACCTTCATCCATCCTTTTAAAACCCCAACGCCGAATACCAAACGACACAGATATTCATGTCTTCTCATCAAGTCGCTTCAAGTTCGCAGGAATGTCTTGAATACTTGCGAGTTGGTGCAGTCTTCATAAGGGTATCCGATCTTGTGCAAAAATGTCTCCAGTTCAGGAACCTCATCATCGGGACATAGGATTCCGGTAACAATCTTACCCACGTCACCACCGTAGTTCCGGTACTGGAACAGGCTGATGTTGAACTTGGGTCGAAGTGTCGTGAGGAACTTCTCGAGAGCTCCTGGTCTCTCGGGGAAAGTGAACATATATAGTCGCTCGTTGGGAACGCCTGATCGACCGCCGACGAGATATCGAATATGACTCTTCGCGAGCTCATCTTGTGAGAGATCGGTTACGTTCATGTTGTTGGATTGAATGCGGTTCATAAGAGAGCGGAGTTCCTCGGATCGTTGATGGGCGGGAGCGGTCAGAGAGACACCGATGAGGATATTGGCGACTTCGTCTGTCGAGTATCGGTAGGTGAACTCGGTGACGGCGTGGGGCATGATGTTGTTGATGAGTTCGGAGAAAGCTCCAGGTCGTTCGGGGATCTGAACCGCAAGTAAAGCCTCCTTACCCTCACCCATAGTAGCACGCTCGGCGACAAATCGCAGACGGTCGAAGTTCATGTTGGCACCTGATGTGACCGCAATGAGGTTGCGCTTTGAGTCATTTGAGGGGTTCTGGGCGACGTATTTCTTGAGACCGGCGATGGAGAGAGCACCAGCGGGCTCGAGTCCAGAACGTGTGTCATCGTACATGTCTTTGATGGCGGCACAGATCTCGTCGGTTGTAACCTCAACAACGTCGTCGATAACCTCCTTGCAGATGCGGAATGTCTCCTCTCCAGGGATCTTTACGGCAGCACCATCGGCAAACAGACCGACTTCCTTGAGCAATACCCGCTCGCCCTTCTTCAATGATTGAGCCATAGCATTGGCATCATGCGCCTCAACACCGATGATCTTGACGTGGGGAGCCATGCGCTTGACGTACAGACCAATTCCAGCAATGAGACCACCACCGCCGACACCACAGAAGATAGCCTCCACCCTGGCCATATTGACCTGACCGAACAATTCGTTTCCAATGGTTCCCTGACCAGCGATAACATATGGATCGTCGAAAGGAGGAATGTTGATAAGACCATCTTGCACCTCTCTTCTCGCACACTCCTCCTTGGCCGCATCGAAATCAGCGCCATGCAACACAACATGGCCGCCCAATCGAGCAACATTCAAGTGCTTGATACTAGGAGTCGCCTCGGGCATAACAATGGTTGCGGGGATCTTGAGCTTGCGTGCCGAAAAAGCGACACCTTGGGCATGGTTACCAGCAGAACAGCAGACAACACCCTTCCAGCTCTTAGTGGGGTCGAGATGGGCCATCTTGTTGTAAGCGCCGCGCAGCTTGAAGCTGAACACCGGCTGCTCGTCTTCACGCTTGAGGAGGACATTGCATTCGAGTCGGTTGCTCAGGTTGATGGCGTGTGTGAGGGGAGTGACCTTGCAGGCCTCGTAGACTCGAGATGTAGCGCTGGCGATGAGGCGAAGGTACTTAAGACAGTCAGCTTCGCAAATGGCATTGGTTCAAGTGGTACAAACTCACGTCTGGGTATCCTGTAGGAAGAAGATACTCCTCAGGCACAATCTCCTTAATGCGCGCCCGCTTCTCCTCAGACGGTGTAGAAGGATTGACGGTGTACTCGGTCAAAGCCATTCCGGTCGTCGGCGTCTGCGGCCGATGGTGAGAGTCGCCATTTGTGCCATTGACAGTGCCATTCACGGCCCCGTTCACAGGCAAAGCGACGATAGGGTCGTGAGCTGAAGGCATCGTGAGGGATTGTGTGAAGAAGAGTTGTGCAAAGAACAGAGGTTGGAGTACGGGAAAAAGGTAAATAGTAATTAATAGTTCTTCTTGTCACCGCCGAGAGATCGGACCTGAATTTTTGTTGAACACCAGCTGTGAGTCAATTGGCACAGGGGTGACGTAGAATTGTGGGGGAGCTGCAGCGAGATAAGAAGTATACAGCGGGTGCGGATGTTGCTGACGCGGATTCACCGAAAGCATTCGAGGCCGATCCAACGCCGAATGTCGTGCCATGTGTTAGAGTCAAGTTGCATTTAGCCAGAATTGAAAGTAAGTAAAATGGGTAATGGCCTGATTCATTGATATGATAGATGCCAGATATGAGAAGAATTACTTGTAAAGACCCTGAGATGCCGTGTATAATTTAGTAGTGAATATGGAGGGGCTAGAAGACAGCCCGTGCCGCGGGGTTCGATATCGGAGGTTGTACCCTTTGCGCCACCAACCACAGCTCGTGTATTGAAATGTCTATCCCAAGGCGTGCCCTGCGTGTTAGTGAAGGGCGACATGTAGAATTCGATGCGACCTTTGATGTGAAAAGCAATTTATTTATCATATTCTCAAAACCAGATATCGCTCAAATCATGATAGTCATATCCCAAACCTAGTCCCAAACGGCTGCCATACTTTTTACTTCCTGACAGCTTCGTCGTAAGCGGGTGGTGCGTCCTTTTCAAGCTGTCGTTGGTTAATGGCACCCATCTCATAGGTACCATTATCAGGCTCCTCGTGCAAGCCCCTTGTGTTGTTGACATTCTGACTTAAGCCTCCACCAATCATGCCAACTCTCTGTGCTCCTGGCTTGACCATCATAACACCCGCCTGTCGTCTCTCAGCCCGTTGATAATCCCTCTCGGCTCGTTGCTCAGCTCGAAGTTGCATGCGTTCAGCACGTTGCATCTTTTTCTGATATCGACGCTCCATCTTGCGTTGGTGGCATGAAGGTCGGCCAGTGTTCACGATCATGTAATCAGGGTTTGGGCCAATGAGCTGAGGTTGTTGAATAAGATAGGCTTGTTGCTTTCGACTTCCACAGCATCCTCCAGAGCGGGGCTGGCGTGAATCTGAGGAGTCCATAAGACTGCGGATAACAAGACCGATGAGACCCATGATGAATATAAGTGAGAATGGAAGAGTCGTTTGAGTCGTTTGTGATTAAGTGTATTGTTGAATATGATGGTATGATATAGGGTAGTTGTATTGATTGTCTGGCTTGTGTGATTGATGAGAATATTCTTTCTCATGCGATGAACCAAGCATTCTTATATCTTTGAGAGATTGCTCCCTCCCAATGGAAACCATTCCCAAATTGTATTTCCATTCGAAATTCCACGGGCGCAGTTTCGAATGCGATGCGCAGCCACCTCTGACGTACAAACAGTTCGAATGAATCTCCAAGTAAGGTTTAGCGTGACCCCCGTGATGGTTGTCAGAAGCCTTCTAACCAATCTTGCATCGCCTATCATTTCGCACTCGCTTCTAAGAAAACGATCTGCCGTATTCCTCATTCGGAATACGGCTATGTTAGTCCAAGTGCCGCCACTTTGCTTCTTTCATACCAGGAAGATCTTGACTTTAATGAATTCGAGATTGAAAGAGTGCACTTGATCATTTACCATTGAAAGATGCTTTGAGAAGAAAGAAAATACGTTCAAATCGTCATTCTATCGCAGTCTCTGTAGTCTATTCTATAAACGCATTTTATCCATCGTAAACATGAAATCATTATCGTTCAAAAGATCGGGAAAGCTCCCAATATGCTCTAAGCAGCGCAAGTCCACCAACCTGTGTCTCAACAGTTCGGCCGCGACCTCGTTCATTGGGATCTTGCCCTTTCGTTCTCACAGCCCGAGCTGAATGCCTTTCGCTTCGAGGTAGAAGGCCGTCCCCAACACTGTCCATAACATGCTGGTTAGACTTTGGCCCTGAAGGCGACCAGTGTCCTGTGCCTGGAGTCCATCGGTGGAGGCCACCCCAAGTCTCATCGTCAGGCGTTCCCTGGTTGCGATAGTCGGTTGCATTTTCGGCATCGTGCTTGATACCGTCGGTATCCAAAGTCGCAAGAGCATCAAAGATACCAGCGCCCCACCACATGCCAAAGAGGCCATCATCGTTCCGAGTCTTCAGAGCGGCCATGGTGTTGTGTCTTACCCAGCCCAAGTATGACTGGCAAGCATCTGAATGGATGCCTTTAATCCGGCGATACCCACGGGGATCGATTCTTCTACCCTTCTTGGCAACCAGAGGTTCGAGAGGACTGCAGAATGTTGTGAAGTGGTGGAAGAAGATACCCTTGAATGTCTGGCCATCCTGTGAGCAGGTGCTACTAGCATCGCACTGCTCTTCCAGGATACCTCCTCGGCCTAGTCCATACCATGGAGACAATTGCCCAGGACCCAAGTGTTTCAGGTCATCAACAGGCTTGTTCTCTTTCAAATTCCATCCTGTCGCTCTAATGACGGACTGAATCAGATGATGCCCATCCTCCAGGTACGACGCGCTTCCGCTGACAGACCAGAGACCTCGTTGGCCTGTTAGCAAGACACCTTGGTTGTACGTGTACACCATCTCGTCTCGAAGATCGCACTTTGTGTTACCAGGCTTGGTACTGTCGATATGATATCCATCCACAAATAGACCCAGGCTGTTGGTCATGTTGACATCCATGAGCCATTTGTATCCTCGCATAGCAGCCTCCAGGTGCGCAGGGTCATTATCAGGGAATGCAGCACTGTTCAACCAAGGCGCAGTGAAATTGTCGCCAGGAAAGTGCTCATACATGGAGATTGAAGCAGCCACCCAGAGTTCGTTGGTGATGGCGTTTTTGTAAGGGTTCATACGAGGATTCCAAACCATGCCTCCATTGCAGAGCTTTGTCTCCCATCCGTGGGTGGCCAGGTTCCAGAATATACGAGACCGGTGGGCAAAAGATGAGAACCAATTGTAGCCTTGCCATGGCATAGATTCGATGACCTCTCTTAGATTGCTGCTTGATGATGCCCTCTCCGATTTTATCTTGGGGTAGTGAAGATCAGCGTGAGTTCTCACGAACTTGATGGCCTCGATCCAACCCAGAGCGACCCATAATATGTCGTCGTAAGCCTGCATCGGTAAAAGTCAATGAAAGGATACTTCGTTTACTATTGAGTTGAGGTCTACTTACCTGGCCTCTGATTGACAAAACATCTTGTCCAAAGTATGATCCAACCAGTTGGGCGTAGAAAGTCGAGATGATGTTTTCCTTCACTCGATAATCATCGATACCAGCAAGGTCCACTGAATCGATGGCTTTGGATAAAGTAGTGAGCATCCCAGCTACAACTGTTCCGGCAACAGCAGCAGTCCAGTCTATAGCGGAGGGCCATGTTGCGTAGTCTGGTTCAAAGAAGTGGTCTTGAAGTGCTGAAAGAGCACTGAGAGCATCTTCGAGAATCTGAGTCTCTGCAGGAAGAGGACTAGAAGGCTTCGAGGCAAAAGTCAAAAATGTTTCGGGAAGAGGACGGCAGTTAGTTGGATGCTCCTTGAAGAGAACGGCACAGTACTCTTTCTGAGTGTTCTCACGGCTGGGTGCAGCTGATATGGGCTGGATGATTGTGAGCAGGCTGGCGATACCAGCGATGAATTTGAGCCAGGCCATGGTAGCTGCAATAGGCGGTCTTGACACCTCAAATCAACGGTTCTAGATGAATTTCTGGCAATGAAAAAAAGGCCTCCGATCTAGCCTCGTATTCTTCACGAAATAGAGTTACCCATCTCATGAATTGTGGCGATGCGATTTCGGAGTATATCGAGAACCTAAGTGAGATAAGCTGGGCTACAGAACGAACAATCCAATCTTCTCGAAAGGAGAAGGAAGAGCCGCTTGGAAAATATGCAGGAAGAAGAGAAGGGAAATAAAAAGAAAAAGACGCAAAGTTTTGAGACGATGTTGAATCAAGATCAAAGTTATCTCTATCAGACAGACTGACACTGGCAGTGCAACACAACGGCCGATCTGCCCCACCACGAAACAAATCAAGCAGGTCACAGGATTCTAGAACGATTTGAATCACTTTGCTAGTAGTTAGAGGCTGAAGAGACGGTGAGAAAAATATCACTCATATCTTGGCTCTTGAATTCTGCTTGGCTTCATCAGTACCACTTATCTCAAGGTCAAATGAACAGACATCTAAGTGGCCGTGATGCAAGATAAGAGTTTGATGCGCAATTAACTGCCACCAGAAAATACTACTACACCAGATGTTTGAGAATCTGTACCGTCAGTATACAATCTCCGCCATTGAGTAAGAGTTAGGTAAGTTTAGGTTGGTGTTGAAGATTATCTTTGAACCTTTACGAATATCGTTCAACTGTAGGTTAAACTCATGCAAGAAAACGTCCTGTAACCCAACCCAACGCGCTGTTCACCTGCAGCATCATTAACCCAAAACGGCCCCGCGATGGAAGACAGGGCTTTCGTTCGACAGTTGACTTGATCCAATCATATAACGCGTTGGATACTTTGGCGGTTTTCAACAGCGTGAATCCCAACCTCGAGTGGCTGGTGTTAGCTCGGGAGTGGGTCCTCGGGCGCTTTGTTTACTTTCAGCCGAAAACAGTTAAGACCCCGGCCTCTTGTTTCCCGACCTAAACACAACTCAACTGTATAACTCAACAGGCCTCTCTTTCTCTCCACCCAAAACATTACTTTACCATTCCTACATCTTCATATTGGGCATCTTCTCTGCTTTTCACGCCCTTTTTGACGCTTTTTGCCCAACAGATGTATAAGTCGACATAGCATTGACTTCTTCCACCCCCTAACCCACGAACACGCCGTTTTTCTATATACGCGCCGCGGGTGCTTTAGCATCCTCGTCTAACATCGTCTAATTTCCAAAGCTCTCACCAAATACAAATACACGCCCACAGCGCGTGAGAAGGAGCTATGGAGGTCGACGCCGCAAACAGATATCGATCTCGCATTCTTAGAGAAATGAAAGCAAACCGCGACAACCCTTTCAACTCACCACCCTCATCCACTGGCTCCCACGGTACCGTCAGCCCAACACTATCCTCAGTCTTCTCCGACCCAGACGGCGAGTCCACAAGAAGACTCAACGAGGACATTGCTCGCGTTACCGCTCCCCGCAACCTTCCCGTCAACTGGGAGGCTGCCCATCGCAAGTGGCCCGAGTTCTTTAGCATGCCCAAGACACGCGAGGTGCCTGTCTTCGACGATAACACTGACACTCGGCCGATGAGTGCTGAGTCCAAGGAGAACAAGCCTCCTGCTGCTGGAATCAAGTTCGCTATTGACGACATCACACAAGACACCTGGCAAGGTTCCGCTAGAACGCGTGCTGAGATGCAGCCTCGCGTCGATAACGAGTCCGACCTGTCTTCAATCCTCCCCAAGTCTCCTAACAGAGCCTTTTCTTATCACTCTTGGAACAAGAACGCACATAACCCTAGCCCCTTGTCCAAGGTCCACAATCGAACATCTTCCGAATCAATGGCCGCACAAAAGCAACAACGTCGGGAGACCATCTCCAACGCATTCGACCGCCTACGAAATAGCGCAAAGAGCCCGGAGCTTCGGGATCAGAACCAGGAAAACCAGTCATCACCGCAAATGTCTTCGGCCAAGTCCAGCTTGACTGCCGTTCCTCCCTCGCCTGCATCTATTGCCAGCCCTGCTCACAACGAAAGCAATGCTCGCTCATTTTTCCTGCCTGATATCTCACACCTTGGTGACTTTGTTGACGGGACTCTTCGATTCAGCGGCTCAATGAGGAACGGTGTTCCCATTTTTGTCAAGAATGGAAGAGTTCATGATCGTTTTGAGAAGCCATCACTCTCAGCCCATGCCGAGGTTGATGAAGTTGAGGTGCCAGAAGATGAAGAGAAGATCTTTGTATCGATGGATATGATCCGCGAAGAGATTATTTCTCTTCAAGAGCACTATGACAAGGTCCAGGAGTATGCCGAGAACTTGCAACAACAGGTTGAGCAACTCGAGGCTCAGCTCAAGTCGCGAAAATCGTATGATGACGACTATGCTTCTGTTCGAGCTAACGAGCATCTCATGGCTCAAAAGAACCGTAAGTACCTAATCATACTATAGGTGGACAGGAAATTAACCCATTCTAGGTTTGGAAGTTGAGGTTTCCACTCTCCAATCTCGCTTGGAACAAGCCTCGCGCAAGATCAGCTTGAATGAGATTGAAAACGACTCTTTGGCTCAAGAACGAGACCGCGCTGTGAGGAAGCTGCAGGAGGCTTGTGAGGATATCAACAAGCTCACTCGCAAGCTGAGCACAAAACAAAAAGAACTGGAAACAACTCACAAACAGCTCGAGTCGACAGAGCAGATTCGTAACGAGAACGACACCCTGCGGCGAGATCTCATGTCTCTCAAGCAGGGCCGCGACTCATTAGAGCTTGAGAATAAGTCCCTCTCTGCCGCCAATGATACTCTACGAAAGGAGCACGAGACTATGAAGGAGGAGATTGAGTCCCTGCGATCTGACAACAACACAGTTCGACGCGAAAATCAGTCCTTGATTGGTGAGAATCGTTCGCTACGAACCACCAACAAGACTCTCACGGATGAGAATGAGGAGCTCCGCGAAAACCTTGATGGTCTTCAACATGAGCTCGACGCCGCAAAGGAAGAGGTTGAAGCACTTCAACATGAACTTCAGAGCGTGTCACAGGAAAAGTCCACCCTGGGCGAGGATAACGCGAGCCTGGTACGACACAACGAAAAGTACTTTGAGGAGAACAAGGTCCTTCGACGCGAGAACTCGGGCTTTGAGCGCAGCATTCACGATCTCCACGATGAGAACGTGAAGCTTAAGGAGGAGGTTGATTTCTTGAAGCAGCAGTTGGAGTCCTTCCGGCCAGTTCCCAAGGAGGACTTTTCCACCCGCCTCGATGATGAGACGGAAGAGAATATGACCTCAGCCTTTTTCATTCCCGATATCACCATCAACAGCAACACCAACGACGTTGATACTGCCGAGAACGCCCAAGCTACTGAGACCAAGGAGATTACTGAGCCGATTGAGGATAGCTCCAGATTACCGCCAATTCCTGATGTCACAGAAGAGGAGACTCGCACACACACCAAGCGTGACATCACCTCTCAAAGCGAGACCAGACACTCTCAGAGCAAGAACAAGAGCTCCAAGACTAGCAGTCAACAAAAGGTTGCTTTCTCAATCCCTAGCAAGACTTCCAAGAAGAGCAGCTCCAATGTCGCAAACCAGGGCAGCAAGCGTCGAACCACTTCTGACTCTAAGAGACGAAGCTCTCTGAAGGGTATTGCAGCATATGATATGGATACGTTGGAAGACAATGAGGAGACTACTGGTCTCCAATCCGTTGAGAATGTCACACAGGATAACTCGACCCAGCTGAGCGTTGTGCCCAAGGCTCGTAAGGAGGCCAAGGGTACTGAGCAGAAGCAGTCAAATACTCAGAACATCACTGTTCAAAGTCAGAAGTCGCAGCACACTCGATCTCACTCGCGATCTTCGCGCAAGCAGATCACAACCGATATCACCTTTGATAGCATCAAGAGTGTTGACAAGGATACCTGCCCTGTCCTCTCTAGCGATGCCAAGAGAGTGCTTGATGACCTCTGCGAGCACGAGTGCCGTAACTGCACTGTCTGCAGTCGCATTACATCTCACCGTAACATCTTCACTTCCGCCGATATTGCCGCCGGTAAGAAGCGTGTTACTGTTCCTCGACCAGTCCCTGTCACCGATCGTGACTTGTCAGTAGAGGACCCTACCATGCGGCCCGCTCAGCACCCTGGTCATGCTCTGGCTGTGGTCATCAAGGGCTTGGAGGATGAATCTCATCATCTCCAGCTTGAGCTCACCCGCATCCAGGCTCAGTACAATGGTCGAGATAAGGCGTTGGGTCGCCGCGAACGTCTTAGCCTCGCTGAGACTATTCGCACACTTCTCAAGCGACTTGAGGCGAAGAACGACCAAATCTACAGCCTCTATGATGTCCTTGAGGGCCAGAAGGCTACCGGTCAGGCCATGTCAGAGGAGGAGATTGAGATGACAGTTCTGAATATCACAGGCATGACAGTTCGCGATGTCACTAGTAATAGCGAACTCACCTGGGAGGGTATTCCTGAGCTATAGCAAATGTTGACATGAATATGAAGCGTTTCGGGCGTGCGGAATTTGACACCAACCATGGAAAAGGCGTTTTTGGTTCACAGAAAGGTCCTTGGGACAGGGGTATCGACCATCGTAGGTTAGATGGCATTTCTCGGGGAGTTTGGAATTACTATGGTATTAAGGGCGAATCGATCCTCGTATTGTGGTTTTTGTACAAATATGTATGACTCGCTAGTCTTTGGCGAGAATGACTATGAAAGCATCTTTGAGTTGAATCACTATATCCTATTGCACGCTGACTTGATCATTCTTTGCATGGTGAAGTTCAGCTTAACAGGAAAAGGAAAAGGTAGGTATCCTTGTTTTAGTCTCTAACAAGTATGAAATTATGTCCATTTTTGCACACCAGCCCAGAAAAAACAAATAGCTTATATCTACTCTTCATCATCCTCTTCATCGTCGCTATCAGCAACGCCATTCTCACCATCCATATCCTCATCTTCATCCTCATCCTCATCCTCATCAGCTTCACTATCTTCCTCCATTTGATCTTCCGAATCAGCCTTCTCGTCCTCTCGTCTCTTACGGTCATCTTCTCGTCTGGCCTCCTCAAGCAACTTGGCACGCTCGGCTCGAGCCTTGCGTTGTCCAATAACGTAAGCGCCCAGAGGTGTCTTGGCGATATCAAAGTCACGTAAGAAAGCATCAACTTGAGTACGGTCCTTGGGGGCGAACTCGATCTTGGCGCGCTTCTCCTCGATGAACTTGCCATTGGCCTCAAGCTTCTGTATCAGAAGAGTGAGTTGGTTAGCGAGCTTGACGTTCTTATTGCCCGTGTCCTTGTTACGGGCTTGCTTGAGCCAGCGCTTGAGCTGGATGATGACGGGCAGAGCAAGCTCGGGGAAGGCGATGTTTGTAGCCCACAGAAGGAAGTACTCGCCTAGAAGCTCAGCAAACTGCTCGCCAACACCGTCTTGGAAGACACGGGTTCGGAGATAAGACTTGGGGGCCTTGTAAGATGTGGCAAAGTCAAAGGGCTTGAGAGAGGCAGCCTTGGGGGCCTTCTTCATCTCAGCCGAAGTAAGGACCTCGAGAAGGGGAGAGGCGAGAGGGATGTAAGTTCCAGTGGCGCGGGATACTCGGAGGAGGGAGCGGATTAGGTGGAAGCGGAAGGGGAAATAGATGGCAGTGGGGATGAGGCGCATGGCTCCAAGTGTGACTTGCACAAGGGGATAGATAAGGAGCTTGAGCTGACTCTCCTTTCCAGCCTCAGCTTCCTTCATGGGACTGCAGTGTTCAGCGAGAACACAGGACCAGAAGTCGAGCGAGTGAGTGTATTGCCAGTTGTAGACGATTCGGAATGCATCGTTCTTATTGTGTACGATGCTGTTTCGTAGGTGAATAGCAAGCTGTCGGATGAAGGAGAAAGCAGTTGTGTAGCCAACAGCCTGGTCGATGTCCCAAAGTTCAGCGGCAGAGTTCTTCATGAGGTTAATGCCCTGAACAGTGTTGGCATTTGTAACACGGCAGCCCTGGATAAGACCCTGGTAAACAGCCTTAAGGACTGTCTCGCGAATACCCTTGTCACCGATTACTACAAGACGTCGCAGGACGAGGAATGCTGTGATCTTTGTCGTCTCGGAACTAGCAGGTTGAGCCCAAAAGTTGACGACGGATTTTGCGAGTGCCTTGATAAGTTTCTTGAAGGAGAGGAGGTAAGGGAGAATAGGAGTGATGGATGAGAGAGTGAGCTTGAGGGTCTTGTCGTCAGAAAGAGTGCTCAAGAGATGCATAATAGACGATGTGTATGTCTTGAGCAACAGAGACAGTGTGTGGAACTTTCTTGACTCGGTCTGGACGTGGACTTTGCCAGAGGCTGACTCCTTGACAGGGAGATGGTGGTTCATAACTGCGGGAATCTCCTTAAGTGCAAGGAGAAGAATATCGTTAAAGACCTCGGGACTGTTGATAGCATATCGCTGCTGAGTCTCCTCGTCATCCTCGTTCAAATGTGCTGCGCATCGGAAAGCTAGAACAACTTGCCGAGCCGCTCGTAGGGAGTTCTTCTCAGCCATAGCCTTCCGCCATGAAGCAACAAGCTCACGGGTCAACTCGTTCCCTTGCGCGACTGGCTCGGCCTCAGCCTTCTTGTCTTTCTTCCGCTTCTTCTTGGGCTGCTCCTCTTGTTCTGAGTCGTCGTCACCGCTGAGCGCATCTACCTCTGCAAGGTCGGCGTTGCCGTCAAAGTCGAGAGCCTCGGGGTCGTTCTCCTTGAGGAACTTGTAGAATTCGGGATCATTTTCGGCGAGCTTGTCCATGGTCTCCTTGCTCATGCCAACGTCGTCCTCGGCGTTCTCGCCATCGTCGTCGCTGTCGCTTGCAATGGGCTGCGCACCAATTGAGTCGCCAGAGTCGCTGGCTTCGTTATCTTCGGCGGTAGCACCATTTCTCTTTCGCTTTCCAAGCTTGCCGGCCTTCTTATCCTTGCTGTCAATGATCTCGTCGAAACCGCCCGAGAAGAAGTCATCGACACTCATATCGGTAACCTTCTTGCCCTTGGCGGCAGGCTTCTTAGCCTCTCCTTCCTCGCTACCCTTGCCCTTGTAGAACTCTGCATCTTTTGACTTTCTGGCCTTCTTCTTATCCTGCATCTGCTGGCGCTGCTTGATTTTGGCGCCTGCTTTCCGCTTGTCGAGAACACCGGTGAGATGTCTCTTCTCGAACTTCTTCGTCGCCTTGAGGTTCTTCTTTCTTGGCGCCATCTTGGAAAATTAGGAAGCGCCTCGGCTGCTGAAGAATTCGAGTTTTGGGGATTGGGTGGTTTTTTGTTTGTAGGTTTTAGATGGGTCTCACAGCGACTCTCGAACCAAACCGAAAACCAAAAATTTTGCTGCACGCTTATCGATAACGGTGAGTGGACGAAAACGACAGGCGGTGTGGAGTTTCTGCCGCACCCCTACGTAACATGTCCCGCAGCCATGTCCAGGCATCCCACTAGTTACGGCACATCACTATTAATTGCAGATATAGGCATTGATCAAACCAATGCCGCTTTCACAATGATCCCAAGGCAAGGCTATGCGCCTACTCCTCATAGTTATGTACCAAATACAAGTCTTTCAGCAAGTATAAATCTCGACGAGGTATACCTTTGTCTTCCTTGATTATCCCATAACCGTAGCTAACCGCCAAGTATAGGAAGTCAAGCTCACAAGCACTCGTGCTGAGCGCGACCTTCAAGAATCCCTCGCCGAACTCTTTAGCATTATAATAACACTCGATGAACTCGAAAAAGCGTTCCTTAAGGATGCCGTTCCCGAGGCAGAATATACCGAGATCTGCGAGCGATCGCTGAGGCAGTACAAGGCGCTGCTTGCTGATGAGACGATTGCCAAGGAGTTTGGAGATTTGGAAGAATTCAAGGCCAAGTGGGATGTATGGCGCTCTAAAATACTCCAACTACTCTTGGAAACACAGGAATAACGATTGTATAGCTCGAAGCCCCTCGCGCAACCGAGCGCATTCGTGTGGGAATGCCCTCAACAACCATCGACCGAGCCCCCTCAGCACAAACTCCCGCCCCCACCACAGCCAACAACACAAGCGGTGTTCTCATTCTCGAAGCCACCCAAGAATTCATAACCTTTCTCGATGCCGTTAAGCTCGGCCTCCTCTCCAAAGATCAACTACACCCTCTTCTGTCCGACGTTATCCAATCGGTAAATCGTGTTACAGACAAGGACTTTGAAAACCGCGGCAAGATCGTGCAATGGCTCATCACGCTTAATCAGATGAGAGCAACGGATGAGCTTAACGAGGCTCAGGCGCGTGAGCTGGATCTGGATATTCAGCAGGCGTACCAGGGATTCAGAAAGACTTTAACATGAGATTTTGCGGTATGATGATTTTGTATATATTATTGTTTTGAGCGAAGATGCTTGCGCCAATGTTTGTCTGCATGCCTATTAGAAGTGGTGTGCTTTCTCTATATACCCACAACGATCATTCTCGTACTCCAGGGTCTATCATACCAGGAATGTCCAAAAGCTGGGATAGACAAATTCCATCTCAAAGATCCTCCGGACCTGTTCTAGCACGAATCTCTCGACTTTGCCCACATTCTTCAAGCTCTGTTTTCCACCAACTCGTTCTCCAATCTCGCTCTCCACGCGAATCTCTTGTAAAAGTCCTCCAAATCGTGGTTTGTGATGTTCATTCTTTGCATCCCCTGCAGAAGCGCTCGATCCTCCCTCTTTGGTATCATCAGGACCAACGGCGGCGAGCGCATCGTCTGGACCGAGGAAGCAAAAATGCACTCGCTTGCGAATATGCGCCAGCACTCCCACACCATCGAACGTCAAGCCTGTGATGTTGAGTTTTAGTGGAATACCCACAAAACTTGGCATGGGATAGTCGAGCAAGATCTCCGCTGTAAGGTTCAGACGTATGTCGCCATTGTAGCGTATCCTAAAGACCGCTTGCACATCTTCAACACGAGGCTCTCTCGGCCGTCGTCCTGCTTCTTCTCCTATTTCCTCTTCATCATCGTCGTCCACAATTGCTGAGCCGCCAAGATGTGTATCTCTTGTTGGCGGCCGTGATGCCTCCACTGACGTAGGCGCAAGCGTAGACACACTTCCTTTCTCGCGCAGACTCTGTAGCGGATCAAGGCTGGCTTTGAAATTATCAACAGAAGCCAGGCTGCTCTGTGATGGGTTCCGTGTGTGACTTGGAGCCCCCCATTCACGTGCTGGTGTTCCTGGGACGCTCATCCAGTTGGTATGATGCGCACTTGCGACAGCGGCTAAAGGCGTATGTGTGCCTGTACCAAGATGGCTCTGGAAATAGCCCAAACCTGATCCTCCTAGGATACCTGGTGTAGATGTCCCAAGAAACGGACTTCCCAAGTCATGTCCCATCATCTCGTTTCTTAAAACCTCGCTTCTCAACCCACCACCTCTCCTCGTTGATCCTCCCCAGGGCGCAGGTCCCGGCCTCATCCTTGTAGGCTCTGGAGGTGGCGGCGGCGATGGTTCCTCTTCGCTATCTTCTTCATCATCATCCAAATCTTCTTCGTAAAAGTCTGGGAGAGGATCTGTGATGTCCTTAAGCTCAAGCTGTGGAGGGATAGTACCAAAGTCGAAACCGTGGACGTTTACTGAGCGAATGAATTTTGGTAGTGGAACTGTCTGGAATTTCTCATGGACGAATTCTCTGATGCGCTCAGCGAGGGCATCGCCGTCAGGTCCGCTCGTCAGCGTCTCCCAGTTTAGATCAATTGACATCGCCTTTTGTTTCAGTTGTCGATGATGCCAAAATTGAGTCTACTTAGGGTGTCGGAGGTGGAAGTGTAAGAGGTAATGGATGGAGACTTCTGGAGGCCGGATATGGCAGGTTCCAGTGGCTTAACTACAGGTGCCATAGGCCTACAATGACGCCCTGAAGTGGCCAGGGGGCCCTAAAAAGGGCACCATCTTACGTAGACTGTCTATCATGATCAGCCATTGAATTCAATATTTTCTTCCAAGTGGCATACAATAGTAGCCAAGTTCCATTGATTTATTATGCACTTCTTATATCCATTTAATGCACAACCTCCTGAGTTGGAAGCTAACCACCCATTTTGTCCCTATCGTCTTAATGAATGCTCTCGTAAATGCCCCCATACAGACGCTGATGCTTGCTTGTACATACAACAAAAATGCATTTCTTTTACGTGTATAACGGCCATCGTGAACTCTTTTCTTCGTCGTTACTCATCACGTTCGCATCATACATGACAACTCATGCGCTCAGCGAAGCAACTCGGGCTCTTCGAACCTAGCGCGCCCATAGTAATGCGGATACTGAGGGTTGTTAAATAGATGCCAGCAGTTGGGCGCTTGCAAGATGTATCTGATCACAAGTTAGTGTCAGAATAGCGGTATTGATCGTTTCTTGTGCCTACCTTGCCATTGCCTCTCGGAAACGGGATTTGTACTCCTTTGGGCTTGTAACAGTAGGTCGGTTGCGGCCACCACCAGCAAATCCACGATCCTTGATCCAACTCTCGAGCTTCTTGTCCCAAGTGTAAGTACGAATGCAGTCGATGATGCCAACCACGAGTTCTTTGCGAGCCTCGTCAACTGCAATCATAAGTGAATAGTCCATCACGTTTTGTCTTGCCAAGAACAAGGTATCGTTCCACACAGAAGCACGAAGGAGTTTCTTGGAGTGCTCTCTTGCAAAGAGGGGCGACTCATAAATGTACTCGACCATATTTTCGTCGAGAAGGACTTCGTTCTGCTCTCCAGTTGATTGGATCTTGCGGTTACGCATTGAGCCCTTGAGGTCAAAGATTCTTGTTGCTGTGCGGTCGTAGAAGAGATTTTCAGTGATAAGAAGATCCAGCTTGATGTCAGTTCCTGTTGCAGGGTTCTTGATAAAGACTTGGAAGAAGCCTAGCATCTTTGCGATGACCGATGGGAGATCATGAAACAGTGCCTCAGCCATGATGTTGAAATACCCAGGCGCAAATCGCAGAAAAGCAGAAGTCTCAATGGGTGAGAGTGACTGGGGATTGTTAGCTTATCCTGACTCGAAGTGGGCTTCCTTACCTTGAGAACAAGGCGGTCATCCAATGTCTTTAAGAAAACGGACTTGGTCTTGCCTCCCTTTGAATCCCACTTCAGGCATCGTGATAGAGACTCGACGATACGTTCTGCTACACCACACTTCCTCCTGAGTGCATCAAACTGCTCTGCATAGAAGATTTTGCAAGTCATCGTGGCAGTGCCTTCTCGGAACTGATATTTCAGATGAGTTCCTGTGACGCGAAGGAGACTCTTCTCCATGTCTGTTTCAGATACCATCCAGTCGGTACCATCCGAAGGAAGAGACTTGGGCTCTGTGTCCCCACCTCCTTCGATTTCACGCTGCATGGTCTCTTGTGCTTCTCGTCGAATGTTTGCCAGCTTACCTTTGTAATCTTCGCTGTTGAGAGCGAGTGCAATTACAGAGCTTGGTTCATCTTCACGTACGATGATGTCTGAATCAACAAAAATGTGATCGCTGGGATTAACCGGATATTCAAGTTGATGCCAGCCGCTTGCACCTCTTTCAGCCCAGAAGTTGGTAAGGTACTTCATCAAGCTAGTCTTTTGATGTTTGGGCAACTCCAGGGGAATATCACTTGCATCAACTGAATCAGCGATCTCCTTGATGTCGTGCAAGTACTCGTCTGGCACCGAGTGCTCAAGATCAATGGTACGTTCTTCATCATCAGAGAATGTTTGGCTGGTATTTGCAATGATGTGGTCATCATTCTCTTCCTTTTCTTCTTTGTGGGCCTTGTCTTTCTTTTCCCCATGATCTGGCTTGTCTTCACCCTCCTCACGATCTCGATGCTGTTCTTCACTCCCGGTCTGTTGGCTTGGGTTTCCATGCTGTTGTTCCTCTATACTCGCAGGTAGCTCAACAGGAGTCAGTGGTTCTGTGATTGACTCTGGCTTGTGATGTGAGTCGGACTTTCGTGAAGCAATGCTGCCGGCACGTTTGCTAGCTTCGCGTTCAGCAACACTCTCCGATGGAGGGCTTGGCTCATCGAAGGCATCGTTCACGTCGTCGTATACCTCAACAATGGCTTTGGTAGTTGTTCTAGGGAGCATGGCTCGAGGCTGGCGCATGCTCGCAGCACGCTTCTTGCGGTCTCGGATACGCTCCTTCTCGAATTCTCGACTAAGCTGCTCAAAGTGCCTTGCCAGTGTTGAGACCTTCGATTCTCTCTTCTTATGCACGAATCGAGGAATTCCCGAAGCTGTAGCTTTGCCTCTATCCTTCAAATTTCTCAACCCTAAGCGATCAGAGAGCTTCTTATCCACTCTGATCGACCCTTCAGTTGTGATTGACTCGGATCCCGTGCTGTCAGGAAGATTCGTCTTGGATTCCTTAATGCCAAGACCTTTGCCAATTCCTGACTGCGTCCTGGACAGTGTACGGACAGGCTGAGAAGTTGCTCTTGTTATCGGAGGCGAGACTGCTTGTCCAGCTTTACGAGAAGGTCCACGCTCTCCTGTAGGTGTAGGGATTGAAGATGGTCCTGTTTGATAGGCCTGCTCCCGTCTCATCTGGTCAACCTTATCTGACAATGACGGAGCGGGAGAGGGGAGGGCTTCGAGAGGCGATGGGAATGGCTCAGTGGACGCAACAGGCTCAGCGGTTTCGGCAGAATCTGTAGGCTCATTTGGGTCAGTGGGTTGTACGGGGACCAAATCGAAACCTCCAGCCGAAGCCTTCGGTGTTTGTTCAGGGTCGGCGATAGGAGTCTCCTGATCATCCTGTTCCTCTGGGGCTTCTGATGCCTCACCACCCTGGGCAGTCTCGGGGGGGGAATGAGATGGCGTTGCAGGCGTACAAGCTAAATCCAATGGCTCAACTCTTTCAATGGCCCCTTCTGCAGGGATTTCAACTTTGCCATCCTCGTCAGGAACGTCCTTATCATCGACAGGCTTAGATGAAGTGACACTAGCCTCCATACTGGTGTTGTCGGTGTAGTCCGTGGGCTGAGTGCTCTTCCCTTCCTCTTCTGTGAAAGTTTGAGATGGCCGCTCTTCGCTATCAATAGTCGACTGTGCGCCTTCGGTCGAAACCAGTGATTCCTTTGACTCATTGTCTGTAAACATCTTTTTTAACTGCATGATGGTCAACTGACGCATATCTTTGTCGCTCAGGAAATCAGCTTCAAATTTGGCAAATGCCTGATCCCATTCCCCAGCCTTTTCAAGCATTTCTCGGACAATACTATTGAAGGGCACCACTTCATAGTACTTTGAGTTGACGTAGATGTCTTGCAGCCTCTTCACAATAAGTGGTAGATCTTCTTTCGCTTTGGCGGTCAAGCGATCAACTTCAGACTTACACAGTTCTGCCTTCTCAGGCAAGACACTGTCAATCCGAATGTACATCAGCCTCGATCTGACAGAAGCCATGAATTTGGCCCATCTTTCCTCCATTCTGGCAAAGATCTCATTCTTGAGTTTCAGATCATTGGTCACCTTCCACGTGATTCTTGCTCGCGGTACAACAATTTCCAATAGATCGATTGGATCCCAATGAATGCGGATTCTGGCGTCTTGAAGGCTGAAATACCGGACATGGTCCCGGTGGTGGTCATGGGGGCATTCATGCATGCCCTTCATCTTCAATCCACGTCCCCAAAAGAGGAGCTCCAAGTATTTGCCAAATGAGTATTTGTAAGTAGCTTCCGACATAGCTCTCTCTTCGGTATCTTTCTTGCAGATCTTGCAGTAAGTCCACATTGTAATGCCATCGTAATCGCCCAGAGCAGAGTCATTTGGCATATTCTCGACAAATACTGTAATTCGGAACTGGTCGTGTACATAGGTTCTATGATGTTCGAGCATTCTGCGCTCACAGCCATTGGAAGTGCAGACTTGGTTCATGGTGTATGCAAGATCTTCGATGTATTGACCCAAGGTACAATCAGGATCCATGCCAGTGTCGATGTGCTGCTCGTCGTAGAAGTTAATTGCGACTAAAGACGGCTCAGTGCACGGGATTTTTGTCTCCGTACAGACGACAGAATACAGAACAACGATGTTCTGGTGAGAGTATGGATCGAAGAGGTCGAGGTTGCCCTGAATGTATGTTTCCCACTGACGGGTTTGGGTTTGATAGTTGTATAAGGCCTTGTCGTACTCAGCGTCGTGAACAGCTCGTAGAATTTCCATAATTTGCCGTGGTGCTTTTTGGCCAATTGCTTCAACCATTTCAGGTTTGATTAGTTGGAACTTTTGGGGTTCCGATTTCTCCGAGTCCTCCTTTTCTTCGTAGTAATCGTGGTTACGCAGCCTACGTAAATAAAGCAATCTCCTCTCCTGTTCGCGCGTCTTCATGAGAAGATAGGGTTGCGTGAACTTGACATAGGGCGAGGCAGAGAGAATTTTGGTTTCATACTTGGCCACCATATCACTGTAGTAAGTTGGCATGGGTACGTCGTCTGGAACTTGGCTAGTTTGATCCTCAGCAACAGGGTCAGACTGCTCTTGAAGAGACATCAGACGTTTGCGTTCTTGAGTCAGCTGCCCCGACTGGTTCAAGGAACCGGTGTCATCAGTTTCTGTAATACTGGTGCTGTCTGCAGTGGTTTGCGATGGCTGTTCGCTTTCTCCTGCAGGGTGGTTTACCACGACAGCCGGGCCATCCCTTGAGTTGTCAACGCTATTGACGCTCATAGATCTTACACTGTCGCCCGGAAGGTGCATGGAGTTTGTCATCGAGTCCCCGCCTTCTGGGAGCTCGATAGACTCGTCCCTTAACAGGCTGGACTCAAGCTTCAAATTGTAGACAACATAAACCATGAATTCCATGATGTGCTTCACTTTGGACAGAACGGTGCTGTTGGCACCTCTCAGCGCAATTGTGCAGCCAAGCTCAGGAGTGCAACCGGATAAGAAGATGTATGACTTTTTGCGACCAGGATAGTCATTGTTCACAAACGTCCTAACCTCGAAGCTAGCACATCGCCCAATCTGAACGGGCAAGGCCAGCATATCAAGAGAGGATATAATGTCTGTTTCAGCACATCGTGCAACTGCTTCAATAACCGTGTGCTTAACATTATAGGCCACCGAAATATTTGCATCGGAAAGGTACTGCAAGGCCACCCCAGAGATGCTCTTTTCAGCAAGAAGCACTTGTGGGCGGAGGTTCGTGATTCTCTGAACCACAACTCGTAGAAATTCCTTTTCTTGCTCGATGACAGGCTGCAGGCTCATAAAGTGCTGTTGGTGCCGCTGATACTCAATGGGAAATGTGACAAGCATGACTCGTGGATTGGTGATTCTACGAGGCATACTCTTGAGGGCCAGATTCTTGGTGAAAACTACACCCGAGATGTAGGCTGTGTCGCCAGGCTTGCCTCCTGGGATTCTCTTTAACTTCACGTAATGCCTAATATCCATATCTTCTCCTTTTGCAACGTCTGGATCCACATCATCCGTCGCTCGCAACAGGATAGGAACAAGGGCCTTCTGCCATGCTGGAGGATTTGAAATCTCGGCATCGTCAAGTAATTGGTGTAGTAACTTGTCGACGTGCCTCAAACTGGATGAGTTAAGCTCGACTTTAGGAGCCTTCTTGTGTTGCAAAGAGTCACTCCTAGTGATCTGGTTTGCACTTTGGTGAGGCGAATCCAATGAGAAGAGTAGTTCTGAGGACTGAGAAGGGCCTTTGAACACAGCGGACTTTGGGCGCGGCGATGGCAAGTGGTGCATACTGCCACTGACATTGCTAGTGTTCCGTCGCCTCGGTGGTCGACGATATGCTCCAAGGCTTCCAGGCAGCTCATCGATCCCACTTCTGCTCGCAAAGCTCATGCCGCTAATGCTCTTTTCGCCTGCCCTATGGCGATATTTTCTGTTAGCATTTACGTAAGGTGTAAGATCTGACTTGTCATCACCAAGGCTTCCAGGTTGCAAGTCGCCCGTCATTGTAGTAAACAGGCTCATCTGTTCATCTTCACTTGATTCGTCGGACATGTAGTCAGCCAGCTCTGGATCGATGATATTATCGTCGTGAAAGGCAGGAAACTTTGGCTTCTTAGCGCTCTCATCATCGATACCACGCCTGAAAGGGGCCCTCTCTTCCGGTGCAGGCTTAAAACGGTTCAAGAAGCCAGCATGCTTGGAGTGGTGCCGTTTATGGCCCGCAGAAGAATGTGGCCTTGCACTCAATGATTTGAGAGACCGCGAAGAGCCTGGTCTACTCAATTGTGGTGCATCAATCTCCAGGATGGCTGCGTTGCGGGATTCCCCGAGGCGGCGGGTTGCAGGAATAGCCATCATTGGTGTCGTCACAGGTCTTGACACTGGTCTAGAGTCTTCCGATCCTTCAGAAGCAACCCCTGACTCGTTATCTCTTGGCTGCTTGGATTGGCTTGCGCTGCTGGGGGTTTTCGCATGGTTTGCGCCAAAGAATCTAGGCATAAATGATTGCTCATCTCCTGAGTCTTCCGAACCACTTCCATCAAAACGTCTAGTGATGACTTCAAGGCATCGCTTACATACCCGTAATGAACCTTGCACGCCAAACTTCTCTCCTGAGATGACAGTTGTGCATTTTGAATCAAAGATGCAGCCGCAAGTTCTGCAGTGGTGTTTTCTCCTGAATGCGCTGAATGGCGTTTGGCAAAGGAAACATTCCTTGACAGTATCGTCTTTCATCCAGAATTCCTTGCTCAAAACCTGTTTTCGCATCCGGTTGAGCTGTGCATTCACCTGCTCAGAGGCTTCTTCACTGCTCGAAACCGTGCCCGGTATTCTGAAATCACCCGATGCCATCTTTTGTGGTTTTGGATTATTAGAGAAAGACTCATGGCAAACAGAATCGTGAGCAGATGTGCTGACGTGGCTAGGCTCTGCAGTCCCCCTGTCTAATGAGGAATCTCTTGAGTTTTGACCACCAGGAGATCTCGACCGACTGATCCGATCGATCACAGCTGGTTTCCTTCTTACACTGTCGGGTGACAGTAAGGACGAGGTAACTGAAGGGCTGCGAAGACTTCGAGTCTGTAATGAGGGGGTACGATGGTGTGTACTTATAGGACTTGTCGGACTTTTGATACTTTCCTCGATATTTGAGGTATCTTCGCGCTTAGACCTAGGCGGAAGCTTACCATCTTTCATGTCATACAAACTGGCTGATGATTCAGCTGTTGATAGATGTGCTTGCAAATCGGCTCGGCTGCTGATACTCTTTCGGCTCGATCCGACACCGCCACTGTCCTCAGTGCGGATGGTGGTATGACTAGGATCTCTGTGTACTGTCACAGGAGCGATCGTAGGGTCAGCGGCAATAGAGCTTGGGGCCTTTTTGGAGAAGCTTTGACGGTTCGTCGGGTTGGACTTTTGACTGGACATCAGGCTGATACTCGACGGCTTGGATGATTGAGCTTGCGGTCGAGGCTCAATAGTGCCGCCAGTTAGACTTGTAGAAGCGCCATCGTTGGGAAGAACTTGAGACGAGGAAGTGGACAAGGAGGCACCAGTGTCGACTCGACTAAGCGAGCTGATGGAAGCTTTTGAGCCATGATTACCGACGATCGAGGTTCTCTTCGAGGAGGGCTCTGACTTTTCTCCAGATATTTGTTCTTGCGGTGACTTAGAGCCACCACCTACAGCTTCCCTTAAACGACTATAGAGACCACTGAAGCCTTGTTGGACCAGATCACCCGTTATTCCTTTATTTTCCGAGGTTGGTGCAGCTATTGGGGGCGGCGCGAAGTCGTTAAAGGTGGTCAGAGAGTCACATTGGCTTGCGGATGTGTGTATCTTATCAAGTGCATGGGCAAGTTGACCTGTAGATATCGAGTTTATAGAATCGCGACGGGTTCGGATTGGGGAGCTTGTCGAGGCTACGGACCCCGACCTAGGCCGCGACATGTTGAGAATGTGGTTATTCTTGAGAAGGCTGGCAGATCCAGTATATAAAATCTCGAAAGTGACTTGGGTAATAAAGTTGGGGTCGGCATGCGGATGCGTAGCGATCGTCAGCAGAAAGGCCTTGGATATCCAAGACTCAATGCATGTGACGTTTGTCCGCTCCGAGATGCTCAAGCAAACGCAGCAGCCACAGTTCGAGTGCAAGATATCAACAGCATGGTGATCCAATGAACTTTTAAGAACAGGAAAGCACGTCGTCGACGATGGGGAATGGAAGCGGCGAGGGAAGCGGAGAAGTCAGGTCGATCTTCAGGGTTCGCTGATCGGTGAAGCTGTTGTGGATAGACAAGACTACAAGAGAGGTCGGGGGGTCTTGTCTTAGGCGGGATGGCGCCGGCTAAGGTTAATCCAGGCAGAGGTTGATAGCGGATAAGGCAAGAGACAAGAAGCAGAATGACGAAAGGGCATCAGCTGGGTGTTGCGGCGCAGAAAGAATATGCTGTCCCGCACAGCACAGCACAACACAGCAAGCACAGCTAATCAGGGCTCTGTGCGTTGTGAAGATCAAGGTCGAGGACAAGACCTTTGGGCATCTGAGATGGGTGTTGAATGCGTGATGGCGTCAGACCCTTGCAAGGCAGGCGAACCGAAGCCTGAAGTGCTAACGACATGGGGGTCACCGGTACATGCAGGTCTGGGGCTCTGATACTTTTTACTGTTGTGCAACAGTAAACGTTGGCATGAGGAACTATGCCTTAGGTGACTTTTGTCTTGATGACCAATTCGAATCAGCATCTGCTCTGAAACAACTTGTGTTAATTCGCTTGATTTCTCCTGTCTCAGTACACCATTATCACCATTTTCATCCCCAGTAGATTCAGTGTAGACACCTGCAAAGTCACCACATTCAGCCTCTGATGCACACCAAATCAAGCTAGAAAAACTTCAAGTACCGATGACTTGGCGCTGATCAAGCACGAGCCACCCACCTACCACACCCTACAAACTGGACCCCGCAGCAGCTGCCAACACGGCCCAAAATTACCCGTCGCGTCGCGCTGAATTTTGCTTCGATTCAAGGGACATTGGGGTTGAGAAGTCACTTCACTCAGGCGTCACTCTAAGGGATTGCATCTCACACAACACTTTCTATCTGCAAGAAGACTATCGCTGCGCATCTTGTCGTATACGTCGCACATCTCGAAACCCCGATCCTTTTCGCAGATCTTCCGTCGATCTCTTGGCCCCGTCGTACAGATTCTTGATCGAAAGCCTCTCTCATGTAACATACATCACGACTGGTTGTGGGCAATCTGTTGAATCCCAATGGCTCCTAAGTCGTCCCCTGACAGGGACATAATGGAGCTTTTCCACCGGCATCGCGTCACCAACATTCCCTCCGACCAGAAAGCGCTGCTCGAAAGGCCAGATTCGTGGGCCGTAGAGCTGCAGAACACACCCCATGGCCTATCGCAAGTTCCAGGACACGTGCTTGAATCGGTGAAAGCAACATATGTTGCTAACAAGGAAATCCTTCAAGAACGTACTCCAATCTCCAAAAAGCGCAGTGGTAGTCCCCCAGCATCACCAAGCAATAAACGGAGACGAAATGGCAACGCGAGCACACCTGAATCCGACCATGCGAACCTCCCACAATCGTCTCCCGTATCCTCGTCCGAACGCGCAGTGTCCTGGTCTCCAACTCCATCGCCAAAGCGCGGTCCTTCTAAAGACTCGGAATGTATAGCTGCAGCTGCAGCTCGTGGCCATAACACCCAATCGTCCATTGTCCACGAAACACCAAAAACGGGCTTCGCAGGTCCACCGCGGCCAGCCTCGGGGCCAATCATTGAGATCCCACCTTCGTCCGAGGAGACTGAAGAAGACTTGGAAACGCGGATTCCAGATGCTCAACCTCTTCACAATGGCTCCATTAACAGAGCGGCAGTACGCTCCAAGCCGACCGCACCATCTCCGCTATCCACCAACAGGACCATGGCTACACCGCCATGCGCCCAACCGAGTAATACGGCCCAAACAATTGTACCAAACACTGTCTTCGCAAACAAAGAAAATCTACAAGCAAATGGGAGCCCGAAGAATAACCAACCTCATCGGCTCAAATTCAAACCTATCGACGTGGACGATGTGGGCCGGAAAAGGAGGAAGAGTCATAACGAAAAAGATCGTCTGCCGCCAACCATAATGCCATCAATAATTAACAGTTCGATACCAACATCGTCAGATTCCATTGTTCCATATTCAGGAGTCACAGCTACCACTCAGGAGTATATCAGACAGTCGATCGAAGAGAAAGAAGAGGACGAGACGATGGATCACATCGAGGAAATTGTTCCCTCCACCAATCTTCAAGGATCAACTGTGGACCGCCCTGTTATTCATCATCAACCAAAAACTGTTGGTAAGCGCGAACCCCATGATAGGGACGGACAGAAGTCAAACAACGAAGCCAAGTCCACACAACAAAGGACCACATCTTCCCAGATGGATCCGTCAAAGGCGACTGGATCAACGAATTCTCAAGCACAGATAAATGAACAGATTGCGACGAGACAGTCACCAGTCCCTGCGCCACTCATAGCGCCAGGGGCTCCTCTGGGACCCTACGAAGCATTTGTGCAACAATACCCGGATTACCCAGGTGATAATGGCGGCGACAAGCTACCGGGAACCAAGTCCAATTTTATTTACGCATGCGTGTACCTCAACTACCTACGTCCAAGAAAGGAGCTCCGCGACTGTCTATATGATGATTTCATTCGAGCTTTCCCTTGCTCTTATCGGGAGTACGTGGTTCGCTCTCACATCTCTGGCAAGCCACCTTTGATTGCAATTAAATGGTTCAATAAGCAAAGAGGTCCCCTAATATATAACAAATACCTAGTGAACAGGGGCAATCTGAGTCATATCTTAAGATCGTACCCCGAGGAATTCGCACATGCGAACGAGCTGATTTCCAAGAAAGATGGCGATGATGCCGGCGAAGACGATATTAGCATCTATACAAGTTCAGATGATGAGGGAATCTTTGAAGAGGCCAATTGCCGACGCTCTATTTCCCGATCTTCCCATCATTCCTCGGATAGGAAAAAAAGCGTCGAGTCACACCAACCAATCACAACTATCGAGCGTGATATGGATATCGACCTCCCCGAGATTCCACCCGCGCCTCCTTCAAATTCCAGCAGACGAAGGTCATCTATGGCATCGACGAATGATTTGGTACTAGTACCAGAACCTACACCAGCAAAAAAGCCCACACAACCTGCACGATCATATACCAGACCCCAAAATACGGCATCGGAAAAAAGGCCACTCCAATCCTCGCGAGTTCAAGAGATCTTGACTCAACCTCCACCACCTACTTCACCCGAAATGCCACAAACATCAATGTTACCACCATCTACTATAGGTTCAACAATCAAGCCGAGGGCTCCACGGCCATCGCAGTATTTCAACAAGATCTCTAAGAACAACTTGCTGAAATCAACACCAAAGAAACGAACTCCCGAGGAAATTGCAAAACTGAGAGAGCATTTCCGCAGATCGAGAGGGACGGGGTCGCAAGATCATTGGAGCAGCAGTAGCCGATTGGGATAGTGTCGCAAATCGGAAAAGGCGCGGGATCGAGATCACATTGAGTAAAATTCATGTTGATGACGAAGCTTATGGAGAGGGCCAAGCGTTTATTTTCATCTTGCATTTGATACCCAAAGCTGTACTTATATCTGCGGATATGGCATTAGTAACATCATGACCGTATAATAGTGTAAATGAAGCATTCAAGGTTATGCAAAGGTCTAGAGACTTAGTTATGAAGGAGCTTAATTCGGTGGCGGAAAGAACTGTCTATTGTGCGTGGGCAACATGTCTATGGTAAGGTAGCTGGCTCGACTGAGAACCTGGCTTGATTAATGAACTGACAGCATGGCGATGATGCAGAAGATGGAGAAGTATAAAAGAAAAAAAAAGAGTCCTTGGTGTCCATTTGCCTTTCCTTGTCAAGATACTCCCTTCTCCACCATTCTGTGTAACAAGACCAAGATTTTATCTTCGCCTCCACTGCCAGTCGTCGTCTCATTTCCACGAAGGGGGGTATCATACAATCTTTTCAATTTTTGGTCCCAATCAATCTTTTTGCCTTTTTTCACTCCGTGGCACGAACTACTCGCTGCCCATCCCTTTTCGACGTTGGTCTTTTTCGCCTTTATCCTTTTTCTGCTGAGTCCAAATTTGATAGATGTTTTTGGTTTTGCTGAGAGTAAGGGTAAAAAAATATCCGGTGTTGTTGTTAAAGCCTTGAGGTCGTCATTCTGTCATTAGCGGTCATTATTGGTTTATTTTCGTTTCTCTTTTCTGGGGAGAGGGTGTGTGGTTTTCACTCTTCCTCAGCTTCAGTTCGGGCGGCGCGAGCAGCGGCTTCATCTTCCTTCTTCTTCCTTTGGCGGGCCTCCTCCTCGGGAGTCATGGTGCGCAGCTGGAGAGCGTGGATGCCGTTCTCCTGGGCCATCTCGTCGCGGAGAAGAGCGTAGACCATGCGGTGACGAGCAGGCTGCATCTTGGAGTTGAAGGCGTCTGAGGTGATGACCACGCTATCACGTGTTAGTATGCAAGTCCATAAATGTGAAGTTGACTGGGGTATGTGCAGAAGAACGGTGTGGGTGAGTGAGTATGGGGTACAAGAGGCCGCATTGCATGACAAGAGTGTCACGCGGGATGAGATGAGATGAGATGAGATGAGGCGACATGATATGATTTCAAATTCAGATGGAAAGTTGCACAGAAATTGGTTGACGATGACAAAGAGCGCAATTCTTACCGAAAGTGTGTCTCGCTGGAGGTACTGTGTTCCATGGCCTTGTGGTGAGAGTGAAGGTGAGAGTCATTGTAGATCTCAAGAGTTTGAGGGTTGAAGGCCGCAGTGATCTAGATAATCAGCGATTGAATACCAGTGAATACTTGAGTGCTAGAACTCACCTTGGCTCGAATAGTGTCTTCAACAGGAGTGTTGGAGCCCATGGTTGAGAACTGTCGCTGGACGCTCGAAAAGCCGAGCGCGTATCGTCGAAACATGAGGTATGGCGGTCTGAAATAGAGAACGAGGAGGCGTCCAAAGAACAATTTGCGCAATGTCGACTGTAACTACACAAAGTCGACAAAGGCGATGCAGATGCGACTATTTAAAAGACGAATTGAGTTGTTGCAAACTCGGAATTCGCGGGCGTTATAAGAGAATCTCTCTTGTCCGGATTCTGAAGTCAAAGTGGAGCGGTAATGGATCGACAGGGCGACACGAGACACTCTGGTTGGTTTTTTCCTGGTGGGAGGGAGGTGAAGTAGGTTTTTTTTAAGAGAGGTCCCGAGTTGTCGGTTTAGTCCGCCTCTTTGACTTCAAGTTTATCGGTCTGGTCTGCCCCCAAAAATAACAAGAAACCTTGCACACTGTGACTGACGTGCGTGACAACTGCAAACAGAAACAGGAAGTCAAAAGCGAGAAAAGCAAAGCAAGAGAGTTGAGGAGAGTAGAGCAGGAGGACGGAAGTGAAAGGTTGGAATAGGAGTTGAGAGAGGCGGGCAGGACAAAAGATATACGTTTCGAGATATGGATGGGATCTTAGAAGCTTGGACTAGGCTCTGGCACTACGGATGTATGTACAGTACATCTAGCTAAGGTAAAGTACCTAGGATCTAAAAGTGGCGGAACACGTTAAATCTTGTGATAAAACAAAAAAAAAAAAAAAAAGCCAGACAGTCATTGATTGTGATTTGTGAAATTGACAACTCAGGGAGCCGTTATGCCGTTTCGGTGTGAAGTCGGTGTAGAAAACAACAAGCAACATAGAGAAACAGAAGCAAAGACGAAAAGCCACCAGAAAGTAAAGAGGGGGTGACGGTACAGTACTGCAAGGTAAGGTACCAAAGCCTTCTAAACCTGTTCGTTATTCCTTCTACTGTACCAAACTGTAAAAGCGCGGGGCATCTGGTAGGTGTAGGTACATCAACTTTTACCGTCTTTCCATGAGCCAAAGTGGCGGACAAGTTTTGTTGATCCATCACATCGCATCACATCCCTACAGTGCAACACCCCTGAAATCCTCTTTTTAGCAAATGATCAACCGCCAATCTGCGTGTCCGTCCAGACGGTTGGGTCGGGCGTCGGCTGGCCCTGACCGCCTGGCTTCTAGAGCGGTGAAGCCAGGAACAAGGGTTACGAACTGCAAACCCATGTCCTTTTCTCTCTGACTCTTCTCTTCTTTTGTCTCTGCTGCAACGCGTCGGTGCAAATAATAGAATGCCACGAAAGTTTCGTCTGTTGATAGACTAGTCCGACTTTTAGCAGAATTACTACAATGACATATACCCCCCCGGCTGCAGACTTGACAGCATACACAGTGGATATCTCTGGAGCTCTGCTGTAGGTACCGGCCCAAACAGGCGGGATCTGGTGTGGTGGCGGTCTCATGGGTTGGCTCCGTATCAAGGTAGCGTGTATAGTCAACCTAAGTTAATAAGTAAGGTCCGGGGTTTGTTTAAAAAAAAAAATGTCAAATATGGATGCAATCCACTTACTCACGTATTCGTCTTTGACCTGTGAGTTGTTGATGAGGCCAGCGTTTAACCATAACAACACAACAACCAGACTCTTCCCTGTCCGTCCCTTCAACTCAAGTCACAGGAAAATTCATGTACTGTACTTTCGTCTCAACAGTTGGGCCATGTCCTGCCTGTGCTGAGCGTACGTACACATGTACCACGCTTGTGTTGCATTGCAGTCGAACGGTTCCTTAAGCCTCCCAGCTAAAAGACACGCGGAAGCAATGCTAGCTGCCGATACTCATCCGTAAACAAAAGAGGCACTGCTTATTGGTTTCATACTTGAATCCTCTTGACATCCTCACTTGAAAATGTGCACCTTAACTTCTGTTAGCTCCTCAAAACTGTTCGACGCGGCTTCTAAAAGGTACGTACCTCCGGGGAAGACGGCCGTCCGCCCGGGACCGTGGGCCGAAAACTTCAACCCCATCAACGTCAAAGAGTCAACCCACTTTAGCTAGTAGCTACCAACGTTAGAGCTTTTGCTTTGCTTCACAACTCCATTTACTAAATCGAGCTGTCAATTAACTCATGCTCATGCTTTAACGGGATCGTCAATCCCTGACTAAATCCTGTCCCCTCTTTCTTCCCTTCCAAATTGCATCCATACCTCGGCAAATGCACCGTTGAACCACACCTCAACGTAGCATTCAAGTCTTGCATAGCGACCTCCGGATTGGCCTCTTAACTATTCAATCCTTGTCGCGAACCCCGGCGCCTCGGGGCCTTGAAGTTGTTCGTAATGTCGTTGCTCCGACATCTCGTCACCTCCGCCGTCCGGCGCCGGACTACTACTCCTACTACCTCCGCTTCCTTCATTACCCTCCGTCCCGCTGCTAGAATGCTCTCGACCTTGCCTCGCTTACCGCTCTTCGAGGCCGTTGCACAACATGATCCAGAATCGAAAGCTGTAATCCACTCAATTTCCGGTCGGACCTTCAAGTATGGAGAGCTTCTAGGCGATGTGAGTCGTGCGCGGGACAGGCTAGCTGAAGCTGCCGGCCGTGAGGACCTCAACGGCGAGCGCATTGCGTTCCTTGTTGAGAATAGCTATGACTACGTAGGTGAGCTCATGAAGTGGCCCCGCGATATCGTATTGCGATAGCAATTGACATGTGTTTGTATAGTAACACTCTTGGCCGCAATGGCTGCTCGATCTATCGCAGTGCCTCTGTCCCCCGCATTTCCTGCCCCTGAGCTACAATATATCCTCAACCAGAGCGAAGCTTCACTGCTAGTATCCTCTCCCAAGTTTGCATCCAAGGCCAAGGAAGTTCTTGCGACTGAGCTTACAACCCAGCCAGTGCATGTCGAACTGCAGAAGCATCAAGGTGGGGCTAGTCATGATAAGGTCGAGCTGAGCAATATCGACGCTGGTGAAGCCAGTATGATGCTGTACACTTCAGGCACGACAAACAAACCAGTAAGCCTAGTCCCAGACCTCAAGGATTCTGTATGCTGAAGCTCGATCTAGAAAGGAGTACTGCTCCCCCAGTCTGTATTGACTGCACAATCCCGTTCTCTTGTCGAAGCTTGGAACTACTCACCCTCAGATCACCTCCTGCATGTCCTCCCGCTACATCACATCCACGGGACTGTAAACGCAATTCTTACGCCACTCCTCGCCGGCTCAACAATAGAATTCATGTTCCCTTTCAACGCAGATGCTGTGTGGAGGCGCTTCTCAGCACCTTTCCTGGCCAACGAAACTTCAACTCATAGGGAGAAGATCACATTCTTCACAGTCGTGCCCACTGTGTACAGCAAATTGCTCACTTCATATAAGAGCCTCCCGCCGGAAACTCAAGAAGCAGCCCGAAAAGCCATCTCACCGGAGAACATGCGCCTCTCCATCTCTGGCTCTGCCGCACTGCCCACGCCTATCAAGACCGCTTGGAAGGACCTCAGTCATGGTAATGTTCTGCTTGAGCGTTACGGCATGACTGAAGTCGGTATGGCGCTGAGCTGCGGTCTTGACTTTTCAGACCGTGTGGATGCTAGTGTCGGTTGGCCATTGCCATCTGTCGAAGCTCGTCTAGTTGATGTCGATACTGGAGACGTCATCGAGGAGGGTGAGGAAATCGACGGTCAAGGCCGTGAACGCTCTGGGGAGATCCAGCTAAGAGGCCCAACAATCTTCCGCGAATACTGGCGCAACCCAACCGCAACAGCAAGCGAATTCGTCGAAAGCACAGATGGAAAGGGCAAATGGTTCAAGACAGGTGACGTAGCTGTGCGCCGGCCTGTCGCCTCTGCCAACACCTCACAACCTTGGACTCACGGTCCCCTTTACTTCATTCAAGGCCGCAAGTCCGCCGATATCATCAAGACAGGAGGCGAAAAGGTAAGTGCGCTAGAAGTCGAGCGAGAGTTATTGTCTCTCCCCGAGGTCTCTGAAGCAGCTGTTGTCGCTGTGCCTAGCGGGCAATGGGGTCACAAGGTCGGTGCTGTACTGGTTCTTGATAAAGATGTTGTCAAGAAGTGGTCAGCACTCGATATGCGCAGAGCTCTCAAGGGGCGTTTGGCAAATTATAAGATCCCTCAGGTCATGCGACTTGTTGATCAAATACCCCGAAATGCTATGGGCAAGATCAACAAGAAGCAGCTGGTCAAGAGCATCTTCCCTGACGATATTAGTGGAGATGAAAGCTTATTAGAGGTGCCTTGATTACCGTCAAACGCTGAGAAGTTGAAAACTGTAAAATATAATCATCATAATCACTAGTCAACTCATCTTCACCAGCTACATGCGAGCATTGTTTCAACAATTTGATAGCGAGTTGATAACAAACGAGTATAACTAGTGACACTCATGTGAAGCAACTGATTAAAGTTGATCAAAAGTACATAAATCTATTTTCCCCTTCCCCTGATGGCCCTTTTCATACTTCGTGGATGCCACTTAGGAAACAGTCCTTCAAGCAACGCCAATATAATATTGAGCCAAATAAAATCAAGGATGAGCCATGACCAGGCTTACTGGTGATTTACCCGCTTGGGTTCAAGTCAGCAGCCGCTCCATCCTAACCTTGCCGCTTCCGCTTCAATAACTCGTCGACCTCTCGTGAATCGCCAGATGAACGGCGTCGGGTTCAGAAACGTGAAATGGTCATTATTGGATATCGTGCTAAATCAACGTCATGCCTCTGCGTAAAATCCTCCTCCGTTTTAGACGACGTGCTTAGCCTTGGCACGTGTGCTGCCAGAGTGAGCACTGTCGGTGTGTCCAGAGAACTCAACCTGCTCTGAAGCTGGCAGCTCAAGAACCTCCTTGAACCTGCGGCCGATAGACAGGAGAATCTCCTTACCCTTCTCACTGCTGCGACCCTTGCCACCGGCAATATCACCCTCACCTCGGCCGGGGATGCTCTTTCCGATAGTGCGGGTCCAGACACCGATACGGAAGAAGGCCTTTCGAACGTTGACGACAACACCCATGACCTCGCCATCGTCCTCATCCTCGAGGGTCTCGCCAATAGCGGCCATCATGACCTGAAGCCAGAGACGGTCGACATCGATGTTGCGCTTGTCCTTGTACTGGTAAGACCACTTGCCGCCGTGCTTGTTCTGGGGGTCCTCCCATTCAGGGCGAACGCCAGCCTTGAAAAGGTGGTAATCGGACTTGAGGGAAAGCTCAGAAACGGGTGCGACATTATTCTTAAAAAAATTAGCACGCCGAAGATTTGACTTCGGGCAAGGTTGTAACTCACGTAAACGCCCCAAAATTCCTCGACGGAGTCAAAGGTAATCACTTCCTTTAAGAGATCGTTCCAATTGTCTCCCTGTCATAAATGTTAGCGCCCGAATTCCACCGTTTAGCTATGCCATTTCGCACCTTGCCGCTCGGGGGCTTTGTGAACCAGAGAGTCCACTTGTTTTGAAGCGGGTGCTTCACATTGAAGTTGTCCTTGTCGTGGAAAACAGTGACAGGCTTGTCGTCGTCCTTGACATCGGAAGAATCTTCCTTGCCAGCAGGGTCGACGGGAATTGTGGTGAGATCGACCTGCTCGTCCATCTTGGGGGTATCAGCTACAGCGGCAGCCATTTTCTCGGGCGCTGTTTGTTGAGTCGTGGTGGAAGATGAAGGGTTTCGCGGATGAAATATCGCGGGGCAAAGTTGATGGCGGAGGCAAAAGAAAGTGGAAGCAAGAGAATCGGGAGTGGGGCCAGAAACAGTGAAAATGAAAGTTTGAATTTCAAGCAGTTCCTTGCGTCTAGGAGATTTGCTTGACTTTGCACCAGGCAAGAGTCGCGAATTGTCGGTAGACAAAGAAAGGGCAACAGACTTATGTGACGTTTGTCGGAAGGGTGCAAAGGCGCCTGTTGAGGTTTTGGTTTGTGTCGCGAGGCGCAAGCAAAAATTCTTGGGTGCTGACCTAAAACTGCGGAAGGCTTAACTTTGGCAGGGCCACCAGCACCTGGACTGGGTGGCGGTGCCTTGAGGTACCTGACTTCTGCCTGAAAATTGAGGCCGCAAATGACTGCCTCTCGCTCCAGGTTCTCTAACGTTTCACCAGTTAAACGAATCTCATATTTTGCTGTTCAACTCCTTATTAACAAGGTATTCGCATGAATTCAACAAGGGCCAGTTCCAGGCGTAGAGTTAAGCTGGAGGTGACATTGGAGCTTCTCTCGTTTCAACATGGGCCTCACGTGCCAAGCAAGACGTCTGTCCCAACTTTGTCTCTATTTCCGATCCATGTCCTTGGGACTAATTATTTACTTCCAAACCTCCTCTGGTAAGTTATCGACTTTTTGAAAGCCAACACTACCTAGGAAATGTTGCTGCTAAGGTCAAGAGGAGGAACCAAAATCGCACAGGGCATCCCCCAAGAGAGAATACCTTCTAGTGGTTAGTGTTTCAAAAACACTTGCAATGACATTCAAATAGCATATCCACAAATCGAGCTGGTAAACCTGACTGTCAACTAGCGTCTATCGGGCCTCGAGAGTTTAATGCAACTCAACGCATATGACGCAGTGTTTCCTGTCACGCGCATACTCAATCCGGGAAATGGTACAAAGATCATTAGCCCTTGAAAGTAAGCCCATCTGCTTTTATCAAAGGCTCGCACAATGCCAGGCTGTGGTGCCAATTGGTCCATCGAATATAGCAATGCGCTGCGGGCTGTCATACTTGGTATAATCCGCTGGTATGGACGAATTCGGGTCATCGCTTCAACTTCGTGACCCCCATTCATGCCTCCACCTCAGAGACGTAGAATTCACGTTTCTGAGTCGTACCTCGCACCATTTTTCATGTAGGCTGGGATCTAGACATTCTCTAACCCTGGTTGAGTGTGCCAACTGCCACAGTCGAATGGAACTCATGGGGCTAAAACAGCAAGGACAAAGGAACAGCACAGTCAGATACAAACGGCAAAAGCGGTTTCACACAATTTCATTCATCCAGTCAGAAGCTCTGCTCCGACCAACTCGTGCCAACTTTAACATTGCTACATACATCACTTCTACCTTGAAGCGAGGCGTTCGAGCCACCAACGATATTCCAGAGCTACAATTAAGCCTCAATAGTCACCCACCGTGAACCACGTTTACCAGTCACAGGCGATCTTGGTCTAACAGAGCGGGATTTCCCTTTGACGTTTCTTGACTCCATTGGCTTTTCAAATATACCTTGTCCCACAAAGAGACTGACAACTGGTGTGCACCCGCTTCATTACGTACTCTACACCATGATCTTGTCCCAAATGATCACCAGAGACAACGCTAGACGGTCCTGCAGGAGCTTAGGCCTGGCTATGCCACTCTGGAATGTGAACATGCCTTACAACCTCGATTTCATCCCACCATCATGACCCCTCGGCTCCCTTGGTTTGTCTGCGAGCCCCTCATGCTCATGGGCCATCATCCGAGACCTGCGCGATCAACCGTGGGCTGACCAGGGCCTTTTCGTCCAAGGTCAACCCATTATCCATATATAGATGCAGCAACTTATAACAAGTCCGTCTTTCCCATCAGAGACAAAGGAACCCCCCTCCCCAACACACCCTCTCATACCAACTCTTTGTGTCTCTTCTTTTGCAGTGTCCAAAGCTCATTTACTCATTTTATTACCAACTCAACTCTTCACCATGGAACCAGAGACTGTAGCCACTTCCTTTGAGAAAGATGCTTGCAAGACAAAGGACAATACCCCCAAGGGAAAGACTCGAAGTAGTTCTCTTCTAACAATCACCTCGGGCTTTACCTTTCTTGCTGCCCTTCCTGGAGGATCAAGCTCTTCATCGTCTTTCAGATCATCATCCTTTCGATAAATACCCAAAACCAACTCTAGTTTCGTTCAATTTGTCCTTCGTTTACCCAAGCTCTTTTGTCTAATTGTTCATTATCCCCTACCATCTGCTGGATCAGCTGTATCTTTCAACATTCCTTCTCGACATCGTACCCGGCGTATTTGCTGTTCTGTGTTCTATTCCATACAAATGCAGGCCCTCCGGTCATATGAGCCTAAACGTCGCAGTCTTAACTTTTCCCAACTTCATAGAGACCTCCCAGACGAGTTTTACGAATATCACTTCGCACGGATCAGTGCTGAGATTTGGGCCATCGTGTCATCAGCATTCTGCCCCAAAGAGGAACACCAGGCACCTTTGATGTCTCCTTGGCTATGGAATTATTCGGCAGAATTCATCCAACATGTCGAATTTGTAGCTCGTCTGGACGCACGCGCAGGGAAATGGGAGAGGCTTCTTCGTGACGGGGAGGAGAGGAAGAACCTCTTTCAAGCTATCATTTTCAAGGTCCTCGACAATTGGGTCTTTTCCTCGCTTCTATTTGGGGCCAGTTCTAAGCATCTTGGGGCGTTGCAGGTTTCCGATTCTGCACTGATCAACACAGAAGGTATGTAATGTAAGACAATATATCTGCAGCACCAACCACTAATATTCTACCAGGCTTCCAACGCAACGAGCTCCTATCTCATACCAACAGAACTTGGCTCCTAGCACACAATGGGGAGCCTCCTCGCTTTTGGGTAGAAGTTGACAAACTGAGCTCCGAGATTTTGGTCCTGTTGCTCCCTGCCTACGAATTCATGGCCAGCTTCACAGATTATGAACCTATTGCGAAGACAGAGTTATATCAGCTACTGCACGAGGTTACTGCATACGCTGGTTGGCTCAGTGTCGGCATTCGCATGTCACCGGCCATCGTTTCAATTAACTGGCCCATACCTGGTGAAATGTATTCCTTAGATCAGGTGAATACTTGTCAGGCAGCATACGATGCCTCAAGGAAGGCGGCCCGGAAGTATCAGGAGCGGTTGAGAAACAAAAGGCCTGAGCAAGAGGAAATGGTCTCCAGGGCCAGAGTCAAGATCTCAGTCCTTCCAGAAATCGTTCGCCACCAACCCTATCCTAAGGAAATCGAAACTGAGGGTATTGTGTCTTACAAAATCATGGAGCCCCACGCAGTGTTTTATGAAGGAATGCAACAGCAGCATGATGAGAACAAGGCATTCATCAGCTTGTCGGACTATATCAAGAAACTACGGGATCGAAACTGCACGCCACGCAACACTGCCCTGGCCATCATGGTCGCTATGTTGATTTGTTTGTGGGTTCTTTATACAACCTCGGGTCAGCAAACCTGGCAGAGAGCCCACCGATGGGTGATTTCGGAGCCAGAGCCGGAGCCTGAGAAATCGTGGTGGAGTCAAATATTTTAGTTGAGTAAGGTAGGGATTGTCATCGTTACTTGCAACCGGATAAGGAGTTTAGGGATCAGGTTGCAGTGGGCGGTTATATTGCGTGGCTATTTGATATTTTTGCTTGCCATATTCAAACAAAATCACCATATCCAAAAGAAAAACATGAAGAATATCCAATGTCTTGAATTACATCATTTGTCATGTCAGATCACACTACCTACTCAACTTTAGGGTATTCTGTCGTATTTCCTTCTATTCACCCTCCATATAGCCTTTGTACAGCTCGGCAAAACAACGGCGGATGATAATATTCGCAACAGCTGATCGGCTTCCGTAGCTCAGTTGGTTAGAGCGTCGTACTAATACTTCAAACCGTAGTATCGGTAATGCGAAGGTCTCAGGTTCAAGCCCTGGCGGGAGCACAGTCTCTCAACGCCCATCAGTTTCTTTTTGAATTTTTGCTGTATTTTTTTGATTATAGAAGTCCATATTCATGGTGTTGAGACCGACGAGGTGTGTGGTGTGGGTGGTACTGTGGAAGTCGCAGTGGGTGAGGGTAGGAGCGAACTGCCAGGTGGATCTGATCTTGATGATCAGATAAGATTAGTAGAACCAGCATCAAATCATTACACCATTTAGATGCAATCCCTTGTCTGTGACCCCCAAATTTGTGATGAACCCCTCACGGTTGGTGATAGCATCTGCATTGGAACCGTCCATCCATTCATCCATCGTTACTAGTTCAAGCGAGATCTGCGGCCTGTCCAACTACTACCTTATACCTAACCACTATTGCAAGAGATGTCCTAAAGTTTAGCCCACCTTACTTAGGATGAACTACTCTAAAGATACTAAAGCTTAGGATTGTATTAGCCTAAGAGTATCCCGAGATATACTAAGATGCTTCTATTCAGAGCTGCCTGGCGTATACTCTATCAGACCTATAAACTCAAGCTCATCAGGCCCTATTGATAGCTTCGATGAAGTTTCAATTCGAAATGATACTTCGGAGAATGTGGTCCCTGATCGTCTAGTTGCAATGCATTAGTGTTTCGGGCCTCATTCTGCACAGTTGTTCCCGAACCCAAGAGATGGGACGTTATTTGCATATCTGACTCGTGCTAAATTGACACCCGGTAGGAACATGCAGGCAATCGAGAGTGTCTTATAACAGGGACATCTCCAATGACAGACTTCAACGACTCTTTCTCAATACTCGATGACTCGCAGCGGACTTTCTGTGTCCTATACTTTTTGCTGTTATCTCAGTATGGCGAAGGGACGTTGCCAAGCAGGCACTGCTGTTTCTTACTCATGATTCTGTGACAGCTGCTTGCTTGCTTGCTTGTCATCGTGAGGTGAGAACGTCCAAGTGGAATCAGCTATTGAGCTAGTGAGGAGCCTCCTGGTGTCGAGGAAGATTTACTGTGGCCGATTGAACAAATACCATGGCAGACCTTACCGCTAATCACAAATTGTCCTCAGCTGAGCATAACGCTTATTCTCTCGCGGTTACACTTCAGATTTGAGCTCGTACAACATAACGGATATTGATATGGGATTCGTTGCAGCTTGATCTCAAGAAGTTCCCGGATAAAAAAAAAGGTCTCCATCCACCACTTAGGCCAGGATGTGAAGCCCATGATGAAACATGAAAAGTAAGTCATCACAAAATACGAGAAATCCACGAGGGACCTTACAGAGACAATAAAGAATCTATCAATCAAGGGCTGGTAACTTGTAACGGGTAACAGCATACAGTAACTGCCGTGAGGCTTTGATCAAGGGAGGCTGGGCAAAGTGTACCCGTAAGCCTTTAACTTTGTGCACCTTAATCCGTAGTCGGGATCGAACATTGAGTTTACGACATGAAGTGCCAAGCAAACAGAATCGGCAATTGACTGAGAAGCCTAGATAGATTCGGGATCGAGGCCTGCAATCGGATTTCCTCAATTGTGATTATTCGCGATTTTGAGAACTTCTCTTACCATATTCTCTTACAATCCACAGCTGAAAATGAGACAAAGTTTATGAGTCGGGCCATCCCGCCCTTCCGCGCGCCAACGGTCTCGAGTTAAGATTCGGGAGCAGCCGTTTTAGGTATATGACTTCATCGACTTCATTTGTATCAATTGAATCAATTGAAGGAAAAGCCATTGTGATTTGAGTTTATTGATCAATACTCCAAATACGGTCGTCAATGATATCAATTGCTTCAGAGAAAACTCAATTGCTCCATTCTTCAATCTCAATGGATATCTTGCCCGGGCCCATCCTGTGTCTCCGATGCCAGCCACCGGCTTTTTTTGGGTCTTCGGAAGAGCTCCAAGGATGAGACACGGTGACACCCTGCCCCCAGCCATCCCCAGCCTCAACCTGACGAGGAAGACAAGATATACCAAGTTTTGGATCCTTGCTAGTAAGTTCAGCTACCATTTATGGATTTTCTGATGCGACTACGATCGGCGCAAAATGTATTCTGGGGAGATATCAACGCCCAAGCTTACCACAACGAGACCGACGATTGCATTCGAGGCTGGGAAAGATGATGAGCATGGGGAAGCTTCCAGGGTATAAACAACTTTCGGCTGGATTTAGATAGCTCCAGGGACGTGTAATCCCTGCACCGCCGCGGCATCTTGGGCTCCAAGGCAAGGTAGAGTAGAGCAGAACAGGGCAGTTCCGGGCTCTGCTATCGTCCGTATCGGTCAAGGAAGCGAAGTCTTGATTTTCCCTTCTCTTTCCTCCTCAGCCATCTCAACATTTCCTTTTGGTCCCTGCAAACTGCAAGAAAATTCTTTTTTTGCTTTCCCTCTGCTAAACAGCGCCAATTTTGCAAAGCATTGTCTAGTCAGCCAGCTCGCAGGAGCCCTAGACTAGACTCAGCACCCCACTACGACTCACTGAACTGCTAGCGCCTGAACAGCCCAGAAATCAAAAGCTTAGGTTCAATCGCTTCGTTCGCTTCAGCCTCTCATCTTTTACCCGCCTCCCGCTCCAACGTAACTTAACGCGCGATTCAACGCCTGACATCCATCTTTTTTGCACTCGTTTTCCGCCTCCAACGCGCTTGTCCAATCATACCGCCCCTAAGCTCAACTGTCAGCCTCATATGTCGACGCCATACTGGGGCCAGTTACCTGGGCCCAAGGTCGCCCAGACTGGCCATGCGGGCCATACCCGCCGCAGGTCTGAGTCGGACGACTATGCCTATAATGCTGACCGTAGATCTTCGCTCGACGCTGCCCCAGTTCGCAGATCAAATCGTGGTTCTTTACAAACTCAGGTCACCGAGGCTCCTACTGAAACTACCTTTAGTCCATATGATTCTCCAACCACTTCTAATTTCGCTCCCCAAGGTCTAGCTCCAAGACCAGCTTCTTACAGACGAGACCTTACTGGAGAGGCTTCTAGACCTCGCCAACAGAGCCGATCGCAAGAAGAGTACGACGAAGAGCCATTGTCGCCTCCTCCGCCTGCTCCAGAAGTTCCTCGCGGTCCTCCTGTGAGCTATCGCCATCCATACGGTAACGGCGGACTTCCTTATACCTACACCGCCTCAGACACAACCGCACCTCGCAACTCTAACCCACAAAACGGCGATATGGAAGACGATCAGTACCAAAGGTCCTCTGAGAGGACTGGAGGTCAAGACGATTTCGCAGGACGAGGCTCAGGCGCCAGCGCATTCGACCCATTGTCGAGGAGACAAACAACAGGCGGGTCTTCAGACCGTCGCAAAGTGTTCGCAAACGACCGATCACCCCTCCAAAGGCTTGAGCTGACGCTCGACAGCATGACCAAGGAGGAAAAACGCGCTCGAGTTGAAGCCGCAGAACGACGCGCCAGAGAACGACAAGCATTGAAAGCTGGAAAGCAGCCCACAGGCCAGCAAGTGCGGTCCCATGAACGAAAACCATCTGTCACATATGGCGAGAGACGCCCATCAGGCAATGCAGCTTTCTTTTCAGGCCCTCAGCCTTCGGCGCAAAGAGACGCATCTCGAGATATCTCAAGAGATGTGTCACGAGAATACCCCAGAGATACCCAGAGAGACACATCTCGCGATGTTCCACAAGACACATACCAAGATATTCCACAAAATGCGCAAAACGATGCGCCCCCAGATGTTTACCAGGAATTGCCTCCACAAGTTACAGTGAAGAGAGGAGGCTCACATCGTCGCCGCGTATCAGTGGCGCACCCCCAAGAAGCCGAGAAGTATTACGCTTCAGGCGCAATGATGGAACCAGATGACATGGAGCCTATGCCTCGGCGAATGGATCCCCAATCTGCCGTCCCCAGACAGTTTGAGCAATCTTCTGGCATACCTCAGCGCAATTTGAGCTTCCGCGAGAGAGCAGCCCGAGATAACGTACAGCTACCTGAGCAGACCATGACGAGGGAACCGCCCCAGCCAGCACCTCAGAGCGGAGGATTTTCATTGACTAGAAGTGGCAGTAATAAGCTCAAGAAGCCACCTCCAGAAGACTACCAATACACCCCTCGTAGGGTAGTTTCAGAGAGACGCCCTGCTCCCATGGTCTCTGCAATGAAACCCCAGCAACATTATGATGACGATGACTACTACTATGACGATCAAAATGACCTACTTCCTGCTCGACAGAATACCCGGCAGATTACTCAAGAACTCAATGATCGTTTCACTCGCGAGAAAGAGCTTCCTCCTGACCCTCCACAGACTGCCGATGCACGAAGACCATCAGTCGACTTTGTTCCTGGGCGCCAACAAATGCCTATGCCTGGCGACAACCAGGGTATTAGGAGACGTGTTACTGAACCTGTCCCCAGGGTCCAGTATGCTGATGAGGATGAATTCATTCCCCCTCCTCCTACTCGTGGTAAATCCATTGGCACCAGGCTCCTTGGTAGAAAGGAAGCCAATGACGGATCTCATGCTCAGAACCAGGCTGCTGTTCGCAGAAAAGCTGAGAGAGCAGATAGCTTTTCTTCTGCTAGTTCCGACTCTCATCATATCTCTAACATGGTCTTCAAGCGTCCAGAGGACATGGTTCCAGGTGACGGCCTATACCAGCCTCCTCAGTGGCTCGATGAGTGGAAGAAGGGAACCGTTGGTACCTTGTCTGGAAACTTCCTGGATCTCCAGGATGGTCACTTTCCTGAGCCAGACACGCATCAAGCTTGGTGGGAACAGGATAAGAGCAAGGGCTACACCGCAAGACCACGCAAGGCCGAGGCCTTTGATGGTGAATACAATGAGCAGTGTAAGTTTGGTGACATCCTATCACTGATTCGAATACTGACGCAGTTCCTCCAGCCCCTACTCGCTTTAAGCCTGCACTCTTCATGAAGTGTGGTCCGCTGTTGAGATACTGCGGAATCAGGCGCGAGAAGGTTCCCAGCAGAACGGATAGATCTGGTGCTCTGGTGGAACGAGAGATGTGGCGTGGCAGTATTATGATTGTTACTCAAGATTCTGACTCTTCATATGATATCGCACCCACATTACGACTCTTCGTTCAAGGCCTCGAGCTGTTGCCTCCCCCACCCCATCGTATCAAGGGTGATTTGTCGCCTGAATATGTTGATCCTATCGCCGGCCACCCCAAGGTGGGACGTAGAGGAGAAACCCTCTACGTGCGCCCTGTAGATCATTTGGATGAGGCCAAAGATCTCTCGCGTGACGAGACTGATGCTGGTCTGTTTGAGCAGACTCGTAGCGCTCTTGATCAATCAGGCCCTGACGGCCCAACTGATCTGCCTGGATCGTTCGCTAGCCGCAGAAAGCGCATTGGCATCGACGGCGAGAAGGTTCAGAAGTACAAGGACGTGAGAGGCTCAAGACTTCATACTGAGCGTGGATGCACTTTCTGGCGCTTCAACATTGAGGTTGAGCTTCGTGAGAAGCAGCAGCGTATTGCTTACCGCATCAACCGCGGACCAGCCACAGGCTTCTGGGTGCCTGCTCAAGGCGAGACTATGAACATGATGTTCTACAGCTGTAACGGCTTCAGCATGAGCGTTAAGCCTGATGAACTGAGCGGTCCTGACCCTATGTGGCGCGATGTGCTGAACAACCACCAAACGCGACCTTTCCATCTCATGATTGGTGGTGGTGACCAGATCTACAACGATTGCGTGTCGAACGAATGCAGCCTGTTCAAGGAGTGGCTTAGGATGCGCAACCCTGTTCATAAGCACACTGCTGCTCTTACCCCTGAGATGCAAAATGAGCTGGAAACCTTCTATCTGGAGAGGTACTGCATGTGGTTCTCCCAAGGTTTGTTTGGTCTTGCAAACTCGCAAATTCCCATGGTCAACATGTGGGATGACCACGACATCTTTGACGGATATGGATCTTATCCTCATCACGACATGAAGTCCCCCGTCTTCAGTGGCCTGGGAGCTATTGCGTACAAGTACTACATGCTGTTCCAGCATCAGTCCATTATCACTGAGAACGAGACCACTGAGTCCAGTTGGATTCTTGGGTCAGAACCTGGCCCATACATCGGTGAACTTGGACGCAGTCTGTTCATGTCTGTTGGTTCGAGGGTTGGACTTCTTGCGGTCGATTGCCGCACGGAGAGAACAGAGCACGATGTCGTATCTGACAAGACATGGGAGAAGATCATGAACCGACTTTATGCTGAGGTGCGCCGAGGGCAGGTTGAGCATTTGCTGGTCCTCCTTGGTATCCCTATCGCGTATCCCAGATTGGTCTGGTTGGAGAATATGTGGGTCCTTCATACCGATTTTCAGAGACTAAAAACTAACGTGATTGTAGCTTGACTTCCAGACTCATGGATCCTGTCAAGGCACTCGGCAGGACCGGTGTCTTTGGCAAGGCTCTGAACAACATAGATGGCGGTGTTGAGGTCTTGGATGATCTCAACGACCATTGGACTGCCAAGAACCACAAGCAAGAGCGGTCTGTTGTGGTGGAAGACTTGCAGGATCTGGCTATTGACAAGTCTCTGCGAGTCACTATCCTTAGTGGTGACGTTCATCTTGCAGCTGTTGGACAATTCTACTCCAACCCCAAGCTGGGTCTCGCCAAACACAAGGACCCACGATACATGCCTAACATCATCTCATCAGCCATTGCCAACACCCCACCTCCTGATCTGATGGCTGATGTGCTGAACAAGAGGAACAAGGTGCATCACTTTGATAAGCAGACTGATGAGGACATGATTCCTCTCTTCCAGCAAGGAGTTGATGGCAAACCACGAAACAACAAGCATCTTCTCCCTCACCGAAACTGGTGTGAGATTCGCGAGTGGCAGCCTGGGAGCACACCTCCACCAACACCACCTGGGTCTTCTGATGGTAGAAGCCCAAGCCCTCCTCCTAAGCCTCAAGGCGGTGGCCTTCTTCGGAGATTGTCACTTTCTAGAAGCAAGTCGACATCTTCTGATACTCGCCCCGACCTCAACAGAGACACTGTGCGTGGTCCTCGACCTCCAGTCACTCGAGGCGGTGGTGGTTTGTTCCGCAGCTTGTCGCGACGTAACTCAGCAGACGGTGGGCGACCTCCTCCAGCCAAGCTTCAGCGATCCATGTCTGTTGATCAGGCTCCTGATGCCAAGAAAGCTGGATTCTTTGGCTTCATCCGACGGCCTAGTCAGCGTCGCGCTCCTGATGACGGTGGCATCAACGGCACCTGGGGAGACGAAGGCGATTATGATGATGAGGAGTACTGGGATGAGCCTCAGTCCCCTCGCCGAGGAGGCGCTCGACCTTCAGGCATCCGTGGCGGAGCAGCCTACGATGAGTATACTGAAGGCGACGACTCATACTTTATGTCCCAGCCTCGCCGAGCACAAACTGTTGGATCGAGAGCCATGTCACACTCGCGTGAGGCTGTGGGCTATATCCCTCCTGGACCTGCACCCCGTCCTGGAAACTTTTACCGAACACCTACAGGTCTTTCGACCAAACAGAAGAAGCAGGCAGACAAGTATGCGGTTGATCTAGAGGGTGGACTCGACATCACCTTGAACGTGGAGATCAACCCTAAGGACCCCACGGGTATCACCAAGCCTTACCGATTGCTGGTACCCAAGTTGTTCTATGACTACGACGCCGATAATGAGGCACAAGGCGTGCCGGAGCCAGAATCGGGAGCAGCTCAAGCTGCAGGCGCCGAACCTGGGGAGCCGAGCGGGTTTAAGAGACTGCTCAGCTTCCGCAGCAAGAAGCCCAAGAACCGAGCTCCTCCGGAAGATGATGATTATAGCGAAGACGATGATGACGACATTGACGTTTACCGTGTGAGATAAGTCTGATATAGACTATCTGTGTGTTTATCAATCCAGCATATGGTTTTGTCTCTTGACATAGCCATTTACATGCCATTGGCATTCGGACGGAGTTTGGGATTTTTGTTTATGATTGGAAAATCGGCTTTTGTAAATGCGACCATCTAAAAGGCGTGTATAATTTGGTTCAAGCTATGAATGAAAATGAGCGTTGATCTCTTTATTCTTCTCCCAATTCTGTTACCTGACCCTTTCATTATTGTGACGGTTTTCTAATGGTCATGACTCCATCGGCCGAGTCTTGCCCCTGAAACATTCCAAGGGACTCTAGTTTATCGCCGCTAAAACCCCTGAATAGCGGGGATCCGAGCGCTAAATACGCCCCAACCAGACCCCGGAACTTCATCATGCACGCCCGGAAGAAAGAAAGTTGGCGAATCATGTCGAGGCACACATGAGGAAGGTCAAGCTACGTATTTGTCCTTACGAGGAGACAAGCTCAACAACACGCGATCTTTTTTCTGTCGTCAACTACTAATTCATTCTTTCAATAATTTTGTGCGACGTTGGGGACACGAAAAGACGGCGAATTTCTACGATACAACCCTGAAATTGTAAAGAGTACGAAACGAAACGATTCAATCTTTTTGACTGAAACATTGACGTTCGACCAAGGGCCTCCTTGTTCCTTGAACGTCGATCAACGAAAGCTACTTGAACGATAAATACCACGTTGTGAACGAAACACGATACGACGATAACGCACACTTTGCAAAGGCTAGGGAGAGCCTGTAGACCGTTGGAGTCAGGGCATGGCGCCATTATGTCGCGCCAATACCAGTATCACACCAACTCCAAGATCCCAAGGAACATTCAGTCAATAGGCCATGTCCTATCAGTCAACGCACGGCAGACGGCGCATCGACTGAAAGTATGGGCTTCTGGGCCGGGAAAGCGTCTAGGCATATCGATGGGCGCACGAATTGCGCGAAGACTACGGCGGAATCTTACGTCGAGACGGTTGTTGAGCTTTCCACATTTGCTGGTTTTGTTCTGGATGGTAGTGTTGTTGTATGGGGAGAGATGGGTGTTTAACAGCAAAGTTGCGAGCTGTGATTGGGATCATTGGGAGAAATGGGTATGTTACCTTCAAGAGACGACGAACAGTCGTGCTCTTTGGTGTGAAAAGATACCTGACTGACATTGTACAGCCAAAAGATGCGAAACCTCACCACCTCGTCTTCGTTGCCGATCCCCAAATAATCGATCCGCATTCCTACCCAGGTCGTCCCTGGCCTCTCAACCCCCTCACAGTCCTTATTACCGACAACTACCTACGACGTGGCTACCGAGCGATGCAGCGACGATTACACCCCGATAGTTTATTCTTCCTCGGCGATCTCTTTGACGGTGGCCGCGAGTGGAAAACGCGAGAGGGCCAGTTCGTCGATCCGAAATGGGGCCGTGGTCGGTCAAAGGATGAAAAGAAGTGGGTTAAGACGTGGCACGACAAGTACGGCGAGGATTTCTGGTTACACGAGTATGAGAGATTTGGAGATATCTTCTTCGAGCACTTCAACGATGGTGGTGAATCTCCTGGACCTTGGCAGCGAGGGCGGAAGCTGGTCACGAGTTTACCTGGAAACCATGACTTGGGTTTTGGTGCGCAGGTTCAGGTTTCAGTACGGGATCGATTCAGCGCATTCTTCGGAGATGTCAATCGTGTTGATGTTGTTGGAAACCATACTATTGTATCTGTTGACTCGGTATCTTTGAGTGCGGATACTTCAGAGTGGAAGAATCAGCATGATTTGCAGCCTATTTACGGACCTGTGAATGAATTCTTGAGCGGTGTCAAGACTATGAAGAGAAAAGCGGCTGAGGAGGAATTACGGCATTACTACGATCTTCAGGGCGGTCTTCGATATCCTCACCATGTTGAGGAGCTGGATAGGTCAAAGGCAACATGGGGAAATAACCCTGAAGCTGAAAAAGCCGACGGTCCTGACTTTCCTACGATTCTTCTTACTCACGTCCCGTTGTATCGAGCCCCTGGAACACCTTGCGGACCTCAGCGAGAACATTGGCCACCAGCGAAACCTCCTAAGGGCCAGAAGGAACCTGTATTCCCCGACCACCGAAATGCTCTCAGTGTCGTTGGTGGATACCAGTACCAGAACGTGCTTAACGAGGATGACTCCGTCAAGCTTGTTAAGAGTATTGGTAACATCAAGCATGTCTTTTCGGGTGACGACCACGACTATTGTGAGGTTGTGCACTCAGATGCGAAAGAGAACGTTCGCGAAATTACCGTCAAGAGTATGAGCATGGCTATGGGTGTCCCTACACCAGGATTTCTCATGGCTAGCATGTACAACCCCGTTGATGCTCGGGGTAAACCACTTCCTGGAGCGCCAGAGCAGACGATCCAGACTCATCTGTGTCTTTTACCAAACCAGATCCATACATATATGGAGTACATTGTCTTTGTCGTTGCAACACTTGTTCTCCTTGTTGTTCGCGCAGCACTTGTACCTGCACTGTCACTCACCCCTTTCGCTCTCGAACCGGAGAAGCGATCGGCCTCAACTGTTCTGCCTATGTATAAGGACAAGATGGACCCCCCTGAGGCCTCGACATATCGAAGTACGACATCTTCAGGCACCTCAGCGCATCATCTACCCTCACGCCTATCAGCAGCAGCTTCACGTAATGGACGAAGCACATCCCCTGTACAGACCTCAGGACGATGGCAAGCTCGACGTGGAGGTCGTAGCGACAAGCGCTGGGGTTGGGGGTCTGCAGGCGGACCACGGATTCACCTCGACGATAACCTCTTCAGCACAAGCGTTCAAGACCAGCGCATCGGTGGTAAGAAAGCCCTTGGCGTAATTGGCCGAGAATTATGGACTTCGACATGGCGTGTTGCTTGGATGACAGTTTTGTTTTTCGCATACATTACATGGAGAGGATGAACAAGCATGTATTAGGAGTCTTGCTTTGGGCAGAAAAGCTCCGGCGGCTTTCTGTATATAATAATTCAAATTGGGAAGGGAGAACATGATGGTGTTCTTGGAAAAGCAGGCTTTGCTTAATAGCCGATATATCGCTCGCGCAGAGCTGTTTTATATGTATAATAAGACGATAAAAGTAATATGAATGATCAGGTATATTCATCATGCAGCGCATCAACTGAAAAAAACATGCAATGATCCCCCGTATCGAAGAGAGCTGCGTTGTAGGCACCATAACACCCTCCCCTCTCTGAGTGCATACTCACCTCCTCCTCGCAACACCAATCCTCTCGTCCCTCACCCGCCTGACATCATCGTCCCTCTCCCTCTCCTGCAGCGCCTGATGGACACCCTCCATATCAGCCTGACTCTGCTGAGCAGCCGCTACAGCCGCCGCTCTTCGAGCTTGTTGTGCTGCGACAAGGGCCTCTCGGGCACGTCGGTCCTCGTAGGCAGCGACGTCCTCTGAGGTGATGTGCAGCGTTGTTGCGGGTCGTCTAAGCATATTGATCTCTTGTAGTTGCTTTGTTTCCTAGGTGGTAAAGTTGTTTTTGGCTTAAAGAAGCGATGAAAACAAAGGCCTTTTGTTGTGGTGTTGGCCTGCTGGCGGGATGTGGAAATACAAGGGTTCTTTGTACGGGTGCTTCTTGGAAAGGTGAAAATAACAGCGGTGGAAGTAGCAGAAATAGAAAGGTAAACGATTTTCTTGTTGTTTCTTCCTTATCTTGTTTCTTGAGTTTGAAGAGTGATGAGATGCTGCTGCAAGGGTCGCATGAGACCAGCTGAGATGAATAAACATAGTGTGGAGATGCCTGCCAAGCTGCGAAATTTATTGGTTGCAATTCGACACATCGCACTCTTCCCTCGTCAGTGTAGTCTCACCCACACAATGTTCATCTTATGAAAATCTTCAACATCAAACATCAATTCTTTTACGTCATCTATATACGTGATACGTCGTATCAACATGTTGATCGTCTACTATAAATGCTTCAAGCGCCTTAAATGCTTTGGTATATGGTAAAAGTGTCAAAATGAAATGGCATGCATGGGATGTACAGCATCCCAGCTGAATCAACCGAGCAACAAAAGAACGAATGCAAATCACCTTCATGGTGATATACTGAACCCAGACGCATACACGTTTTCCGCCCCCCACTTAAGAAAATCAGACAGGTCGTGGTCCAGGTTATAACCCATCGGTACCGTATCCGGAATATCGGCTTCGCCATTTCCCATATGAACCACGAGAGGCATCATCGGACTCGGTGGTAGGCTTTCTTCCGAGCTGTGTGACGACGGGCGTTTGGGCCGCCCTTCGCCAACCCATCGTTTGAGCCCTGTACTGTTATAGAACTTAGCTTTGTCGAGATTCTGGCCGGGCGCCGGGGCGTTCCAGAACCCGGAGGGGAACTCAGCACCCACCGGGATCGGAAGGTCAATTTCCGTGTCGACAGTTGAAGGCGTTGACGAGAGCGTGCTATGGCCCGAAGACCTCATTGACGCAGTATGCTCAGACACAGAAACAGCCATAGGTTCTGGCTCTGGCTCTGGCTCGTCTCCGGGTATCAGCACTCCGTATGTCTCAAAGCCAAACGTATCGAACCACGCCGTGATTTCCTCCACCTGCTGTACGTCATCCTCGCTCGACGTGTCCTGCAATAAATCTCCCGCTCCTCCCAAGATCGCCATCTGGAAGGCTGTCCAGTCCAATGTGTCGTCCATCGTCTTGGCCCCTTTGCCCACCTCAGCTTTGGCCAAGGTGATGGGTCCGTGACGAAAAGACGGTTGAACAAGAGTATATGGGGTACTCTTTAGGTAGAAGTAGTCGTCATTCTCCTCCATCTTCATGTTGGTGGCTTCGGCGGCCAATGTACTGGCTGGAGGCTCGATACTTGACCTGACTTTCGCTGTCGCCGCCACCATGACCTCAGGTATCGATGGTAGCTTTTCGACGGCCTCTGCACCGAGACGTGCAGGATTCTTAGCCGGCAATTGAGGTGTTGTCTCGGGCGAGACGTCACTTTTATCATTGGTACTCCCGATAGACTCATTTCCCCCCTTCTCTGAGGCCCGTTTCGAAACGTCTCTGGAAACAAGATTCAGATCAGGGGTCAACTTGGGGGCAGGAGGCGTTGCTTCGGCCGCAACCGTCAGGTTCTCCACAGCCTGTCTCGCTCTAATTCGAGATGCTAATTCGTCGAGATGAAATGGTTCAATGTCTGTCTCAGAGTTATCTGACGCTGCACTGCGAGCTGAATCGATAGAGTTCCGCTCTTTAATGATATTTCGCTCGTCATCCAACTGCTGCGCAGCTTCTCGCTTCTTGCGTAGTGCTTCGATGCGATCCGGCGTTAGCATCTCATCAGCTTCGATGCGTCTGAAACGCTGGCCTGTGAGAATGTCTGTCACATTCTCTGACAGGGTCCATCTTGGCGTACGGATCGCCGCTTTTGAAAATGAAGTCCCTACGAGACTATGTTTCTTTCTTTGAGGTTTCTTCACCACTGATGTCCTTCTGTCCGGAGATGATCTTTGAGATGAAGTCGAAGGCGAATCCTCCCTTCTCCATTTCGAATGCTTTTGGAAGCCCGTAGGCAGAGGCATGGATTTTGAATGTTTGTGAAAAGTTGGTATTCCTGGTGGTGAGGGTGGTGAAGGTAAATCCGACAGTTGTGATGCTCGTTGGGTTTCTCTAAGTGCAGATCCAAGAGCTTTGAATGCCTCATCAGTCTCACGAAATAGACGGTCAACGCTTTCTAATGACGAGCCAAGGCTTTGACCGTCGTACATGGGTTGGGCAGGCTGCCAGGTGGTTGACCCAACCTCGTAACCGTCAACGCCATGGTCCGACAAAGAAAGAATCGACGCCTCTGGCGAGTTTCTTTCTAGGTGCGTGCTATTGTCGCTTATATGGACAGGGCCGAGAGGACCATTCCTGGAGCGAGGGGGGCTCAAATATAGAGATGATTGGGAGGAATGGGAGTGGTGGTAGGAATGTGGGTGGGCTTGTCCGTGCTCACTCAGACAAAGAACTAACTCAGGCCTGTTGTTGGTGGGAACATTGCCTGTGAGAGCTTCAAGGGCAGCATTTCGCCCCTTACAGCGTGAAGAACTGACTGATGGTGCTCGTAAACGAGGAGTCGGTATAGGCGGGATTGTGTTTGCAACACGGTGTACGTCAGGTATTCTTTGAATGGTAACAGCTGTTGCAGCTTTCCTTGGGACTGGAAGACGTGACTTGGACTTGGCCTTCCTTTGTGAAGACTTCTTGGCGCAACAAGAACTCAAGTCCTCACATGAATCAGTGAGATCTTCATGGCGATCGCGGCCACGATCCCGATCTCTGATATTGGGCTGTGACCGTTGAGGAGTTATAAGTCGCCGTATCAAGCCAGGCATTTTGGCTTGCCCAAGCAAGGCAGGTGATGTAACGAAGAGAATTCGAGAAACGGTTTCACATAGTTCTGGAGCAAAGAAATAAGAGTGATGAAAGAAGTTCGTTGAAAAGAGAGTTTGTCGAGCAAATGCTGGTAAGTATATGCTCTAGATGGGTGGATGCGATCTCATCTGTGTCGCCGGATTCGAGGCTGCTTTAGATAGGTCTAAAGTTCGACGGACCCGAATGCGGAAACCAGAAGCGATTTTGACCTGCAAACATTCAATTGCTCAGATATCGCGGGAGTTATCAGAAGATAAATACCTCAGGACGCGTATGGTACGACGCACTTGGAAAATGCATTGTTGGTGAACTTGTTTTATCCTGCTCATATCTGTAAGTAAGCCTATCCTCCACCATGGTGTTGTGGAGCAACAATGGCCCCCAGATGCATGCAAGCAAAGTCCTACCAATACAGGCAATTTGTATATGGCTTTTTGCCGTGCTGATTGGTTATTGCTTGGTCGTGGCTGATGCTATTCAGGGTCAGGGCTCTCCATTCAGGCTTGGGAGGAACAAGAAAAAAGATGTCTTATTTGCATGTCAAGGCCCGTCATAGTATCCAGCTTGTGTCACTACTCCCAACCACTCATTGATCATCATTGGTTTATTTGAGTCCTAAATATTGCATGACCGAACCCAAGGAAAGAACCCGTACAACATATCAAAGTGATTACCCGGCTGGACAAAGTGTCTTGACGTCGGGGACAAGTCGCGAGGCCATGACGTCCTAGTAGCATCGCAGTTGTGGGTATCAGGCGGAGCGGGATGATGCAGTAGTAGAAACGACCCTCCTGTCAGCCTGCGTATGTACTGTAACCCCTAGACTCGGTAGACTGCAGTGCTAACCTCAAGAGAGTGCCCTGAGTTCGGCGGTAACTCGAAGGACCTTAGGAGGCTGTATCATGTCCAATGGGGGTCTTGGCAAGCCACGGCTGATCTACCGGGCCCTGATGCTGATCATCAATCAGGTGGAGAGCGGGAAAGAAAAGTTTCCCGCGTGCACTGACGGGCGACCGATTAGCGATGGTACCGAGATCTGATAGTTTAGTTTCCTCATTCCATCTCCGAGCGGTGAACCACGGCTTCTTGCATGAGAAGAGTCATGCCATTGTATCAAAATTAATAGTTCTTTTCAAGGCAGCGGTGAAGATCAATTGACAAAAGTTTGCAGTCGGATCGAAAAATAATTGATTGACAGCCAAAGCGTGGCGCAGCTGAAGTGAGGTTGTATTTGGTGGGTTCTTCGGCCGCGGGAGGAATCGTTCCTGCCCGTAATGGATGTTGCTAATCTTGCTCGTTCCTGATGCACCTGCCTTTCTAGGCCACGGCAGTTACAGATCACTTTTCTGAGCTTCAATAACGTTGCAATAACATAAAAACACTTCATGGGGGCCAATGCAAGGCAAGCTAATTGAAACAAGAGACACTCTATATTTGGACTCTCGATGCACATGCGATCCATTTTTTCCCCTGCCGTTTTATTCATTTTCATTCGCCTTTGGAGTTACCTATCTTTGTAAGCATTTGAAGGCCACCCGCCCCCAACGACACCGAGGTTGATCCCTGGGACAGCGCCCGTTTATATTCTTCAACGGAACTCAGCTGAGTTCTACTTGACCACGATCCATGCTTCGGTATCTTCTGTTTCCGTTTTCTCAAGCTCATGGTCAAACCACACTTCTAGGATGTCACTCCTCACGGCCAACACGAGCTCTTCGCAGGCCCAGAATCCCGCAGATAGAAACACAGTAAACTATTTGCTCTCCTGCTCGTACTATTCCGAACCATATCAGACGATTGTGTACGTGAGCTTCTGCCACATGAAACAGGCCTGCACCGGCGTCTCGCCAGGGTTTCCAAGTAGCTGTTCAGTTTAACAAACACAGTAACATAAGAGACAAGTCATGTTCATAAGAGTGTCAATAAGTTTTGCTATTTCAAGAATAAATGAAGATGAAGGAAATATTTTTAGAGACGGAGTAATCCTAAAATATAAATCATAACCATGTAACTCATCAAAAGCCTTTTATATATTCATATCCATCATTCATTTATCAATAACTCCTTTGCGATAAACCGACCTGCAGTGCTCCCAGAAGTGTTATAGCTCGTAAAAATGTCTCTTGTTTCTCATATCAAATTTGGTTGTTTTCGTATCGTATAAAAGAGTCGTTATAATCAAGCCGAAAATAATAGCAAGGCAGTGGTCGAGTTGTATTTTCTCGTTCTCCTTTCAGGGCAATCGGTTATATCGTTTAATAGTTCGTGGAGTAGCCATGCGCATAATCTTCGATGCAGCATAGATAGGCCTGGGTGCCATCTTCTCGTCGAGTAGAGGCTCAAAATCCTCATCTAGCTCAACATAGGCTGGCTTCTTGCCAAAGATCGTTCTGGTCCATGACTTGAGGGGACCAAATAAACAGTCGTAACTGGCAGCTTTCTTGTTGATCTTGGTGACGGCAATTCTTGTTGTGCATGGGTTGGATGACATGATAACCTTAATCTCTCGGCACTGACTCATGGTGAAGAAGGAAGATGTCGTTCTGCTCAGCAGGTTTGACAGATAATAATGGCGTTGAACAAGCCTTAATGATAGAGTTGAAATGTGAAATGTGTTAAAGGAGCAGTGCGAAGGAAGGGTTGGCAGTGGGATCTGGCCCCTTTTCACTACGAAATCACACACTTGAATTCTGCGATAGATATAATGATGCCAGAGGAGGCTGGATTCTTCATTCCGGCCACGATAGCTGCAGCAAAGGGCATGTTCCACATTGCTTCACTGTGCATTCCATTGGTGGATCAAGGGAGGGCACACCAAAGGGATTTCCCAAGACATTTTTATCACGGACCAGTAGCAAGACAGCATGGCTAGCATTCAAAAATTATGTGAGACAAAAGAGGTTGGGTGAGACAATTTCTTCATTATAACGTCCTCGTGTGAAGAATATTGCCATTCGGTACATCTAGTTAGCTTCGCCAGCCTCCTCTGCCTCATCGTCATCTTCATCGTGCGAGATGAATGGCACGAATCGAAAGTCCAAAAAACTTCGCTTGCCACCTTCAATATCTACCATGAATTGCAGACTCAGCACCCCCTGACCGTCCCCTCGTAAGCTAACCTTAGTGGCGATTCGCATCGCTTCTGTCGAATTCTTGATAAAATCAAACTTGTAGGCCTGCGACCAGCGTTCCTGGATGATAAATGTTTCGAGAAGGTCTCTTCCACGTGCGAAGTCTACTCCTGAGCTTCCAAGATCCCCAACACCGGCGAGAGATAAAAATGGCGAGGTTTTAGTGGTTGTGATGGTTAACTTTGTCGGAGCAGTCGGAGAAATTTCCGCAAGAGAATCGAGTAGTGTTCGAGATTGCATAATAATTTTGAAGGCCAGATCATTGCGGTCAAATGGAATATCATCAGGAATTTCTGGTAGATAGGTTGTCAAAGACGCTGTTGTCTTAACACCAGACTCCTCGATGGTGATCTTGAATGGATCACCCTCCTCGCCATACTGTAGAGTACAGGTGCCAGAAATACCGAGAGTTTGGTTGCTGAAAGCATCAGGCCGATAGTTCCGAAGATTGCTGCGATAAGGATCCTGATCGGCTTTTTGAGCCCGTGTCGCCACGTCTACGGCTCCAAATATTTGGAGTACTTCGAGAACAGAAGATAGAGAAAGTTGGAAATTAGGAAGCTCCGGCGGGTCATCGCCATCTTGAGCAGGAAGATTGACCGTATACGATGAGAATAGAGCTTTGTCGAGAAATGCAACTCCTGATGATTGTCAGTTTTGGTCTATCTAAGGATAGCTTTCAGACCGACCTTGCATCACCCGCGCATGGTCAGCAGCGAAACGAACACCTTCCTCTGTAATTTGGACATGAACTCTGGGTGCAAAGTTGATGCATCTGAGAAGTTGATACAGTGGTCTTGTCGAAGTCGCAACCGCGCGGAAGATTGGCTGTGGCTGAGTGTCTGGAGTCATTTCGAGATTGTGACTGTGGTAGATTGAGGAAATTTTGTGGATAAAAGTACGAAAACTAGCAGAAAAGCAACGGGCGCCCTTAGTAGCGTCTTCTCTTGATTGCTTCAACTATTTTACACGAAACCGATCGAAATGAGGACTTTTGGGTATCTTAGACGTAGACTCCGACCGCACAGAACATATACACCACTCCAAAACTGTTAAGAGTAAGTAACTGAGGTATTGGCTGATAGTCGAAGGGAAACGTACGCAATGGCGATGGAAGCTGGAATGCCTAGCACGGGAACGTTGACGATTGTGCGGTCTGAAATAAGTCAGTAGGTGGAGGAGGAAAAACAGTTGATGTAGCATACTCAGAGCAAAAACGCCGGTGAGAGAGAAACCGAGGAGTAGCAAGAAAAAGGCGACCCAGAACTGGCTTCCTTTGCTCACAGTAGGGAAGAATGGACTGCCAGCAGCAGCTTGCCAGACCTCAGGCAGAGAAGAATCCATAGGCTGGACTGGATAGAAGGACGTGCTTTGGACTTATAGGTCGAGGATCTTTCTATCGCGAGGAATTGACGAGTCGCGGTAAAGAAGTTGAGGTGAATTGTTGACTTGAGAAGCTGCTTTGTTAGAAGATGTTCTGGGGAAGCTTCATGAGCTTACGATGGCGCATCGTGGCCATAGACAAATAGGGTTTAGTGCACATGTACCCCTGTCTTCTCCTGCCTCAAGCTGGAGCGCCCCATTGAATGACATAAGCAGTGCACGGACATTCTCGACGCGCCTCACTCCGCTGTCATGATACTCCATTCTATCATAACTTAGATGCTCCCTAAATAAACTTCAAACTTGAAGAATTTACAGGCGTACTGTTGCGATCATGTCAGAAGAGAGTGAGTCATACAACATATGCGACCGCGACAATGATAAAGTTACTCACAAGACCTTTCTTAGACGGCAAGCGCAAAGCCGAGGAGGAGCCATCGTCTCCTACTCCGTCGAAGCGCATCAAGCAAGACGATTCAGCCGAGCCTCCGGAGAAGAAACCGGAGATCAAGCGAATTCCATTCCCTGAAAAGGTCAGTTTGCCAACCAAGACTCACATTTCTTATGTACTCACATGGTTATCATAGCCCGCTGTTATCGAAGAGCGCAATGGCGAAATCGAATTCCGAGTAGTCAACAACGACAACGAGCGCGAATCACTCATCATCTTGACCGGCCTCAAGTGTATCTTTCAGAAACAGCTTCCCAAAATGCCTAAGGATTATATCGCGCGACTAGTGTACGACCGGACTCACTTGTCTATCGCCATCGTCAAGAAGCCCCTCGAAGTCGTTGGAGGGATCACATATCGTCCGTTCAAGGGTCGCCGTTTCGCCGAGATTGTTTTCTGCGCCATTAGTTCTGACCAACAAGTCAAGGGATACGGTGCCCATCTGATGTCACATTTGAAGGATTATGTCAAGGCGACAAGCGACGTGATGCATTTCCTTACTTACGCCGACAACTACGCTATTGGTTACTTCAAAAAGCAAGGTTTTACCAAGGAAATCACTCTCGACAAGAAAGTCTGGATGGGCTACATAAAGGATTATGAAGGTGGTACGATTATGCAGTGCTCAATGCTGCCGCGGATTCGATATCTCGAAATGGGTCGCATGCTCCTTAAGCAGAAAGAATGCGTCCAGGCCAAGATCCGCGCTTACTCCAAATCACACAATATTCATCCTCCGCCAAAAGAATGGAAGAATGGAATCACCGAGATCAATCCTCTCGATATTCCCGCCATCCGAGCATCAGGGTGGTCTCCTGATATGGACGAGCTTGCCCGCCAACCTCGTCATGGACCAAACTACAACCAACTTCTTCACTTACTCAATGATCTACAGAACCACAACTCAGCCTGGCCATTCCTTGTGCCTGTTAACCGCGACGATGTGGCCGATTACTATGACGTTATCAAGGAGCCCATGGATCTTAGTACGATGGAGAGTAAACTTGAGGCCGACCAGTATCTCACCCCGGAGGACTTTATCAAAGACGCCAAGCTTGTTTTCGACAACTGCAGAAAGTACAATAACGAGAGCACTCCCTATGCAAAGTCGGCGAACAAGCTCGAGAAGTATATGTGGCAGCAGATTAAGGCGATTCCTGAGTGGTCACATCTGGAGCCTGAGAGATAGAGCTCTCGTCCAGTGAATAAGCCAAAATCAGGGAATCGCATCCGCATCACTCTTCGAAGATCTTCGGGAAATATGGCGGAGGAGTAATTGTTGGATGTCTTCATACTTTATCTGGGCGGGTAGGGGTTACTTAGCGAGGCGTTTTGGATGGTGGTAGCAGTATAATGAATACATGTTTTCGTTAAAGTGGCTGTATTGTCGTCGTGATTTATGACAGCGTCTAACATCACCCCGAATAATGCGCAGCAAGCAGAATGCCCAATAAAACACAGCAAATTGTACGTTTAATCAGAACCCATCGCATCATAGAAGAACCCCTCTTCCATGGCTCAACAAACCTTCTGATCAACTGAACGGGTCCTAGCACGAGAGTGGTAAGCCAAGTGTGTAATGCTTCAGTTGTGGTTCGTGTAACAGATAAGACAATGCAAAGATCCGCCCGCTCGAAGATAATTGTAACTAAGTACCGAGCCTAAGCTTCTGATGAGACCACTTCCTCATAGTCAACTGTTTTGTCTATCTTCAACCAGATTGCAAGAAGGAACTCGACCATTTTTATGCTGTGCGCTACGTGGTATAGCCTCTATATATCAGTTTTTAGCCATCCAGCACTAACAAATGACTAGGATCTAGTGTCCGGCCTGATGGTCTAGCGGTATGATTCTTGCTTCGGGAGTGACATCTCAGTTCTCACAAGAGAACTAAAGTTTGCGAGAGGTCCCGGGTTCAATCCCCGGTCAGGCCCTTCCTTTTGCCATTCTTACAAATAATTTGTAAGATTTGCCTTTTTGAATACGCGTTCAAATAATCGTGTTAAATTTGGTCAACCAGTTTCCTAGGAGCTGGTGATGTTTCGTCTCGGTTGATGGGACGTTGCACACTGACAAGCTGCTATAGGGCTGAAGTGAAGAAGAGCTCTTGACCAACACAATAACGTGGCTGGCAATTATTTCTCCTAATACTATGGTAATTGTTGAGATACCTATCTTGGCTTCTTGTATTGCATATAGCATATTGTACCTCAGAACAATTGATTATCTGTGCTGGTAATTACTTGTCATATTTCTACAGGTTAAGCACCTAAGATTTTCAAACATGATATTAATGCCCATGTCTGTATTGTCATTTCTTCTGCTAACAGACCCAAGCCAGTCACATTCACATCACGAGACTGAATGACATAGAAAGCCTTTATAAATAGGTATCAGTTGCTGGCTATCTATCAACAAGCACGTAGGATTCGAATGTGACCAGCACAAGCTTCAAGGTGAATAGAACTGAACTGAAGTGAACGAGAAACCCTTCTATCCTTGCCGATCGAATCGAATGTCAGAAACAACCATTCTATCAACCATGCCATAATGTTTCAATTCCCACAAAAATCATCTAGATATTTCCCGTTTGCTGTCTCCATCAATCCCAATCGCCAAAACACCGGAACCCATAATGTGGGTGGTCAAACAAAGAAAATGCCAAAAAGTGATGGATGGGCTGTGTGTGTGTGTGTGTCTCATATGGTCGCTCGTAGTCGACCCTTGGATGCCTGAGCAGAGACAGGGATGAAACATTGGTCATGCTTGCATTTGAGGCTGCGGGTTCCTTGCCCCGATCGTGAGGCTGGGCGGGCGTCTGAGTCTTGTGTCGGATAAAGGCTTTCACTGAAAAAAAGTGAAGCCTAGAGGGTATAACGTCGTAAAGAACAAATACTTTTCTTTGCCTTATTTTTATTTTTATTTTTATTTTCGTTTGATTTTTATCCTAGCTCGACATTCAAGCATTGGAGGTTTCCGTTCGCCCTGAACTGGAATCACCAACAGGCAGACGGAGATCTGAAAACGTGCGACGGGTCCATGGGGCACGCCACTGGCGGTTGTCAATTCTATTCTCAAGCAAGTGGCGCCGCAGAGAGGACGTAGAACGCAGGCTTGGGATCTGTGGTGGGGTTGGTGTTGGCGTCTGCGTCTGCGTCTGCGCCTGTGTCTGTGTCTGTGTCCGTTGGGGGCGATCAGGGTCTTCTGATTGCAGTGTGCGGCGGAGGATGCGGTGAAGAGATTCGGGAATCTCATGCCATTGGCCAGCTCGGGCAGTGCTGAGCAAGCCTGGAGGGAAGAGTGCGGCAGGGACAGTGTCGCTATCGTGAAAGATGTGGTCGTTCAAGAAGTTGATTTCGCCAGACTCAATGGCGTTCTTGAGCCACTGCTCCCATTCTTCATCGAGAACAGCTGAAGTGTCTCCGGCCTCGCGTCTTGCAACGCCATCTCTGAGACGCGCGTTCAGTTCAACGCCCACACTATCCAGCTCATCATCGCTTTCGACCTCCATCATTTCGTTGAAATCGTCAACGCAAACGCTTTCCTCCTCAAAGGACTGGCCTCGGTTGACGCGGGGCAGGTGTTCGATATCGGCCCAGTCAGGGAAGTCGTCGGCGGTGGTGTCATGAATAACGTATCCCTGCTCCTTTTCATACTTCTCCTTGGCCCATTTTGTTCCCTCCCACTTGGTCAAACCTGCGATTTCGGCACCGGTAAGTTGGAGGCTGTCGAAAGCGCGGAAAAGACGTCGGTGCCACGGCCAGCGAGAGAGACGAATACGATGAGTGTGGTGAGTGTAGTCAAGGCCAGGATATTTGGCTTCCTGGGTTTCGAGGTGGCCGTAAAAAGCATGAGTTTCCTGGCGAACCTCTGGGATCAAATTGCGTTGGAGCAGAGCGTGGAAATTCTGAGGGTCGTTGCTCTTGGGACGAGGGAACATGCACTCGTAAACGAGCTGATCAACTGGGCGGCCCTTCATGGTGGTGGTTATAAAACGAGGCCGATGTCGGGCGGGTTAAGAATTTGATTTTGGAACTTGAAGGGGCTTTAACGTTGTTATTGTATGATCGTCGTCGCTTGAAGAAAGTGCTGGAAGAAATACGATCGGTCACGTAATCTCGGTTGTGTTGTGTTGTCGATAGTCCTTTGTACGAGGCAGCAGTGTGACACGTATTGCTCAGGATCAGGTAGGCAACCAGGAAGAAGTGAGAAGAGTAAGTGACGATCGGATTTCAAACCAGGCTGGGCAGTGGAATTTGTATGATCGGGCGTTCTCGGCGGGGTGACTTTAAGCAGGGTACGGCAAAGCCGAAGACGCTTTTGCGACAGGTCTGTAGACGAGATATTCTCTTAATAGACTTTCAGAGGACAGAGTTTCTTGAGGCTGATTGGATTGTAAATTCCACCGTGAGAGAGAAAAGAGGAGAGAGTTATTCATGAGACAAGGGGAGGGAAGTGACAAGTTAATATTGGGTGGATGTATTAGAAAGAAAGACACTTGCTCCCGGCGTCGGGAACAGACCCTCCATGTTTTTGCTTTCGGTTCCATGCTCTTTTTTTCTTGAGGTGACGGGACCATGCGCCCCTCCTTCCATCTTGGTTTGGCTTGGCTTATGTTGGTGGGCCCTGGAATTTGTGCCAGGCTAAGGCCTTTAGTAGGCCAGGATAGGGCAGGCCAGGGACCAGCAGCGGAGCGGGCTTGAGTGGCCGGGTGCCAATAACATCCCCCATCGGGAGGCTACAGGACACAGCAAAGGCCCTCGATAGGCTGAGGTTTATTCTGAGGCCGGGACCTAATGCGCCTGGATTAAAGCTCAACTCTCAGGGTGTAACTGAACTGAGGGTGTGCAGTGTAAGCGGTCTAACTCTACGGTCAGCAATTCATTGCTACCTACTACAAAGAAAGAACCTATAAGAATTATGTTGTAGGGGACTGTTGTTTGTTGTTGTTTAGATCTCTCAATACAAACAATATGCATATTCTGGTTGTATCATATGCAGAACTGCCTGCCACTTGGTCATGTGTTGGCCATTGATTCCCTTGTCCGCGAACTGCGTGTAACCTGTTCGTTTCAACGCTTGGACGAATGATATAGCAGGCATTGAATAGAAACGTCATCACAAATCTAGTTATTTATCCATGAGGTTTACGATTTGAGGGATATATATCTTTGTGTTGTCTACCTGATACACAAAGCGGTTTTGTCCTACAAAAGTGCAACAACAACAACAACAACTGTAACTAACTTGACGCTATCGACACCTTTGATGCTCTCTACCTCACCTGCTGACTGAAAATAATTGCACGTCTTGAGGTGAATGACAACGATACAAATACTAATAAACTCAAAATCTCCTGTAAATCTGATCATCTACACTCACTCTTCACTGTTCTCGTGGTAGGTCGTCACGAGATTGGCCCGACCAGCCCAGAAATCCACGAGTCACGCGCAGGGCAAGACTCTCCAGCTCCACAACATCTCTTCATTCTCTTCGTTATCTCCATCTCATGCACCCTCTGCTAACGTGATGTGAGTGATGTCGCGTTTCCGCTCCTTCGGTTATCATTAACCCATGCTTTTTTCTTTCACTTTCCGTGACCGGAAGCATGCCGGGGCGGGCCGGATGATGATGGCTCGATAATGCCTTTCAATATCTAGGCAATAAATATACTGAAACTCAGATCAATTTAGCATTGTATTGCTGACTGTTACAGAACTCTAACTTCAGGTGCTGGCTGGGGAGACTTGTCAAAGCTCTTCATGGGCTCCAGACCCCAGCGTCCAAACATGGCTGCATCCTCATCCCAGCCATTGCACTCAGTCGTGAGCATCTTCTCGCCTGTGAAGATAGCATTCGCACCTGCCATGAAGCACAACGCTTGCTTCTCCTCTGACATAGTCTTGCGACCCGCCGCAATGCGGATGATAGTCGAGGGCATGATGATACGTGCCGTGGCGATAGTTCGCAGCATGCTCGTGAACTCAACCATAGGTCGATCGCCCAGCGGCGTGCCCTTGATGGGTACCAGGGCATTCACGGGGAAACTCTCCGGGTGACTTGGGAGTGTCGACACGGTGTGAAGGAGACCAACGCGATCTTCACTGCTCTCGCCAAGACCGAGAATTCCACCTGAGCACACCTTGATACCAGCGTCGCGCACGTGGCTCAGCGTCTGAAGTCGCTCGTCGTAGCTGCGCGTCGTGATGACAGACGGGTAGAACTCGCGACTAGTGTCGACATTGTGATTGTACGCCGTCAAACCCGCGGCCTTGAGTTCCTTTGCTTGCTCTGCATCGATCATACCCAGCGTCACGCAAACCTCCATACCCATACCCTTGACGCCCTCGACCATCGCCTTGATATTCTTCAAACTGTTCTTGCGACCACGCATATCCCTCCATGCAGCGCCCATGCAGAATCGGGTGCTTCCATTCTCTTTGGCTGTTCGTGCAGCTGCTAGTACGCTCTCGACGCTCTCGACTCTCTTGGCGGGAACCTTTGTGCCTTCTTGGTAGCGGGTGGATTGAGCGCAGTAGGAGCAGTCTTCGGTGCAACCGCCTGTCTTGATGTTCATCAGAGTGCACAGTTGCACTTCGGCGGGGTTGTGCCATCGACGGTGTACGGTGCTCTTAGAGTATTGTGTTAGTTATGGTGCTGCTCTGTGAGATATGTCCATCCATTGAGATAAACATTGAGCGACAACAAGAGTGTCGCAATCATAATCGACATAGAGGACATAACTGTTACCTACAGCTTGGTATGCTAGTTCAAGGACAGGCTGGTAGTAAATGGCCGCAATCTCCTCCTTAGTCCAGTCATGTCGAACCTGGGTCGCCGTGACAGCCTCTCTCAAAATCTGCTTCCTCTTTTCAGCCCTCTGCTTTTCAATTGCTTCATTAGCTCCAGCCGGAGGAGGAGGAGGTTGAGAAGGTGGAGGATGAAAGTCAACAACAGTGGACATGGCCCGGGAATGTTGCCATCTCGCCGAAGCGAGGAGTGACAAGCGGCTACTAGGTGTAACCTGTCGAAGGGCCCTAAGACGGAGAGAGGCACCGAGCTTCATTGTGAGAGAGTCAAGGGTGAAAGGAATGAAAATAGAGAATGTGAGATGAAAGAAGTGAGTGAATTGGTTAAGGTTGATCAAGACAGGGACATTAGGTGAGCTGTGAGTGAGCTGCAGCGGCGTGAGGCACTAAACCAAGACAAGATATGTACAGTAGCTACAACACCATGATCGAAAGAGCTCAAAACTCTAACATTACCTATGGGCCAGCTCTTGTTGGCGAGCTCTATAGCTACGCCTCAGTCAGGCCCCCACGTCTTCAAAGTCCCAACCTCGGTCAGTCTCCGGTTCTAAACACAAGCAATTACATAGTTGCAAACATCCATGCAGTAGCTCTCAACTCTTGAGGAATATGCCCCGGCTTTCGGCTTCTTGGAGGCTTTTTGGGCGGTCGAATTACCATTGAATACCGTCCTAAACCGCGTCAACCGAGATCCACTAGGACCTGGTGATGATCTATGACAGGGGAGGGGGCGGACGTAAGGCAGATAGGAATGGAACTATATGATGCTGTAGCTCAACAGACCTGATTGTTGAACGTAGATCATAATCCGGACATCATAAACCGTCCCCTTACCCTCTTTTCTGAGCAATACCACTGTATAAAGATCTAAGTCGAGGCTCCAACTCTCGGCCCATTACCCGTGAACAACGAACGGCATTCATTTTGTTGAAAAAGTTCTTGGCCTGCTACAAGACCCCTGATGGCAATTCGACATTTCTCGTTGGCTCGCCTAGTGAAGAGGGGTTTTGGTTTTGGTTGAGGTGAGGGGCCCAGACACTCACTCACAGACTCTGAACACCCTTGTAGCCTATAACCCCGGAAGAAGCCCGCTCTGGACCGGCTTAGCTACCGTGATCGCGGCACTTTAATGGAGCCATGGCGTAATCGTGGGGTTCCTCTGTGGATGAGGCTGTTTTGTAGCTTGGGGCTGTTTCCAGAATGTTAAAAGAATCACTGCTGTAGTTGGAAATCTATGAATGAAAAAGAGACATTGAGAGGAATGAAGCGCTCCATGGAGTATATGTATTCATAGTCATTATCTCCCTCAATCTATCCAGACGCCATATTCTGCAAACCGTTATACCCAAGATCAATCCATATAAAATTCCAAGATACTCAATATCGCTCCGCGGCCAGCAACAACTGACGTATGTACCATTCTCGGTATTAAATTCATACCCCAGATCAAGGGTACGCCGGCTCAGCATACCGCCTCCCAGATACACCAAGGGGACTTGTTCCCCGCTCATCAGGCGGCATGCGCTTCTCCCATCTCTTCCTCTCAGAGCGCGGATCCCACCCAGGATAGTCACGTCTTCGTTCGGCATCTGCATGACTACTAGTCCGTCTCTCCATATCTGGGCGGCGCAGGTACCGATCACGTCTTTCTTCTTCCCTCTCCCGGTCAAGTTCCCTTTGCCGACCCCTGTCGCGAATTCGTTCTCGCTCGCGATCTCGTTCCCTTTCTCTATCTCGTTCTTCGCGCATCCGTCTTGATCGCTTGAAATCTTCGTCGCTGGACTCTGCTTCTGACGAAGCTCCTGATATATCGGAGTAGCTTCTGCTAAGACGAGACGGAGGAATTCGGTCTCGGCTTCGGCGTCCGCGGGACGAGTCGGTGTTGTAGGATGGGGCTCGGGGCGCGTTTCTAGTGCGATCTGGGGCCGTGCCAAGTCCGTTGGGGAGAATGTTTGAGACCTTTTCCGATAACTTTTCTCGAAGGCTGGGGCTATGTGTTGATCTTCGACGGGTGGAATCATCAGAAATTCTAGCATCGGGTCTATGAGGTCGGAAACTCGGTGGCGGATTGCTGGCAACTGGAGGTGGACGGTCATTTGTAGGTGAAAATCGACGAGGGTGGTCGCGAGTTGTCGGTGAAGGCGGGCTTGCATCAGGTCTTCTCTTCGCGCGAGGAGGTACCGGCTCATCATCACTGGAATCTGAAGAGTAATGCCTGGGCTGACTGTGTCGACGAGGCGGTGCGGGCCGCTTTGCGTTAGGGTCGAGGTAAGAAGCTGAGGGCGCATGTGGATGCAGTGGTACATCTGGAGACGGTTGCTGGTTGTAGTCGGAGAAGCTTCGTCGTCGGGCATGTTCGTCAGAGCGGCTGTTGTACCTCTCAGGTGAAGGTCTGGTTGGTCGTCCTGCATGTCTGCCCGGCACATGATTGTACAATGGTCGTTCCGGCCTGGCTCGGGCTCCAGCAAATGCAGTTCCTCTCACGTGGGAGTAGGCAAACTTGGGCTCTGGTCCTTCTGGAGGTTCACCAGGCCCAGTTGGTTCTCGTGCAGCTTCTCTGTATGCCTCTCGTTCTCGTGCGTTTGCTTCCTTTCGTAATTTCTCGGCACACGATTTGTGCCATCGATCCACCTCGGCGTCGGCTTCTGTTGGGAATACGGTTGGTGGTAGATCGGGAGGGAAGTCGGCGCCTGTTTCGGGGTGTTTTAGCTGCCAGTTCTTGACGGCGAACTGTAAGAAAGGAACATGCTCCTCAGGACCGAGAAGAATCTCTAGAGATTCCCATCGCGAAAAGCCGCGGGCGGTAAGGGCAGGTATTGAAGGTGGTGCGAAATCGTCGTCGGTTGGCTGTAGTGTGTGTTGGCATCCAGTAACTTGCCAGATGTATGAGATGGACTCATGGGGCATCTCAAATAGAGCTTTGAACGTTAGGAGATAAGTCGCACAGAGTTGCTATGGCACTTACCGTCATAATCGCCTCCGACAGCTTTGTAGAAAGCTGCCAGCTTTTCCGGGGTAAGTTGACAAACGGTTTTATCGCCTATCTCAAGTATCTATTATGACGTAAGGTGGTTAATATGCGATCTTTCGAATATCGACTAAAGTCGGGAAATTATCATAGAGGGAACGACGCGCACATACAATATGCCGACTAATAGCTCTTAATAGAGCATCTAATAACTTTGACGGGCTCTTATCCTTCTCATACATATAAGCATACTCAATAGCCGGAGGCGGCGGGGTTGACGAGGTTGCGCCAGGCGGGGCCTTTGTCTCTGGAGGGGCCGCCATAGTAAAAGAGTTAAAAGGCGATGGGTGAGATTAAAAGTTGAAGGTGAGGAAAAGAGGTTGCCGAGAAAGAAAAAGATCACAATGATGGCGCGCTCACATCCAGGGCAGATCGCGGGGAAACGTGGATGGCGGTCAGCGGGTCGATATCGATATCGATGCTTGTGAAGATGTAACTGTTTCGTAAACGAGGACGATGGTGCATTCGAAGAGACAGTTCGAAACAACCAAGAAGAATAAAAAGCAAAGACGATGATAAAAGTCGCAAAGTGCAAAGTAGCACAAACCCAAAGCAAGTCCCGGTCAGGTTGAGATTGGGATTGGGATCCAATACCTTATATGAAAATGGAGCCCAGCTGATGAAATGACAATGATAACCTAAACAAATAAACTGCCTGAGTTAAAAGGCAAGGCGATGCCAGGCAGAGTGACCGGGGTAGACTTGGCGAAGAAGTGGGCAGAAAGACCAAGATGGATCCAATGGTTGTTTTATTTGAGAAAATAGCACGAGCACAAGAACAAGGCAATGATAAACAAGGCACAAAGAGACAGACGACAAGAGAGACTGAAGAAAAAAAGACGCTGAGGAAAAAGAGTTGGTTCCATGGTTTGACTGGCCTCTTACATGGGACATGCATGGATGTGTCTGGGAGACTTCGGGTGGCTGACAAAAGCCTCCCCTGAGCAGATACTCTCTACAGTATAGCACAATAAGCAGCTGACTCTCTGTCGGTCATCATGACTATTGCTGTGTTGATCTCCTTTTGTTTCTTCAACCTCTTTGTTACACTGCCTTAATAGTCTTTGATCGTTTATGCCGTGTTCGCAACTCTCCCGTCCCAATCGGAATATACAACAGTGTCCCTCGGAGAAACAAACACAACATCACATATCATAACCTGACATATCATAACGCAAACGCAAACAAGCCTCATATCACATAACATCACAGCAGCCCTTCACTGCCGACCCCTCGTGGCCTGACACGTGCGTCACTGTTGTAGGTCCCGGGTGATCCCTCCCACGAGGAACTTTTAGGCAGTACAAACTCCAAGCCCAAATCTAAGAAGAGAAGAAGTGGATTCTTTTCCTTCATTTTCACAACAGTCCACGGCTGTGTAAGGTCCTCTCAGCCCATTACACGAAAATAGCGGTTTTCAACCTGGTTGGCTACCTCTTGCGATACAAAAGTACAGTAAGCTCAGCCTCAGACCAGCTGAACCCCCGCTGAGATCTGTGAGATTTGTTGTCTTGATTTGGGGCTGAATAATCTCGAAGATTCTTACATGTTCTTTGGCGTGATTAGGCATGATATCTCAGTAATTCGGATAATTTGTGAAATGGCTTGTACAACGTGAAAACAAACAAGCATCTTGTGAAACAAATCGGCACTGATGTCATTGTTTATCCCCAACCAAGCAATCCGCTCCGAAAAGCCGGGGCGGAGACCGTTGAATCCCGTGCTCTAGGGTAAGCGACTTCGACCTGAGCTGCCACCGTACATCGTAGGGCAGAACCAGGGTTTCAGCTCCACTAGGTCCAATGAGGCAACGGTTATCTCCAATTTCATCGCGTACTGTTGGCCTCTTCTTCTGAAAGTAAAAGCTGAGACAAGCAATTGCAAGCTCTGTGACGTCTTCGTCCACTTCTTTCACACTCCTTCTGAAATACTTCTTTGTTTAATCGCCGAGATTTGATCAGCTTTTTCTTCCACGAGTTTCTTACCTTATCCTTGGTATTTATCACAGCAGACCACCATGGACGCCCTCAAATCAGCCATCACCCCCATCACGCATAACCTCCCCGCGCCGATTCGCGATCTGGGCGTTTCCATCATCGGCGAGACGTGCTACAAATCCCTCCTTCTCGACGTCAACATCGAAGATGCCGATTGCATCAAGTTTGCTGTCTCAAAGGCTCTCGGAATCGGAATCATCGCTGCTTCTTCCATCGTCAAGGTCCCCCAGATCTTGAAGCTCCTCAACTCCAAGTCCGCCGAGGGTGTATCCTTCCTCTCATACCTCCTCGAGACAGCGTCATACCTCATCTCGCTGGCTTACAACTTCCGAAATGGCTTCCCTTTCAGCACCTACGGCGAGACTGCCTTGATCGTGGGACAGAACGTTATCATTTCTGTGCTTGTTCTCAACTATAGCGGTCGCGCTAGTCTGGCTGCTGTTTTTGTCGCTGCACTTGCTGGTACTGTTGCCACACTCTTCGCTGAGAACGTTGTGGATGCGCAGACCTTGAGCTATCTCCAGGCTGGTGCCGGTGTTCTGGGAGTTGCCAGCAAGCTGCCTCAGATCCTCACCATTTTCCAGCAGGGTGGTACTGGTCAGCTCAGCGCTTTCGCTGTAAGTCAACCTATTCCGACTCCATTCGGCATCAAATTACTAATACCGATCTAGGTCTTCAACTACCTCGCTGGCTCCTTGTCCCGAATTTTCACAACCCTCCAGGAGGTCGATGACAAGCTCATCCTCTACGGATTTGTCTCCGGCTTCGTCCTCAACGCCATTCTTGCTCTCCAGATGATCTTCTACTGGAACGCCCCCTCTGAGAAGGCCAAGGGCAAGCGACCTGCTGCTCCGATTGCGGCCAAGCCTGCCTCTACTCTGACCCCTTCTTCCTCCACCACGGCTACCCCCAAGAAGAGCCCTACCACCCGCCGACGTGGTTAAGTGGTTAGGTTCTTTTGCGTGGTTGCGATTGCTTTAGACTCAATTTATATATACTAGTCAATTTTAATAAGATTCGGATCTTTTACATGCTTTGACTTGGAGACGGCTGATTGTGTGATGTAGACATGAAATGTCGTCAAAGTAACACGAGAACGTGAGATGCTAGCTACCTATGTAAATGTGTTGCACAAAACCTGCCGAAAATGCTATCCAAAGCCATGGCACAAATGGTATCCCCTTGTATGCCGCCTGAGCTGAACGCCGCTTTAATAACCCAAATTGTCGCTAATCCTTTCCCGTTGTCCAATTCCCTACCATTATCCAATTAGAACATTGGTGCAGTGACCCTATTCCATGTCGCGCGACTAGGTCGATCATTTGGGCCTGCACATTGAAGGCATCTTCGTTGTTCGCCGAGGTTGCTCACAGAGCAGCTGAAGCAAACGTGTTTGCCGCAAGCAACGCACGAATGGTCCTCGTTGTCGAGACCATCGATATCCATGCCATCATCACCACAATTCAAGCCGGCGCCGCAGTCATCGCAGTTCGAAGGGGTAAGCTGGGTTTGGCCCAGGTTGGTAGTCGGTGCTGAAGGAGCCGAAGAGATGTTCCAAAATCTATGAAGAGATTGTTGGTTTGATTCGGGTTGGGCAGGCTGAGGTGGAGCTTGTATGTTCTCGGATGGAAGCTCAGTGTGCTGATGCTGGTTCTGAGCAGAGTAAAGCATGTTGAGTGTACGTTCTAAACTCAATTAGCATACATACAGTGCACGGTTTTTCAGACCAAACTCACGATGAATTGACTCCTCTGAAGGTCGGTTATCGCGAAATCGTTTCATAGTTCGACTATGAAGATGAATTGGTGTCGATGCCATGATCGCGAAAGGATTGGTGATGGAGTTGCCGAGTCGAGGAGGAGAGTCGAAGGATGAGACTGATGAGGGAGAAGCACAGAGCTCAGAGATGGATCGCTTGCGTTTGTGGGCCATTTTGATTATACTTTAGTTATGAATAGGAGGGGAGCTTTGGGTGTATATAAAGGGACTCGAGACGAGGTGTTACAATCGATGTTAGGCTAGTAAATAGACGGAGGATGAGGTGAGATATATCAACCTCTTTACACGAATTGAGACTGTGGGGCTCGAGTTGCCGGCGCGACATGACGCGCTTAATTGGTGACGTCGAACGCGTTAATGGCCGACGCCATTTTCGCGCTACCTTAGATGAGCTTTATCGCTAGGTATCTATGAATGGAACTACCATAATACGCAAGCTACTCTATTGGACCGAACAGCTTACTGATGAGGTACTCAGTCCATATCTTCATCTGACTGCCATGTGAGTTTCGTAGTCGTTCAGTTCCTTCTCAGAGTCCGCAAATTATGTCGATTGGAATTTGTATTTTAAGTCCATAGCCTCTAAAAACTCATGCTGGTGGTCTTGACATCCATGAACAGAAATGTCCTATCGATAACCACATACATAGACTAGCCATTTACGGGGTGGTGATATATCACCACCCCCAAAACAGCAGTCGCCGAAAGCACAGTGTATTCTTTTGCTTTGGTAGCAAAAAGGCGACCGTTGGGGCTTATCCGCACCGTATCAAGGGTACGTATAGACAGAGTGAGTGAGTGAAACTGACCGACCTCATGGAAGCAGGATATATAAAAAGATGTTCGAGAAGTGCAGTGTCTCCTACTACTAAATCGCGAAGTATTGGTAAAACTACATCTTTCCAACATGAGAAGTCTTTCTTCAGAAGCCATTGTGACTATTATATGTACGATTCCAAGTCTTCTTGTATCATGTCTAAGTGCTTGGTTGGCGTACCTTGCCCTCCAACGTCGACGTATAGCTCGTAACGACATTGACACCGCTACTATCGAATTCATTATTGCGCGGACAAGTACGACTCCGTCGAGGTATGTCTACTATTTTCGCTTTGCTATGTTTTTCTTATCTCTAAGTCATCCACAGCCTTGGACTACAGTCCTCGTACCAGACTACCACCGAGATCCTATTGTCAAGCGAAAACCTACCCCGACTAGCACCCAGGGTCCGTCAAAACATCACTGGACAAGAGCAACGACGAACCGAGATTCAACAAGTACCACGATTTGAGAGGCCACAGCAGCTTGTTACCCCCGGGCTCCCGTTGAAGCGTGACAAGGCGGACAACATCCAAGTTGTCAGGCTGGCTAGGAACTGTTTATGTAGAATGTTTTTTCGCTTGTATATATAGACTTAGGGTTCAACATGTAAGTATAGAACAAAAATTGTTAGATCTTTGAGACCTTGTTTTCGATTGATTGGGTGTGACTTCATTTTTGCTTTCGGGTGCCATCCATAACGTCGAAAACAGTGGAGAGACGGGAACTAAAACAGGTCCACGTTTAAAGTAATTATTATTCCCGTTAAACGAAGTACCCAATCAAGGGTACATAATTCCCGTCCATTCTGGCCCACGATTTCAGATTTGTTTTGTCAATGGCAGACGTCCGTCCTGCGGATGGGTATCTGCCTGAAGATGGCTTACAGTATTGTAGGCGATTGCTACTTTACTCGACATATCAAGCACCTGCAGGCTGATCTTGCGGCTGAAGTGAAGGCACGCGTGGCCGCCGCTACACTTGCGGTCCCCAAGCAAACCCCTGGGCGAAGTTGCAGCAGGTTCAAGGACTGCCGTCAAGCGAAACGGCTTTGGTGGATGTAGTCAGAGCCAACTGCAAACCAATTATGATTCCCTTCAGACATGAAGGCGCCGACAGACCCCTTGTCTTCTTGGCTCAGCCTCCAAGTCCTGGATCGTTTGGGACCAGACAAGCCAATTGAGAAGCGTGGCGCACCGGACCGCGCATCAGCAACAGTACTTGTCACTGACTCCATGTCGCTAGCCACGCTTTCGCCCCCTGGAATGCAATTTAAGAGGAAGGGCATGCCCGGCAGAGGGACGAGCATAATATTATAATTCTTAGGCTTTGACCCAATCATCCAATTTAGCTTCAGCATTCTTCCATTTCATTATCATTTCCTTCAATATGGCTCAATTATCCACAGATGCCACAATTACCCTCGTCAGTACAATTCCTGGATTGATTGTCTCTTGCCTAAGTGCTTGGTTCGCCTACCTAGCACTGCAACGAAGGCCCATACCTCCAAGCGATATCGAGACATCTACATCATATCTCATCCTCCCACGGACATTTTCAATTCCTTCGAGGTATGCACTTATATCTTGGTGCTCTTTCCAGGTGGTCTTCGTCGTCGGTTGACGTGTTGTGTTGTCCAGTGCATTGGCCCATTCAGAAACAGAAAGGACATTGACGGGTGGTAATGTCCTGCAACTCCCACCCTCAACAAGTCAACCATTTTTGAGACCAATCAATGATCAGTTGATGGAACATACTGGGCCTGTATCATCATGCCCGAAATGATAAATTCGATACAAGTCGCAATGGACTGCTTGTAATGCTCCAACATGGCTCGCGGCCCCTATGACACTACTGGCGTCCCCAAGCCCCAGCCCCTCACCAGACGAGGCTCTCTCACTTCAAGTGTTGACATAAACTCCATAAGTTTACCACCCATCTCGATACGGCTGTCAATCATATGAATTGGCTCTTGAAGGAATCATTTTGATTGGGTCAGTACCAGCCTGCGACAACCCAACCCAAAAAGGACTTCAGGAGAACAGATTCATCCACCTAAAAGCCTTCTTCACTCGAGGCCACTTCTTGGTCCGATACAACTTGTACGCAAAGAACAGCCCAACACAAGAGACCGCCAAGCCAAGAGTGGAATAGACGATGGTGACGATTACTTCAGTCGACATTGGAAGAGATGTAGCGGAGAAGTTATGAAGGACAAAAACTTCAGCCGAATCGCCCTGTTGTGTACTTGGGACATTGCTTATCAAAGCCGTAGCCTTCCTTGGGGACTCGTTTCCCTCGAGGTTGTGCTACAGTCTTGAGCGTTACAAATTACACATTTACCCTCCTCCTTGATTGGAGAGTGGTACAAACGGGATCCGAACACGATTTCGTGCTGTACATCCTTTTGATAGCATTGGATGATAATTATATAGTCGCACTTAATCCCAAGGGACAGCAGAAAACTTAAGACCTTGACCAGAAATGACAACAATACTTAGATGCGTTTAGGATAATTTAGTATGAATGTTATAAAACTTAATGGTATCTCTCCTAAAGTGAGCCTGGTCTCTACTGTTAGCTTGTTATTTAGGTAAGGCTAGACAACTAAAGACCTAAATGCTCGAAACATAAAAAATCTTAAGTAACCTTAGGATCAAGTTAGCATAATTCAGGGCTAATTAGGATACTCTTTAATAGATTTATCTTTACCCATTAATATGAGATCCACTGTAAGCCTTTAAACATATAATGAAGGATCTATGGTATAGGAATTATGTGTATATACTACCTACTTATCTCTACTCTGGACCTAACATCTCTTCTTCCTCCCTCCATTGCTGAAAGTTGCTGAAAGTTCCGTGTGCGGGAGTCAGATCAAGAATCATGGCTGCCAACCCCAGCATCATTGTTTCCTTGCCCGCACGGCGTGCTCGAGTGATATTATTTGATACCGCTTCATCCCGGTCATAACTCCTCACAGCGTCGATGTAAACCTTGTCCTGGTTGGTCAATTTAGTAGTCCACTCCATTGCCTCGGCAAAGGTAGCGAGGAGCTCTTTCAGAACTTCTTTACTGCATTGCATTGTAAGGCCATCTGCTGTATTTTTGTTTTCCTCATATGTCTCATAGTGAGCTGCACGTATGTAAAGACGGAGGCGTGTATAGCCACTGCATGGTGATTCATCACCTTCGGCCTCTGCGTCCTCGGCGAACCAATTTTAGAAGGAGTTCGGATCTCCAATGGCGTTGGATAATTAATTGTTAAGCCATTGAGGCATATCCCTTTCAAGGCAAGTTTGGTTGAAAGGTCGTTTGAGCTTGAATAGGGCAACGAGGTTATCCGTGAAGACAGCCATTGCCAGTCGAAACTGTACAGCCAATGCCAAAAAGGCTTGTCGGCACATGGTCTGCAAGTCCGTTTCCTGCGGAGCTCGTACTAAAAATCTTGAACACTTTTTATCGATTATTGTTTTGCCATTTGTGTCCTCAGGGGTTTGTAGAAGCAACTGGGCAAGATAGGGTGACGACCTGCGGAGTCGGAATCTCCACAGTCCCAGATTTCCTATTCCGAGAAAGCCTGCTTTGTTAATCTGCGATCCTTGTAGGCTGCCTTGCGAACGCCTCTATGGCTCGGCGTATAGTTTAAGGAAGATTTCATATTCTACATATCGATGCTTCCAGGCCTCCGGCACCAATGTTCGCATGACCAACGTGACCTCTCCGTCTGTTGGTAATGCTGCGAGAATCATGGAAGGAGTGAGCATTGCTCCAGGTTCCAAGTAGCCTTTGCTATAATCCATATAGCAACCGAGTGAAGGGTTTCCCAGGCCATAGAGAATGACCAGGATCTGGGTGGGTAGAGGTCTCAGTTTTGCGATACGACAAGCATAATCGATACTTTGAAGTACTCTGCCGATAATCTCGGTCTCACGTACTTGGAGAAAACCATCGGTGGGCATGACACTGAGCCATGTATGGTGGTAGCCAAGTCTGCAAGTAATCTTATCAGATCCTTCGTCAGGTTGTCTGTCGGCGGTTTCTTCGGTAGGTTCTTCAGAAAGCTCTTCATCAGGCTCTTCCTTGGGCTCTTTATTGTGTTCCTGAACATGGTCCAGGGATTCTCCTAGGACAGGTGTTGGTATCCTTCCTACCACCCGTCCAGTGGTGCGTTCCATATCCATCATGGCTCTACGCCAGTAGGGGTAGTTTTTGTCTGAAGTGTCCATTCCATTCTCACCATGGGGAACAACAGCGCCGCAGGCCCCAATGAAGATGGTTGTATTGAGGATTATAGGCATCGTCGTCGCAAAATTGATTTAAGGCATGACGCCTGAGGCCTGATCAGTGCAGGACGGATATAATGAGTTGATAATTAGATGTTGTTATCACAATGGATGTCAATTAATCTGAAGAGTTTGAGAAACAAAAATGGAAGTGAAGAGTTACCTATGGATCAGGAGAGACATGATAGTTGGATATCGAGGAAGGAATCACATCCCAAATGATCCTTCCTACCGAAGGGACGCAAGAGAACTTAGAGCCGACTCTCACCTTATTTTTTGTAGTACCGGTCTAGCATCTTTACTTAAGAAATAGCAAATAAGGCTAAATAGTCTTAGAGGTAATCATAGAAATAGACTAGCCAGTCTTTGATTTCTATAATTCTATAATTG
>PVQB02000104.1:29159-64996 GCA_002980475.2 Fusarium beomiforme | reverse complement strand
CCTCTTATCCTCCCTCATTCATGTTTATTCACATTTATTTGCGAAGCGAGTGCCTCGCCTCCTCGTTTCTTCGCATCACCAACTCCATGGCTTTGGCCTTAACAAACATCAACATGGACGGCCACCCGGAGCACCATCGAGGACCGAGGTTCTCTCCTGAGCACATTGAGATTCTTATCACTATCGAACGAGTCGGGGCAGGATGTTCCATGGTTGCCATTTTTCTGGTGCTGCTGACCTTCGGCTTATTCAAGAAACTTCGAACAACTCCTAATCTCTTTCTCATTTTTGCCTCGATCGCAAATGCTGCGGCGAGTGTTGCATCTATGATCGGTTATGATGGTCTTGAAAGGGGCGAGGGATCGCATCTTTGCCAGGCTCAAGCCTTTATCTTCGAATGGTATGATATTCATCCCAAGTTCTGCTTTATCACTAACTAAGTTCTCTAGGTTCATGCAGTCTGATCCTTGGTGGTCACTTGCAATGGCCATAAATGTATTTCTTGTGTTCTTTTGTAACGCGGATCCCCGAATGTTTCGAAAGTATGCATGGCTTTACTGCGTCATCTGCTTCGGTGGTCCGTTCATTCCAGCAGTTGTTCTTATATCGATCCGCAAGTCCCCTGAAGGTCTCATATTTGGAGATGCTACGGTAGGTGATTTTTAACCTTGGAACTCAATAGAGGTACTGATAACTCCCAGCTTTGGTGTTGGATCGGGACTGACTGGAGTCTCGTTCGCCTCTACGCCTACTACATCCCAATCTGGATCTTTTCATTCCTCTCCATCATGATCTACATCGCTGTTGGATACCATGTTTTCCACACTCGGAATCAGATCAGACATATGGTGATGGACGTTATTGGCAACGCCGAGAAGAATGACCACATTCCTTACTCGAGTAGTGAGCACAGAGGCTCCTCAGAAGCGGTAGCCTTCCCGCATAGCATTAGTGAGGAAAGTGAAGCTGACTTTTGTTCTCAGAGCTTTGCAGCTCGCCAGGACTTTTATGGTACTGCAGTTACAGAAGTCCAGATAACACGCGAAGAGCCGAGACAAATTACAAACCAAGAACCTGCACTACCTACTCCAACTCTAGCCGCGCCACCACGTATCCAGTCCTGGGTTCTACCTGGGTCCTTTGAGCACCTTGAGCCGTCGACTTCTGGCAGAGATCAACGGTTCGAGACTGTGTGCACGTCTGATAGCTCTCGCCGGGCGCCCTCCTCAATAATGACCAAGCTTCGTTCCATCAAATCGAATGCCTCTCTGAAACTCCGGCGATTTGACCCAGTCAAGATGGCGTACCTACGTACCAGTTTCATCTTCGGTCTCGCGGTGTTGATAACTTGGATTCCCAGCTCTGCCAACCGGCTGTACAGTCTGACGCACCATGACAGAATCAGCTTTCCCCTCAGCGTCGCCAGTGGCTGTGTCCTTCCACTACAGGGTGTATGGAACGCCGTAATTTATTTCACAACCAGCTGGAAGACCTTCGATGACGAGATCCGCGTTCTCAGGGTCAAATGGTTCGGAAGGCCCGATGAATGTACAAACGGGGTCCGCCTCAACAGTCGACTTGGTTCTAGCAAGGGTCGCTATCGCAATACCTTCGAGCGAACTCGGCAACTGCGCGCCTGCTCTGTGGAAGACGCGGAGAAATGAATTGCGACTGAATTTAGGTGTAAGTAAAAACTATATGGATGGAGTCAAAAGGATCATGTTACATACATTTGTCCGAGGGAAGCACAGATATTACACAACTTGGCATTTCATTACAATTCGCCTTCACGGGCATGGAACGCCGGGTGTTTAAATGGGTCTCTAGCATGGATCGTATCCGTTGAGATATATCATTATCAATGCAAAACTTGTTATGGCTTAATTAATTATATGGTTGTAATTTTGATGCGATCTCTAAATGCTAGCAAGCACCCCTCAGGCATCATAGATGGCCTCTCCCTCAGCAGCATCGATCTTCTCCCGTACAACTCTATCGACAGCAGCTGGGATATCCTCGTCACCATCTAAGAGATCATACCACCCGTTCTTGACACCATCAGTAGCGAGGAGATGTGAGGCAACCTCAGCAACAGCCTCACGGCTAACACCGTTCTTAGCAATGCTCTTGGTCTTGCCGAATTCAACTTTGGTGGCGGGGTCATCAGTCAGAGTTCCGGGTCTCAGATCGATACCAACAAGAGTAGAACTCTTCTTGGAGACTTTGTAGAGGGTCTCGTCTGCCTCAATCTTGGCCTTGTAATAGTTTGCTAATACGCCATTGTTGACCTTCTCGTTATACTCATCCCACTCGCCAGCCGGCCACCATGAAGCACCAGATCGACGAGAAGCTAAATATGAAATGAGAAGGAACTTGGTGATGGTGGGTACAGATGCTGCGGCGTTGATAAAATGAACGGCGGCATCTCGGTCCACCTTGAAAGTCTAGGAGGGGTCAGTAAGTGAGCTGATGTGAATAGGATAGGCTTGCTGGTTCATACTCTTTCTGCGCCACCTTTACCTCCAGCACCTGTGTTTTATCAGTACTGATTTCATAAAGTTTCTCGTATGTAACCCACCAGCACTCCAAGCAATATAATCAGGCTTGACTTCGTTCAAAATACTCAAGGCCTTATCCTGGGATGTGACGTCCTCAATGCTACGTACTAGAACATTGAGTTTACCGGGCAGGCCGGCACCAAGTTTCTCGATGGCAGGGGTCTGCTCAGAGGTTCGAATGACACTTGTTACAGTCCAGGAACGCTTGAGAAGGAGAGGAGTGAGAAGCTGGGCGATTTTGCCGTGGCCACCAAGGACGAGAACGTGATGTGAAGCCATTGTGTAAGTGACGATAATTCACTTGGGTCAAATAGAGGCCAAATTCGTTGATTAGCGATACGAGTCTTGAACCGAGATTAGATAGCAGTAAATGATCTTATTAAAGTAGGAGCTTGGGTATTTATGTTTAAGTACTTCAAAGCCATAGGGAACTGACGAATTCTAACAGGTATGACGACATTCGCAACAAAGCGGGGCAGTTGACCATTACTAATTGCGAGAGGATAACGGCATTTGATATTATGGATCTCGAGATTGACGAGATTCGAATGATTTTCTTCGCCATCAAGGCGGTTTTGAAACCATACTGACTTGAGGTTCCTTGGTTAAGTTGGGGGTTGTGATGTCAGGGTCCTTGATGTTGGTGTTGTTATTAGACTGATCCAGGAGTTCAACTACCTAGGGAATTGATTACATGCATTAACTCCGTCCTCCTGATATGATATTTCCTTCCCTTTTTTACTAAGATTACGAATACTTGCCACTCAATTACTACCTTGCTTGCTCGATTCGTCATGAACATTGATTAAAGTGATTAGTTCTTATATCTTACACGTACATACCGACATGCCGCTTATACTAGAGAGCACCAACCACTAGATTCTTAGATGAGTCAACTGATAAGCAAGCAAGGGAATCAAGCATGTGTCAAACCATACATTTGTATCTTGAACTGTAGCAAGGTAGTGATCGTATTGGATTTATCCAACAGAAATCATCATTTTGTTTGGGAAAAGACAAAATAGCAATGCGATGCATTTCTCGAGCACAAGCGCTTAGGTAAGCCAACTAGCATGGAAGATCTTAGGAGTTGCAGAGCTCGATCGACTAAACCGCTTACGGTACGCTAAACCATTGGATGCTCTTCCTCACTGAGTGTTGTGTGTCACACCAAGATTGCGCTTGCATGCTGACGGTCAGTCACGAAGGGGTGATATTTATGTGTATATGAGTGCTATATGAAAGCGTGTTGCTCGCTGATTTTGCTTATTATCCCTCAGTCCACCCTTCCTGACTTTCCTGATACAAATCGCTCAATCCTGTTGCCACTCATTGTGAAAGTGAGCTTTGAACAGGGATTGGACAGTACTTTCTGAACTCTTACATGAGTATCTCAAGGTACTTGTTTGGTGTGAACAAAATGGCTAAGACAGTATGCATTGTTGGTGAGTCAGTCACTCTCTGCTGTATCTAACATCCTCGCTGAATAATGTAGGCGCTGGCCCTTCTGGACTTGTTGCAGCCAAGACGCTGCTGCACAATACTGCTCCTGGTGAATTCAAGGTCACCATCTTCGATGCGCAGAAAGATATCGGAGGTTTGTGGCCTACTTCAAGGACAGACAATGGACGACAAGTCCATCCGTTCATGTGGGCGAACCAGAGCAGACATACAATGCAGTTTAGTGAACTTGCCTGGGAAGATAGTGATCCGCAATTTCCACAGGGTTGGATGGTTGGAAGGTATCTTCATAAGTATCTCGAGAGGTTCTTGAAGAGTAATGCGGACTTTGAACTTAAGCTGGGCACACGTGTAGAGAGTGCAGAGCGCCCACAGGGTTCGTCTAATGGTTGGGTTGTCAACACTAAGTCGGAATCTGGAACGGAAACCACGGACTTTGACTACCTCTTAGTAGCTTCTGGCTTCTTTGGCAAGCCCATCATACCCGAGAGTCTGAAGAAGGAGACTAGCATTCCCGTTGTTCACAGCAGTCATTACAGGGACATCGAGAGTCTTCTAGCCAAAGGCCGTCCGGGCGGGGGAAAGATCCTTGTTGTTGGTGGTCAGATGTCTGGTGTTGAGATTGCTGGGACTATTGGCGCACATCTTTCCTCTGAGGTCAACTCGCCCGATGCCTCGAAAATCCCCGACATCGACAAGTACAGCATCCATCATGTCATTCAGCGCCCGATATGGGTATTTCCTCTTTATACCAGCCCCAAGCCTGCAGAAGCCGCTGCACCATTTCTCCCTCTCGACTTTGCTTCCTATAATCTCAACAACCGTCCTCGACCCCTAACCAACACACAAGGACACATCCCCAAAGAAACAGCAAAATTTGTCCATAGTGTATACAAGGGTGTTCTTGGCTCCGATCAATCAGAATACTCCCCGTTGCTCAAGATTGACGGTACAAACGATGACAAGCAACCCTATCTCGCAGTCAGTGAATGGTACACCGACTTTATTCGATCTGGGATGATCACTTTGTCAAAAGGTAAAGTTGGAAGTCTCGAAGGATCCACGGCAAGTCTGTCCGACGGTACAAAGGTCGAAGATGTTGCAGCGGTGGTGGTTGCAACAGGGTTTGACGCTTCACCATGCATAAATTACCTTCCCATGGACGTTCTGAATGCACTGCATTTTTCACCAAAGCACATCGATCAGCCTGTTGCGCTGGCCTTCCATGGCACTCATCATCCCGATGTACCGGATCTAGGCTTCGTTGGCTTTTATAGGTCGCCGTATTGGGGTGTCATGCAGATGCAAGCTCGGTTTGTATCGGCGCTGTGGTCAGACAATGTCTCCCCGGGTCGTGAATCCAAGATATTCAAGAACAAGCTTCGTGATGACACTTCAATCCAGCGAACTCTAGATTTGCGGGATGACCCCCGAGTATCACAGTTCCCAATGGGAGATTATCCTTATCTGGTGAATGAGATAGGAGAGGCACTTGAGTTGAAGATCCATGAGCCTCTTGAGCCGCCACTTCCCAGCCTGCCACATAATAACCTGCCGCTGGATATGCTCACACCAGCGAGATATACAAATCGAATTGATGACCAGGATGCAAAGGATGCTGCGATAAAATCACTTGAACAAACACACAAAGATGCGACTGGCGGTTTGACGACATCGAGATTTGTGGCTCATGCTGTATTTAGAAGTCTTCTTGGTACATGGAAGCTCGAGCGCGACCTTGTCAGCAAACTACCCTCACACCCAAGTGGTCATTTCAGCGGGACTGCGCAGTTCCTCCTCCGCGAGAAGACGAATGATGGTTTGCGATGTGCAGGTAACCCTAATGAAGATTCCCCAGGCGATGATGAGCTGGGCATGGAGTATCTTTATATCGAAGAAGGAGAGTTCAAGACGCAGCAAGGGTTTGGCTTCAAGGCCACACGTCGCTACGTATGGCGATATGATGAGCTCAGGGATGTGCTGAGCGTGTGGTTCGCCAAGCCCGAAGATCTGAAGCGTGCCGACTATCTGTTCCATGAGATTGAGTTTTCAGAACCAACTAAAAAGGGATGGACTGCTAAGGCAGGGCATTTGTGCATCGACGATTACTACGATGTCAAGTACAACTTCGCTTTTCAGGCGGTGAACCTGAAGGAGTGGGGAATTGAGTATACGGTCAAGGGGCCAAAGAAGGATTACACCATCAGTGGAACTTATACGCGGTAGTCACAGGATAAATGAGGAGAAAAGTAAAGCATTCATGACTATCAATTCAGCGGACTGTTACAATGGTGCATCCATGGATGAGCAGGGCATGGCAAGGATGCGGACCGGGCCGATGTTGTGATAGATTGCTCCACACGACGTGACGAAGATGCATGATAACATTTAACCTTAGATATGATCTATTCGGGTAATATAAGATGCGCCCGGGGATCGTGGAGGTACCGATCTGTTGGGCCTGTCTGGGGTTATCAGATCATACAGAACTGCATGATAACTTGCATTTGCATTCTGGACCTTCGAGTTAGTAATTCGGATATTCATTGTTTCACTTGAGTCTTCTAATATGTTTCCGAGCGATATTGTTAGAGGAAATCATATGACGGCTAAATAGTGTATCTTGTTCCAGGTGATGTGGCAACGCATTCCTATTGCTTCAGCTTCATAAAAAGGCCCAGCAAATACGGGTTTTAATGACAGACAACATTGAAACAGCACAAGTAAATCAGTATGATCTACAAATAAGCAGAACCGGCATATTTTGGTCCTCGTATTTCTGACATATTGTGATTATTACCTACCTTCAAAGCATTTTTATAAAGACACCATTCTTATTCATGGATATCGAGTTAGCGGGTATGAAGCATTGCCAGAGAGAGTATTTGATAAATACGGGGGCGACTGAACCCATCATCCCGGTGACTGGTTAAAGAGGCGATCTGTGCAATCCGAACCATCTTTCAACATCCTAGTTGTATGCACCTATTTGAGATATGTCGTATATCAGGCCATGATCGGAACGGAGGTGGGATAGAATATCAATGCCTCCTGAGTGACTCATGCATTATCTACATCCAAACTCTCAAGTGAGGCTACAAGTAAGATTTCATGAAATGCTCGCCGAATTACACCAAAAAATCCCGTAGTAGCATTGATATGTCACCGAAGCTGACCTTGCGTATATCCTTGCGTGGTTCAAGCCCGGCGTGGGCCTTTGTGATCCTATCAAGATCATTTCCAAGATTAACAACTTTCGATTGTCAAAATCAGACCATGGAGAAGGAGATGGTCGGGGCTCTGCGTGCCTTGCATATCGGGTGATGGATAGTCCCATGCAGTCGGGGCCGGGACTATTAATCCGGATCCCCGGGCACGGACACCGAATGATTCTGAGGAAATTCTTATGAGATTGGAACCAGAGGAGCCTCGGTTGATTTGGCGAGCGTGGGGTGCATAAGGTATTTATACCCTATTAATGAGATATATGTTAGTCATTGTTTTGCTTTGTTATAACGCTTGTACCTATTTGGTACTGGGTTTGAGATAGGAATGTGCTCCTAAGAAACAACAGCTGAAAAAGATTGTTGGTGAAAAGCTTAATCATACGTTGAAGCCTAACTCAATCGTCAGCCTCAATAAACAGTACCTGCCGCCCTTGTCAAACGGTCGCAAACACATGCTTGGCGTCCAAGCTGTGAGTATCATTATGGTCTGATTTTCCAAGGCACATGCTGACGACACCGTTGTAATTGGAGATAGATGGAAAATGATCTGTGGGATCGCAGACAGAAAACTTGATCCTAGTTGATAAATATACTTAGATGAATTTAGGAAATTTCGGTATAAACTTAGGAGGATCTTTGACGAGTCTATTCTCGCTCCCTGCTACCAGGGTCTCAAGTCCTTTGATGCTCCCCACCAAGGAACGGTGTAGGTGATGAAGCTTGATAGAGCTATTGGCTGTAGCCTCCTTTTTTCTCATGTAGGGGCTGCGCTTAATGGGTTCATTACTGGGCCTGAATTATAGAGAATAGAGAGACAAGTAATTATTTATAAATTACACTTCAAGGTGAAGCTCCCCGTTTCATGTGGAGAATGCCCAGAAACGTCCAACCTTTACCTTTACCGTGCCTCCCAAGGTTCTAAGCTTCAAAACCCCGCGCCATCGAGGAAGGAGCTCAGCGTCGTCTGTCACACAATATATTGCCTCCCTCTTCAACTCTGCATAAATCTTTCTTCCCTCACATCTACACCTTTTCTCTTTCCCCCTCAACCTCAATCCGAGCCACCCTTATCTTATCACCATGAAGCTCGCCGTGTTCAGTACGAAGCCCTATGATAAAAAGTACTTGTCGTCAGTACTCAACACCAAGCACGCCGAGTCGGGCATCGAGCTCATTTTTCACGAATTCGGTCTTAACGAAGATACCGTTTCCCTCGTCGATGGAGCGGATGCCATTTGCGTCTTTGTCAATGATGTCGTCAACGACAATGTCATTTCCGCCCTGTCAGAATTTGGCGTAAAGGCTATTTTGCTCCGATGTGCCGGCTTCAACAATGTTGACCTTGATGCCGCCCAGCGACTCCGCATAATGGTCGCCAATGTCCCCTCTTACTCTCCCGAGGCTGTTGCCGAGTTTGCTGTTGCTTTAATTCAAACCCTCAACCGCAAGACTCATCGTGCGTACAACCGTGTTCGTGAGGGTAACTTTGCTCTCGATGGGCTTCTCGGAAAGACACTCTATGGCAAGACTGTCGGAATTGTTGGTGTTGGCAAGATCGGTCTTGCTACTGCACGCATCATGAAGGGTTTCGGTTGCAGGCTGCTCGCATACGATCCCTTCCCTTCGCCAGCCTTCGAGGAGTACGGCGATTACAAATCCCTCGAAGATCTCCTGCCTCAGTGCGATATTGTCAGTCTGCATTGTCCTCTCATGGAGCAGACACGACACATCATCAACCGCAATACTTTATCCCTGATGAAGCAGGGTGCTATGCTGGTCAACACTTCGCGAGGTGGCTTGCTCGACACCGAGTCCGTCATTCATGCACTCAAAACGAACCATATTGGTGGCCTTGCGCTAGATGTGTATGAGGCCGAGGGTGAACTCTTCTACAACGACCACTCGTCAACAATCATTCAGGATGATAAGCTCATGCGTCTCATGACGTTCCCCAATGTGGTTGTTTGTGGCCACCAAGCCTTCTTCACTGAAGAGGCTCTCACCGAGATTGCCGAGTGCACCCTCAGCAACCTTGAGGAGTGGATAGAGACCAAGACGAGCAAGAACTCTCTCACCAAAGACCTCAAGTTGCGACGCCGTGAATCACTTCCCGTTCGCGCCATCTAAGCGGATCACATTCTTCACCTTTCCACTATTTGTTTTCGCGGCGTCTAGGGAAACTGGAGTCGAAGATCCACTGGAATAATGGCTATTTGCTCCTATCCTGTTTAGGAAAAAGTCATAGCTCTGTAGTGAGAAGCTATCATGGCCGAACCGGGAACTAGAAGGAGATGAAGAGGTGGTCCCTGCTCTCAGGCTCTTTATCAAGTGGGCCATTATCGGTGAAAGCTCTGATACGACCCATTTCATCGCCGAATATTACCGATGAAGAATAAGCTCGCATGAACGCCTTCCGATCCCCTGAAAACCTAGTTTCTTTGTACATGCCATGATAGTGGTATACGCGCCATGTTTTTGTTTTTCGTTTTCGTACACTTTTGGTTAGGCTCTGACAATAAAACAGAGATACTGGTATTCGGTGGTTCTGCTGCACTGGTCAGCAACGTCTCGTTTCTCAGGTTAGGATACTTCTCACAAACACATGACAAAGGCACTGATGGTCCAGTGTGTTGATTAAAATTATAATAAATTCAAGGGTATTATGCTAAATATCCAAGTCCTTTCTAGATGGTTTTCCGTGCATACCCAACCTTATATGCAAGTCCTGTTCAGGCATTAGAGTCCAATCTCCTTGAACCACCACCCCAAGTCTAAATCTCAGTCTATTTTTGTGTTAAAGGTATCCTTCAAGGACAATTCAGAGCCAATTCGTAGTGATTGACTTAAGGGTTGCTCACGTAGCTGCGAGCTCGGCGAAGATCCTCATCCTCAGAGTCGTCACGGACCTGAGCACCACCACGAGTGTTACCACGACCCTTGGCCTTCTCAATATCATCGACACTCTCATCGCCAGCGTAGGCGTACTTGCTGCGCTCACGGATCTTGGCACCATACTTCCAGAACAGAAAAGGAATGGCACAGCAAGCTAGGCTGATGAAAGCAAGCAGTGTTGAGGCCCATTGATCATTGAGACGGTCATACATCTGCTCAGTGAACAGAACCACTGCAGCGCCCCAGAAACTTCGGATGCAGGTCTTCGCAGCCAGGGCAGAAGCAGCTTGGTGCTGATAAGAGTCGACCAGGTAGTTGTTGGCAGAGTTGTAAAGGAAGATGAAGCCAAAGCCGACAGGGAAACCACCCATAGCAGGACCAGCCCAGGAGAGATCCTTATACGAAGTCCAGGCGAAGATGAAGAGACCAATGGGAATGAACCAGCATGAGGCCATCATGGGAATAAGACGAACCTCGGCGGGAGGATGACCATTGTGCTTCTTGACAAGAGAGATATAATGGCTGTTTACCCAAGGTGAGCAAGCAGCTGAAAGGAGTACACCAACAGCGACAGGAATGAACATGAGACCAGTCTTTCCAGCAGAATATCCCTTACCCTTCTGGTAGATAATGGGGTAGGCAACGAAGAACATGTATAGAAGACCATAAAGAACGCTCATGTACACGGAAATGAGGAAGACAATGAGCTCGCCGAAAAGAAGCTGGAAAGGTCGAATAAGGAAGATTCGGAGACGTTCAGAGAGAGGTCGAAGATCCAGTTCCTGCTCTGTAACATGATCGGTTTCGCCTGTGGAAGCACGAAGCTTACGAGCTCGACGGGCGAGAAGAGTAGGGGCATAAGTCTCGGGAACGGTGAAGGTGATGAGGACCCATACAACGAAAGCGAGGATGAGTTGGATCCAGTAGAGCCATCGCCAACCAGCGGCATCAGAGAGAAAGCCACCGACAAGAGGACCAACTAGTGTATTTGTTAGTAGTTGTAAGTGAAGTTATTCGAGGGTGACTTACTAGCAGGACCGATGAAGGGAGCAGCGGAGAATGCAGCCATGGGGACACCACGTTCTTCATTCTTCCAGAGATCGGCTAGAGTACCACCGACAAGAGTCATAGGCGCTGAGAAAGCAATACCATCGATGGCTCGACAGACTAGAAGAGTCTCAATGTTCTTTGCAACAGCGCAAGGAATAATGAAGATGACAGCGACCAGAAGAGTAGAGCCACTAAATGCCGTTAGCGACTATCACCAGATATCTCAGCTGAGAAGACTTACTAGATAATTCGTCGACCGTAAATCTCTGAAAGGGGTGCGAAAACCATAGGTCCAACACCAAAGCCCACAACGAATAAACTGATACTCACGAGAGCAAGTTCATTACTGACATGCAGATCCTTTACCACACCAGCGATATCAGCTGTGATAACACTAGAGCAGAACGCAACAACAAAGCACGTCAGCGCAACACACATGGTGCACCACCACTTGTACGCCTTGCTCCAATTCTTGGGATTCTCCTTATCGCCCGGTACGAAAGTAACAAGCTTGTACCGCCTCTCCTGTCCAGGTTCATGGTTTGTTGACTTCCTTGCGATCTCTTCAGGCTGAATAGGACCGGGGATTGCACCGCCTGGGACTTCGACGCGGTATTCGTCTAGGTTCGCGTTGGCGCTGAGGGTTCGGTATGGTAGATCGATGTCGAGATCTGGATCACGAGTTTCCTTTTGGGAGAGATCGTGAGAATGTGTTCGGGTGTGGGAGAGGGAGCGACGGATGCGGCTCATTGTTGTTTGATGGGTTTGTAGGGGGGCAAAGGTTGTGTCGTCTTCACGGCCTTCAAGAGTTGTTGAAGAACGATTTGGATTTTGTTGATCCATTGTGAAAGCCTGTTTATTACAATATTTAATGTGTGTTGTATGTTATAAGACCAAGGAGAGTAGAGTAGTAGATAACATATGAGAATCAAGTTAATGTCTCGGGATGTTCAACATAAGAGATAAATCTTTCATAAACTGGGCCATGCCCACCTCTATATACTTCTTCATTCCATCTCATCTCTTTCTAAAGATTTCTCACACCAGTAGCAAAGGGACCTAACTTAGACCCCACATTGATATCGCCGCACCCGAATTCCGGCGTTGCACCGTCAAAGTGGGCCTCGCCACCCGGTTCAATGTCCCACTTTTGCGGATGCGGCTGCGAAACGTGCGGCTCCATCCGAGAACTTGGTCTTGAGCGTGAGTGCTATGTACAAGGATAGGCATATTGCAACCTTATCTGTTTTTTGTGAGAGACACTCGTTTGGTTGGTTGGGGATACTTCGGTGTTAGGGTGTACAATTATCGATTGATTTTTTTGCTTCTTTGGTCAGGGCACATCATGTTGCATGCTTTTGCATCCTTGCTTGTTTGTGAGCCTCAATATAAGCCGCATCTTATTCTTTTTCTTCAATTCTTTCCCTCATTTCAAGTCTGATTCTTTCATTTCATCTTTTGTGAATACGTACTATGCTTATCTTCCTTTAGTCTTCGGTCCCAGTCCGTTAAGCACTTCAACGGGCGTTTATACCATCCACATCGGAACCGTCGCCTCCGATGTGGGTCACGAGATACCTAAGCTTCAGCGCCGTCATCGGAACTTGAAATTGTACTGGGCTGCAACAACGAGACTAAAAACTCAAGCTTCACGCCAACGTCATTGCTGCAACAACCCCTGCTCACTCTTCGGTAATAAATCCCTGCAAATGCTGCTTCATAGTATCATGTTATTTATTGATGCCATCAACTGATAATGCAATCTCTGATCTTGCCGGAACATCACCGAATGGTGTCTCTCAAGCAAGAAGACAAGCTTTCTCTCGAGTCTTCAGTAGGGTTCCATATCTACCACCCTTGCAATATAATCTTTGTAACAAAACTGCGGTGGCCGTAGGTCGGCGGTATTTGCCCAGTCGTGTCCTGTTTCAGCTTTAAGGCCATCTCTGCACTCGTCAGAATTTTGAAAGAAACATCTGGCGCTGTAACCGCCTGCTCCTGTTCTTTCATAATGTAGTCGCCCTTAGAATCGACCTGTCGAAAACTCCCATCAGCCTCCACGACTGTACGGTGAGGTGTGTCTTGATGACCGACACACAAAGCCCACGCCCGAGCCCACCCCTGCACACTGAACGCCCAGAGAATCATATCAGTTCCCGAATTAAGGGCAAGCTCCACCAGATTGCAACAGACAGCAACTGGGAGTCCTCGAATCTCGAGTGGATATGTCACTTCTGCGAAAGGATCAGCTCCCGAATAAATCTTATTACAACTTCCACTGGGCCGTAAATTTATCTCATCCAACAAGCTACCATTTTCCACATGTTGGGTGACATTCATGCAATGCTGACGACATCGCCTTTGAGATATGACGGCAAATACATCTGGCGGGATCATGTAAAGTACAATCATCTGGTTGTCCTTGTCTGAAGATACTGACAGGTCGTGGTTGATGGATCTGGTGTCCTTTCCTGGACTGTCGTATCCACTACTAACCGAGAATGTTGCCATCACACAGACCCCAAATCTCGTGTCAGATACAGCTGTGTATAGCACAGGCAAGGTCGACGTCGTGTTTATTGGAGGACGAAATTGGGCCTTGCAAATCAAGCGGTCCAGGGATCCTTCCGTTGCATCAGAGCCCAAAGAAAGGGTCCCCGTTCTGGGATCCGTGTACAAAATGTGGTTTCCATCGCCCAAGGGAACGTCCCTATAGTGTTCTTTGATATTGCTGGTGGATATGTCTTGGGTCAGGCTTGGCCTTTGAGCACGATACTGCGGTTGTTGGTCATGGTCATCGCGTGCTTCCATGCATGAGGAGAAACGATCGTGTGCTTCGATGTCCCCACTCAGCAGGGACATTGCCGTGACCCCGATGTCCTTCCCTCAAGCCAAGCCGTTAGGCTTACAGTCGGAATATTGAAGACGTCCCGACTGGACTGAAAAGATTACCGAACGTCGCCGGAGCCGAAGTGCATCAGCCGCACATGCCCTGTCAGAACATATGCTTAGCGAGGTCGCCGTCGATGGCACATCAAGAGGAAGGCAGTAGCGATCTCAGCAGATCTCAGCTGTGTGTATGGAGAAAGTATATATAGGTTTAAGTGAATGTTCTTGTGATATGCGTTTAACCTCCAACAGCTGAAGAGAATTATGATGATGGAGGGAAGAAGTGATCGCTGTCATTATGGCTGAAGTTCACTCATTGTCAAAATCAAGTATTTGAAAGTACCAACGCAGAAAGGGGAAGGACCAGGCCAAGGCAGCCAGACCTAGGTGCTTAGCACATCAACAGGTAGGTACCTTACCTACCTAGTACTACAGGCAGGTACTGAAGTATCTTTGTTCCTAGGTAGATGTGGTGTGCTTCAACTTTATGATCGGAGGACTTTATATTCTCTGATTGTTTTAAGACTGGTATTGACAAATCAGAGACTAACGTGTAGGCTCGCAACTAAGAAATAGACATTCAGGTACTTGCTCAAACTTGAGGCCCAAGCGCTGTAATCATGCATGCCACACCGTAATCATCGTCATTACACATTACTTCCTCCATTGTCTCGCCATACATTTTCGTCTCCTATACCGAGTGTGTTATCGACACCCTGCAAAACAGGTCGTTCGGTCTCCTCTGTTGTCTGTGTGTCATCCGTGGGGATTGGTGGAGGTGGCTCATCGTAGATCCACGGCTGGGGAAGCCTGTATATCTGTCAGAATTTATGTCATACAAAGTAAATAGAGTGTAACTTACGGGGCCACGAGACTGGGGTTGACGAATTGCAATCCCTTCTCCTTGTACTCGTCTAGGGTACTTCCGCGACGCAGAATAGCTTGTGAAGGGCGAGGACGGTCCTCGTCCTCAAATGCGTCATCCAAAGCAGCTGCATCGTCTGAATCCTCATTTGCTCTAACAGCTCGAAGGGCAATGTATTTGGTCAGAGGTTCAAATCGTTGTTTTATGTAGTAGCTGTACCAGATGGTCAAAGGGATCAGTGGCAGGATGCATACGGACTGAATGAAAGCCTTGTATGTGACGATCCGGCCCACCATGACAACCTCCAAAACTAGCAATCCGATGATGATGCGGTAGCATATTATTCTCCACGCACCTCCAGTAGCATGTTGCGGCTGGTCCATTGCATAAAGTACCATGTACTTGAAAGCAAAGTAGCCGAGACTGAAATAGACGGTTCCAACAAGGAGAATGGCATATCCCCTAGACAGGACACTGTAGATAAGACACAGGTTGAAAACAAGTAGCGATGTAGGTAGGAAAAACCCGTATTGAAAAACCGGAGGTTTTTTGAGCTCAAGGGCGTCGCGTGGTGTCTTGGACAGCCAGCGGAGGAACGGATAGAGGAATACACTACCGGCTTCCAGAATTCGAAAGGGCATGAGTCCAATACCCTGTAGCATAATAAAGCAAACATAGAAAACCAACAGCTTCTCAACGTCATCGGCGATGTAGGTGGCCATTTTGCTTGTGTCCTTCGCAATTTCCTGAAGTCTGCTCCAGAAATTGATTCCTGTCAATGACACCGCGAAAACAAAGAAGGTGTTGAAAAATGTGAAGAAGTAGTTCTTGGAGATGACAGAGAGTTCCACGTCACCTTGTGAGATCATTCCTTGGTGGTTAGAGAGGAAGTCGTATAGGTAGGGGACTGCAATGTTAAGAAGGGATACTACCAAAGCAGGCAAGCCGTTTTGGACCAACGAGAAGATGATGCCGTGCTGTTGTAGCCATTTGGCAAATTTTGGAAAGGATTTCTGAATTGTGCAATAACTCAACAATGATGAAATGGCAATGGTAGGGAAAATGAATGCGAGGGTGAGAACCGTGATGAATAAAGTCACAGCCCATGATTTGAGGCGGCGAATGCCACGGGGAGAGTAAGTATTCCTCCACACGAGATCTGAAGGGGCTGGTGTCAACTTGGTCAAGAGCCGGCCGGGTCGAGGGTCAATTCGTGCTTGAATAGCCATCTGGCATGCAGCTACCGAGTCCATAGTAACAATGGCCATGTCGGTAGGTGCATATGACTTCTTGCGGGCCTCTATAACTTGGGCATCCAGTCTTCGAAGTCTTTCCTCGTAGTAATCGATAGCGTCAACGTTGCGGGATCGCAAACCTAGGGCTCCATAGCGTATGTTGACTTTAGGCCTACCTTCATCTCCGGAGTCCCATGGCTCCTGTTGAGAATCCAACAGACGTCCGTTTTCTCCATTGTGTCCATCATCCTCTTGATCTCGAGGTATTCCATTAGCATTTCTCCTTTGTGGTCCGTTATTTTTCCGCTTTTGACGCTGGTGCTTGAGAAAAGTAGCCCATGCAGCCTCAAGACGTCGTAAAGTTGCATCTCTCAAATCCACAAGATCGTCAAGTTTCTTCCAGTCTCGACAAAGCAAGACCTTCTCAACTTTTCCAATGCCAAGTTTTTCGATGAGATCCTTGATCTTATCCTCTGATCGCAAATCCTCGGGAATGCCTGTTAGTCGAAACGTCCTATCTGTTACGGTGGACTGAGATCCGAGATAGTCTTGGCGAAATTTGATAACGCGGAAAGTCTCGAGGTTGAGATAGTAGATGGTCAAGCCGACGAAGAAATATGTGAAAACAACATACGCCCATAACCAGGACCTCTCATAACTTTTGTCTGTTTTATCCTTGTGCTTAAGTATGTCAGGGAAGCTTGAATCTAGAAAAACATGCTGATCTGTTCCATAAAACGAATCCGTTTCAGCTGATTTATTATGACCACCATTGTCATTGTCGCCTTTGGCAGCAAAAGCATTGTTGATCGGTAATAGTATAATCGTCGCGAAGAAAGTCATGATACTAAACAGTCGGATAGCCATTTTGAAGAAGCTCAGAAACTGCACCCTGTTAATCATCTAATATGGGCTGTTCAGAATTTGAATCTTACCACAAAGGCATCGAGTCCTGCAGAAGCCAGGACCTGCTCCTCGGTAATTTTGAATAGTGTCGGGATCCAACCAAAGGTAGAATTGGGGAGGGCAGGCAGACCAAGCTGGTGATCGAGGCGTCGTTTTCGCGCAGCGTAAAGGGCGGGCCATCGTGGACGTAGGAACTTTGAAAGGGTCAGCCTTGTGCCTTTTGATCTTGTTTGTTATCTAGGAGTTCTGGGGTGCTTGCGCCAGCGTGCCAAGGACGACGTACACAGAAGAGGAAGAAGGCCGAAACACCGATCACCAAGGAGAGTACGAGCTGGACCTCGAGACTCTTTCCAATGTCAGGAGCGATGACTTCTTGGTTCCAACAAGATTCGTTACTATTCATCGCGAGAGACGGTGATAATTACTCGCAGCAACGGAGGCTGGGAGTCAACGTGTGCGATGCAAGGCTGAAGCCATTCAGTTTCAAGTTGTGGCGCCTGACGAGTATAACCGATGACGTACGGGGACGGTGAAGGAAGACCCACATGAACTTTCTCGCCGAGTCATGCGCCGACCACTTAACTTACCCTATATTGATGGAGTCTTATTCGTGGCTTGACATTTAAGCAAGATTATAGCTATGACAAATATACTAGCTGGGTCAACGAATTTTCAGCTCGGGGCAAGGTTCTTTCTGGTATAATAGCGAGATGCTTCATGGTGAAGTGCGATCTTCAATCAACGTTTGTGACCAAGTCCTTTGCTCTAGCAACACTTCTCAAGTTGCTGTTGCTCCGGGCCGTCATCACATTTGAGTTTTTGGTCTCAGGATTATCGTCATACCCGGCGGAAAGAGGAATCATCACTGATACCGAAAGTGTTCTCAAAGAACGAAATTTGTTTCGCACAATGAGAACTACCTAGAATTGTACTTTCTGAAGATTCGATGTTCTTGTTTACCTCCCTATGTGAATTTGCGAAGGGAGAATTCCTGGGGCCAAGATAAGGTACTTTCCTTTCATAGAAGTGAGTAAAGGCCCTATCGTTTCTAATTTCTACACGGCCTTCTTTGAATAAGAGTTCTTGGGTCAGGTATATAATAGTTTGTAGGTCTTTGACCCAGTGTTCAGTTCAAATTTCAAATGGCAAGGATATAACGATATGGAATAATCTAGCCAGGAAAAAACCAAAGCTATTATCTATACCACGAGTCAAGTAGTAACTTACTAATGGATGCTGTTTAAAGGCCAATGTATGTATTCTCTCTCAATGTTTTCTTATTTAAGTTTATGATGTGAACTAGAACTTGGAAGACAGAGTATGGGGGTCAAAAGTTCCAGTCTCACAGTCTTACTTCTTAGAATAGAAACTCCTCGATTGGATGTATTATGAGGCCGCTATACTTACTCGAGCCTTGTATTTCTGAAGACTACAGAACAGATGTGTTCAGCCTGACGAACTGACTTCCAAGTTACGAGTTGAAAGCCCCCAAGGAACACTATGGTAGTCGACAAAACACTGAAAAGGGTAGATCCTTACTACTGTAAAAATCAACTGTTCAAAAGCAACTATACACGTACTTGTTTACAGAAAAGTTTGGTCTCGCAAATGTCGCGTTGTCTTCAAAGGTAGTAGAAACATGTCAGAAGCGACCTCTGCTTGTGCCGTTAGAAAAAGAAAAGAAGATTATTACTTCAATAGAACCCTATTAAGATACCTGTTAGTCCAGTGTTTTAGTTGTCAATGGCTCTCTTATCAAGATTGTCTAGATTTTCATCTCCAAGGATGGATTCTCTTGAGTTTTGACCCTTTGAACTTTTCTGCTTCAGCTGTCGCCAAGATGGAGACTACCTTACAATTAGGCATCTCCATGTGCCCCCAAACCTGCTCGAACGATCTTTCGGGGAGAACTTGCGAAATGAAAGAGCATTGGTTGGACGAGGGTGGCATAAAGTCAAAGGGCTCCACTACTTGTGAATCCTTCCTCTAGGTTCCTTGTCTGATTTCCATTACATTAGCATTCCACGTCCGTCGGTAAACTCCGTTCCTATCCTTTCATGGCCTCATTGAAATATCGTCAGCTACTGAGGAAGTTCGCATGACGATGTGGAACTGCCCAGGGCCAACACTTGGGACCTCCCCACCAGCTAGAGGCGATAGCTTCATACACCCAACGGACACAAGAGGCTTTTGTCTACTTGTTCGCGATGAGGTACAAGGCGTTATCTCAAAAGCTTCCCAGACCATCCGCCGACATGAAGATTTTATTGATAAATGAAAGAGAGAACAAATGGAAGTCACCTCAGGCACACGACGCAAGGAACAAGATATAACAGGCTTGTCATGAACCTAAAAGAGAATCCCTATTCATCTTATCTTATCCTATCTTATCTAGATGATCAGTTGTTGGTGGCTAAAAAGAGCCGCCAGGGCTGAAGCGCCTCAACTTAAACCCACCATGGTCCCAAGAAGGTAAGTAAAACTCTGTTACTTCGGGGGACATAGATGGAAGAGTTCGTTCTCAGCTCCGAAAGTGAACGAACAGTCGAAGGCTTTCTCAACAGGTCTCACGATATCTGCTAAGCGAACCAGCCAAGGATTGGTGATTCAAGGATCCTTGCAAATACGCAACTAAATCACATCCTCAAGGTCTGTAGATCCTGTCATTCGAGGGTCATCAAATTTCTGAGACGTGCTTGAGAGGACGCATATAAACTCTAGCAAGTCCAGTCGAGGACCGGACTATGGGAATTCACCCGACGGCAACAACCATGAACTCATTTTGCTGGGATCCTTTGTATTGTCATGGATTAGGCGACAGACCTCTCCACTAAATCCTCCTTTATCGGCTTATCTGATGATCAGATAAAGGAAATTTCGGCGAGCATCCCTGGATCGCAAAGAGCCTCTGCAGCGGTTAGAGCTCGATATTAGAACTGTTGTGGAAGTGATCATCTAGCAACATGAATCCTTCAAGGTCCTCCCAATGAGAATACAGTATTTTTCCCTGATGCTGGAATTCTGTCCGATGCTAAAGGATGCTCATTCGTCTTACTGCAGAAACTCCACTCAAATCATCCTCTGCAATACAGGAACCATGAGTCCACAACCCTTCTTAGTTCTTCTCTACGAATTTTTCTCTGCAGGTGAGCTTGGCATTGGTCCGACTTCCGGAACAAGCTACTGGAATCTCATTGAGTACGGTTTCAATGCAAAACGAATCCTTACGGACCCATAAGATGGACAATCCGATTCATTGTCTTGCCACTCCTGAAGTGAGAGACTAGACAGGATCTCGCGAATATTTTGGAGAATGTAACGCTGCCTATAAATCCGCGGCATTTGACACGCTCTCGTGTTGCATTTGGTTCCGTCAAGTTACTTCTTAAAGTACTGAGTGCCCTAATCTAGTGTAACACACTCGTGGTGCCCCTCTACCTTCTTGACAACTCTGTTTCGAGCTCTTTGATAGCCCCTGAAGTTCGGAATCTTCAGAACGGAGACAATGGCCGCTCCTATCAGCCCAGCTCAAGCCCAGGGTGACTCCGAGAAGCAGATCCAGCCGGAGAACCACGTTATCAACGATTTCCCTGACAAGGCAAAGGAACACGATTCTGATGATGACTCCGAGATTAAGCAAGATGGTGTCAAACGTGTTGAGGCCATTACCAAGGTCTGGTCTCCTGGTATGATGTGGGCTGTCTTCATCTTGTATGCTGTTCCATGTTTTGACTTACAAACGACTGAGAATCATCTAACATTGATGTAGTCTTTACCTGGTCAACTTCGTCGATACTCTCCTCCAGGCTGTTCACTCCAGCCTGGTGCCATATGCCACCTCTTCGTTCAGCCAGCACGGTCTTCTTGCCATTACCAGTGTTTTTGGATCAATCATTGCTGGTGTTAGCAAGCTCGCCATTGCTAAGATCATCGATATCCGCGGTCGTAACGAAGGCTTCCTGCTGATGATTCTGATCATTATTATCGGAATGATTATGAAGGCTTGCTGCAAGAATGTCGAGACTTACGCTGCTGGTCATACCTTCTACTGGGTTGGCCATGTCGGTTTAAGCTACATCATCGATGTCGTTCTCTCAGACATGACTTCTCTCCGTAACCGTATGATCATGTTCGGCCTCTATATGAGCCCTAGACTTGCTTCAACCTTTGGTGGCCCTAAAATTGCGGAACTGTTCTTCCAACACTCAACATATCGTTGGGCCTTTGGGTCTTTCTGTATCATCCTTGTGTTCTTCTCTATCCCGGTGTCTGGCATTTTCATGTACCATGAAATCAAGGCTAAGAAGCTTGGTTACCTACCAGAGAAGAGTCAGCGCAGCGTCTGGGACTCGACAAAGTATTATTTCGTCGAGTTTGACGTTGTTGGCATGATCCTCACCATCGCCGGGTTTTCTCTGCTCCTGACTCCTCTCAACATCGCTACACGCGCTCCCGATGGCTGGAAGACTGACTATATCATTGCGATGCTTGTTGTCGGCGTCGTATGTCTCGCTGGATTCGCTGCCTGGGAGAAGTGGTATGCCAAGGTCCCTTACGTACCTTTCAAGTTCCTCAAAGATCGAACCATCCTCGGTGCTTGCCTTCTAAGCGCTTTTCTCAATATGTCTATCTTTGCCTGGGACACCTATTATAACTCTTACCTTCAGGTTGTCCACGGTCTTAGCATCGCCACTGCAGGGTATACACTGAACGCCTTCTCTGTAACTTCAACTATTCTGGCGCCTTTCATTGGGCTGTAAGTTTTCCTATCCTATTTACTAAACCTGATCATTTTACTAAATCGAAGTTCAGGTTCCTCCGTTGGTATGGAAGATACTATTGGCCTGCAGTCTTCGGCATCCCCTGGTGTGTGCTTGGTACTGCGCTTCTCATTCACTTTCGACAGCCTGGAAACGACATTGGTTACCTGGTCATATGCCAAGTCTTCCATGGCGTTTGTGGTGGTATCTGGGCCATGACTGGGCCTCTAGCCATCATGACTCAGGTCACCCACCAGGAGATTGCTGTTGTGCTCGCCCTCTACTCCATGTTTGGCTCCATTGGCCAAGCCATCGGCTTCGGTATCTCTGGTGCCCTCTGGACCAATGACCTGCCTAGGGAGATGTACAAGGCTCTCCCCCAGGACGCCAAGAACCAAACCGCTGCCCTCTATGGTGACATGAAGCTGCAGATGGCTGACCCAATAGGTACTCCCATCCGAGATGCCGTTGTCCACGCCTACGGAGTTGTCCAGCGCGAGATGGTCATTGCTGGATGCGCTTTCTTGCCTTTAATCTGCATCTGTGTTATTGTCTGGCGTAACAAGCCGATCGACCGACAACAGACCAAAGGTAATGTCTTTTAGCTTGTGCTATGAGCATTAAACGAGTAGAACTCGACGGCTTTGCAGACTCGATCTACAACCAAGAACCAAAAGTAATGTATTTTAGAGAACGACTCCCGACTAAAGAGAAGATCTTATTGATTAAATCTCTTAACATGGTGCTCTTGCTTGTTTGTGACAATTGTTCACAATGCTAGCTACGTATTGTTCAATAGCTTAAGAAACGCAAGTCATAGAATAAATTGTCTTACAGTCCGGCTTGATTCACTTCTCTATGACTCTATCATATTCAACCGGTAGCCCCTAAGACCAAATATCAAGCGGTATCTTAGCACTATCATCTCGAGGACCTGGTATTAAAGCGAGCTAATGTTGTGCATGGGTAAAGAAGCGAGAGCCATAATGAGTGTATGATACCTACTACCATGTCTCAGATTTCTGCTCATAAATTAATGGGACGGGTTTCGACATTAATTCATACCGTTACGCATATTATTCAGGTTACCCGAATCGCCATCTCACCTCGTGAGCTTACAATCGAATCTGCCATTCCCATTTGCTATGCTGATAGGCTCACATGCGTTTGGTGTAACCACAAAACCAACCGCGCAGCTGAAGTGATTCTAGGATCATGCGTGTCTCTTCTTTTGCCACTACACAAAATTCTATGCAAATACCTCATGCTTTGCGTCTGATTCAAGATGCAATCACCCGTGCTCACAGGATTGATGACTGCTTCACTCTGTAAGATGAATTGCGTAAGATGAGACCGACAGAGCAACTGATGATGTTGTTGGCTGGGAATGGTTAGAAATCAGAGTCGACCTGGCTTTACGCATTAGATGACGGGTAGCCGCATACAAATAATTAAACGGGATCTTGAGTCTTGTTAGATCGATAAGCTGTCTAATATGTCGTTCGTTATTATCCCTCGCCTCAGGTTTCGTCTGTAGTGGGGGATAGACACGATTTACTGCTAGGAGAACAGAAAGGCGCAACTAACAATCACGTTGTAAAGATTGCTGAGATACAATGTAATAATTCAGTATACGCGTCAGCGGGCAGCTTTAGCGCTATCACCAGATATATCATACTGACAGTAAAGAATCATGAGATTATCTAGCCATCAGATGCATACTACTACAACCTAATCCTTAACTGATCATCGAACAATGAGACAAGCGTAAATGCGTGTTATACTGAAGCAGCCATCTAATCTAGAATGGGACACAACATGCAGTAGCGTGCCAAACATCAGATGGCCCCCTAAGTGCTCGATTGTTAAAGAACCTCCATCGATATAGCTTCATCCCTGATCCCAGAGACTCCCAGTGTAACCAGTGACTATAGTTTGAGTTCTGGTAATGAGCCAACAAACAGAGTATGAAGATGTCTCCTTTACCATTTGGGTCATAAGGGGATTGTGCTTAGGTCTTATGAAGAGAACTCGCACCCTTTGCAGTACAAAGCGGATGAGAGTCTTTCGTTGTCTTCGGCGATAATTCCTTGGAGAAGTCCTCTCTTAAATAATGCCACCAAGAACTTATTAGAGACTTTAGTCTATGCAAATAATACTTTCTTGTTCAAGCTTGAAGCTAACGCATTATCACCTGGATCACTCCCACAAAATCTAGAACAACACCCCACAGAGTCTGTCTACCATTCTGCCTGATCAGCCAAAGAAGCCTGGAACTGGAAAGAAAGGAAAAGCTTCACAGCCGATGAATGGTGAAACATCTAGGCCGTTGAATAGTGAGCTATCTGGATCTGGCGGGAATTTATTTGCGCAGGATTCCCAGTCAAGCAACCAAATGCAGACCGCATCAGATGGAGGAGGCAACACTCAAGGAACACAAGACCGATCGGAACGAACAGGGAATTATCTGGGCTCAATAGATGATCCTTGGACTATTTATTCACCCTCTAGAAGAAATAACACCATTGCTGAAGGGCCTTCGCGAGAGACCGCATGTGACCCTGAACTAAATATCTCTTCTGACGAAGAAGAGGAGAAACAGCCGGCCAACAAAGACAAGAATAAGGATAAGGGTAACGGCAACGGCAACGGCAAAGGCAAAGAGGACAAGAAATGATTTGCACATCAATCACAGACCAGGCGAGAAGCCACGATGAAGCCAAGTTAGAAATCAACATCAGCTGGAGTCTGGAGCATTTGGTGGTGACGATTAGCGTCTCATGATGCCATAGTTTACTCTAAGTCAAATCTCGGAGGAAGATGAAGATGTTTGAGAAAGCGATTGAATGTCAAGGATATTGGATTGTGGAACAAGATATTAATCCGAGACAATTGTTTTACGTTATTCATCCACCTTGACTTGTTACAGATTGTAGACCCTCCTTGAAAGGGAGAATCTGTCACGTAAAATTCCAGCTTGACACGGTAGGTGAACTTGATCAGCTGTGTATTATGTTTCTAGAAGCAATAGTTAGCTGGAGAATATATGGCATGGAGGGATATTCTGAATAACAATACTGGTCATGGGATGGCTCGTTATAAGTAGAGAATGGTTAAGGATTGGTATTCTAAGCTTAGATATGGCATTAATACTTATTTTCTCTAAATAAATGTCATAAAATGACCCAAATCCAGCGGTCAAGTAAAACAAAAACATTTTCAAGGTCAATGGTATGCCCAGAAATGGGGTTCCAAGATACTTAAGTCTAGGCAATATCTTGGCAATGGGTTGGTGTGCATGATAAACTCAATTTGACAGTTAAAATACGGTGCAGCTAATGAAGCTCTGAAGAACAGGCAGAAGCTAAATCTAACAGCGATAACATGGCTTGACCTTGACATTTGACGAAAGTTGATAAGTGCTTTACAAGGCAAAGTCAGAGCTGACAGGTGATCCGTGTGTTAATAGATGAGGCATCGTCATGGCTGTCAATATTGCACGCATTAACGCCAAATACGGAACTCAGGGTCTATCTCAACAAGACGAGGCGAGGTGGCTTAGATGAAATTTCTCGTATTCGAGCGCATTTAAAGTTGTATTACTGTATTCGTATCTGGGTACCACATCATGAAGGTGGTGTTCAAGCAAGGGACAATGTAAGTGCGCCAAAGTCTCAAAGTCACAGTCTTGAAAAGTAAAATCATAGTGAATCTTGTTCTTGGCAGGGGATGAGACTCTAGAACACAATTGACCTGCCCTTTTCTGATAAATCTCTATCAATTGAGGGTTCTTTGTTGGGCACGGCGAGAACGAGAGGCACACGCATCGGAAATTGCAATGACGGAGAAACCCAAAATCCAACCTATAGCCTCAAGAGTGGCAGTGGGGTCGGACTATTTCAGGCACGCAACTCCGCTGAATTGCCTGACCTGGCCGCCTGGGCACGATTTCGGCTCTTTTTTTACCATAGTCGGTCCCTGATAGTCAACAATTCAGGTCTCGAGGCCACTGCCACTACGTATAGTGGTTCATAATACAACCGAACATGACTAGATTATATCTCTACGTGAGAGCCTAAGAGGCCTGCAAGACGGTAATGGTAATGTTAATGTCGCTGTGCGAGGTAGCACAGTCTATACTATACAATTCGACATCAATTACAGTCTGTGATACATCTGTGAACTCTCAAAGGTTGTGCTGAAACTGAGACGCCCTCAGACGTTTGTGTCCACTGTGTAAGGGACAGACAGACAGGGCCAAGTAAACAAAACAAGACCCAACGGAAACACCAGAAACGAAAAGAGAAGAGACACAAAAGGGGGGCAAGTTGTTATATGCAATGTAAGATAACGTTTTTGGTGAGAGCGATCTCCTCCCGTCCGCATGATACATACAGTACAGTACATACAAATACAGACAGAGATACAGAGACTCTTTTGTGGTCTTTAGGCAAACTCATGCACCAAGCCCAGGCCCGTGGATTTGACCGCGTGATACAACCACCAGACCCGACCCAGTACATGGGGCCCATGTACCGATGCTATATGTAGATGCCGTCGTGGCTTCCCGTAGGTACTTTGGTCATAGGTCTCTTGGCGCGATCTTTTTGTGTTCTCGTACCGATGGGTTGGGGCTGGGCGGCTGCTGCCATCCAGTGAAAGTGCCCAGAGTTGACTTACGCGGCAAGTCATCAAGTTTATCTGTGTGTCTTTTCCAAGCTTTTCCTCCCTCCAGATTCTCCAGATTTTGGTGGTGACATTCATTTCTTGTGCATTCCCTTCGAACGTTATCGTCAGTTCATCTCCTCTCAATTCCAATCTATTTCCGATTTCGGCAAAACTGTCGCATCCTAAGAAGACGAGACAAAGAAACGGGCCTTTCCCCTTCCACCCGCTGCCAGAAAAACACTGGACACACAAACACAAGCACCCCTGGCCCTGTCTTGTATTGTCTTGTCTAAGCTTGTCTTGTACCGCCCGCTACAAAGTTGCCCGACCCTGCCGCTTATAGTAAAAGTGTGGTCCAGTTTTTCCCCGGCTGCAGGCTGTTGTTCACTGTGACTCTCTGTGTCTGTGTCTCCCACCCACTCTTTTTCTCTCTTCCCAGCCATCTCGTCGATTATCGATCAGCAAGTCAAATCGATCCTTCTTCCAACCAACTACCGAATACTACTGGGTCGTCTGATCTCATTGTTCTATCAGACTTCTAAAGAAAGAAAAGACATAGAAGAGGCTGGGCTTGGCTTACAGTCAGACTTTGTTTATCCCCCCTCTGCTCAAAGTGGTTTGGTGACGACACGACTATTCAATAGCGTATTGCACAAACGCAAGCCAGCCTTGGCTCACTCATCAAGCAAGACACTCCATTTTCAGGTCTCTATACCTTGTCAGGCCTTGTCTTTTCCCTGACATACACATACAAAGGACACCTCCCGCCCTGGTTCCACCGAACACAACCTTAATCTTCGTCTCTCATTACTGTCTGCTGTACCTTTTGCCGTCGCCATCTCGTCGCTCGTTTTCTCCCTTCGACGCCGTCTTCGACCCGACATTGACCATCGAACTCTCCGACTTGGGGTTAACTGACCTTTAATCATCGTAGAAATGGGTGCGTCATCCTTCACCTCAATCCTGGCCACTTTCGCAAATCCCCTCAATACTAACGCCAACAGCCCAACAAGGAGGAGGCGAAGCCCCCATCACCACCATCGTTCCCTTCAACAATCAGAAAGTCCTTCCCGCTTGCGCCGCCGCTTGCGGTCCTCTCTACGATGCCAACGGTGCCTGTGTTCCTCCTCAAGTAGCCGCTGATGCTGGCCCAGCCGCCTACACCCAATGTTTCTGTCTCGACCAGCGAGTTGCCGCTTTCTCGACTGCCACCAAAGGTGTTTGCGACGAAGCATGTACTGCGGATCCTAATGGCCTTTCATCAATCGCTGGCTGGTTTCGTAGTATCTGCAGCGTCAAGACTGCGGCTAATGGAGGAACAACGAAGAAAACTGGACAAGGTTCAACGACTCTAACAGGCGATGATGCCTCGTCAACAGCTGGTAGCAGAGCTGGAGCCAACAACGGAGGTGGTGGTGACTGGTACGTCAATTGCTTGTTTGCAAAACCCCATAAATTATTCTAACTTGGGCTAGGATTTCCAATCATTGGCAGTGGGTTATCATGATTGTTGTCCTCGTTGTTGGTATCGCCGCCATCTGGATCGGCGCCTGTATCTGGCGCCGCCGTTACTTGCGCAAGAAGGACCGCCAATCGTCTCTCGGCCAGAAGCACTCTGGATCCGCATCTCGACCATCCTGGGGCCCTGGCATGGAGGCTTCAGAGTCCGGTGGTCTTCCCTACGACGACGAATCGAACCGAAACTCGCATGGCCTGATGCTACCGGGTGCCGCTGCCGGAGCTCCCGTCGAGGAGAAGCCCAAGGAGAAGAAACGATGGATCGTCCGCGACCGAACATGATACTCAGTGCCCCATCTTGTTTACGCCAGTTCCGATCTCATAACGATTCTCCTTGCCATGCCCGACTTCAAAAGCACTTCGACACTCTGCTCAACTTACGATATAAACCGTGCATTTATTCATTTAAACGGCCTTGCTCTATTCGATATTACCGAAAACCCATGATTTTTGTTTGGTGAGGGGGGGTATATCAGTACTCAAGAGGAGGAAGCAAACGCATTGATAATGGTCACGAAGACCTGCAGGAACTTGGCTTTCCAAGCATGGTTGAAAGATACCGCTTGTATTGTTTCTTATGGCTCAATGCTCACGCGTTTGTCGGTGTCCAATTGAGCTGTTCTCCCCGTGGCGTTCTTGTTCATATTTCAGGTACATTCTGGCGTTGGGAGGAAGAGGAGGCTTGGCGTATCCTCCTGATTTGTTGTTTCTGTCTCTGTTTTAGGATGTGGCTGTTACCAGGGAGCAAACTTCGCCTCCATTCCCGGTATGTGGGTGGAAGGTGACGTTAGCAGTTCTGCGGCAGGGAGAGAAAAAAACGAAGCAGATATTTGGTTTATTTAGACCAGAACAGAAATCCTCTCTGGTTAGTCATTTGGTCATTTTATTTACCTGCAGCCTCCTGGACATGGGAGGAGGCTTGGAGTCTATCCTTGATACAGCATTACCAAATTTATCACCCGCGAAATCTTCACCTCGCAATTCCTGTTTCTTCGTATGATACCTTGTGATTCAGCTTGCCCGTAATGGCTCTACTTATAAGATTCTCTACACAGTCAAATCTTACGAGCCACGGCAAACACAAGCCAAGTTGAATAATTCATTCCGCAGACTCATTTTAAGGTTTGGCTTAGCAGAGTCATGCTATAACGCTTAAAGATGCTTGTTATTAACCTGATCAGGAGAATGCTGTAGTAGTCAATGCGTGGTATTGTATGTTTGATTCAAGCCCATGCCTAATCCTCAGGTCCTATCACCAACATTGCCTCCTCTTGAAAAGACTTCATGCTTTATTCTGCTCCTCAGTAGCATCCATGTACAAATCGATCAGACATCCTGCCGACCAAGCCTGTGTGGGACTCTGTAAAACAATGTTAGCATGCTATCAAGTGGCCACACATTCGGAAAATCGCCTTACCGAGTCGGCGCAGTATTCGCCGTTCTTTTGTGTCAACTCTTGGAGACCAGCCCAGGGACTCTCCTGGATCATCTTCTTGCACCCACTCAGGCGTCGGGTAGCTTGCTGGAATGCCTCAGTGCGACCCTCAGGTGTTGTTCGCCTCTTCAGATCGAACTTGAGCAGGGCTCGCAGGAAGAAACCAGTAGGCCAAATCCACTCAGGTCCCTGGTGGTAGTTACGGCCCTTGCTTGTAGCAAAATCGTCACTATCCTCACTGTTGACGTAGTAAGGGCGGTAGTTCAAATCCGCAGGGTCAAGCGTGGCCATTCCTTGGGGCCCTCGGAGGGCCTCGTCAGCAACACATAGAGCATGCATGGCATGATCAGGATCGAATAAAGCGGGCGCAGTGGTCATGGCGATAGCAAAGTTAGGACGCAGCTGATAGTCCTCATACTCCTTGCCGGACTTGTAGAGATCCTTGTAGATTCCTCGACGGTTCACTATCGGAGTGTTCACGTCGTACTTAGAATCGTCTTCGGGGGAAAGGGGAACATAGTAGCAGCGCTCAAAGTTGTTCTTGAGCAGACCAGCCCAGTCAGCCAACGAGATCGAGCCACCACTAGACTTGTTCACGTCTGCATAAGCATATTTGCCGTCCTTGTGAAGCCCAGCAAGCCAGTCAAGAGTGCTGTATAGCATGCCAGTGATCTCAATAGCAGCACCATCGCGAGGAGTTCCAGGAATTCCCTTTGATCCTGCGCGCTCACTCTCACCCATCTTGTCCATCCATGTACCGCAGTTGAACTGGTTACCGCCAAAGATGATACCGTTGCTCCAATCAACCTTAATCTCCTGATTGAAACCCTCATCCTTCATTTGGGAATCAATTTGGGGGCCGGCATTGGCCTCTCTGTATTTCATTCCTGAGGCATGTCTTTGAAGTGCTTCTTGAATAATATCCTCGATAGTGCTCTCCTTCGAGTATGCCCTCTCATCATTGGTTGGGAACCAAGTATCATCATAAGGCAGGAAACGACGTTTTACCTTGGCCTTGAGGATGTCAAGTCCCTCGGGAGCAAATCTTGTGTAATCCTGAATACACTGAAGAAAGAACCAGATAGAGTCTCGAGAGTTATATCTGGGGGCGTCGCCACTGCTAAGGAGATTAGGGATCATACCATGCTTCAATACACTGGCAAATGCAAGGATGTGTTCTCTGGCATCATTAAAACGGCCGGTGCCGATAAGAAGTCCACGAAGAGCAATAAACACGTCCCGGCCCCAACATCTGGCCCATTCAACAGCGAAGTGAGGAAGGCCAGCAGCCAAAGAAGGGACCAGCTTGAAAGGCCACAAGGATGCTGACTTGACATATCCAACTTGCTGAACACTGACCATGGCCAAGCTTTGCAAGAACCATTGGCCATCTCTGACACTAGAATTCATGAGCTCAAGAGACCGGTCCCAGCTTGCCATGTAAGCAGTACGCAAGACAAGGCCAAAGTATCGAGGAAGCAAGAAACTCGGGATCTTCCGAATAGCATCAAATCGCTCCTCTAACCATCTCAAGGGTTGAGAAAGCGCCTCGTTTCCTGGGGTGGCGCTAATTCGTTGCAGTCTTGCAATGATGTAATCCAAAGCCCATTCTCCATCACGCAGGTTCTGGCATAGCGGGTGGGCCAGATTGTTGTCTTTGATGATATTTTTGAGGATACTCCACCACCCTTGGAGACCGGCATAAACAAGCTTTCCATGTCCAGGAATGTCGTAAACACCATCTCGACCATCGCTTTCAGCCCTCTCTTCAGCTTCACATCGATACATCAAGAAGTTGAGGTCGGTCAGACTGAGCTCGTTCCAAGCTGCCTTGGCTCCTGAAGTAACATAGTTGTCTAAACCCGATGAATGCTCAGCCGCAGGAATCCATGTCTCGAAAAGGGCGATACTTCCGGGAGGGAACTTGTCGCGCACAGTAATGGTGGTGTCGTCACCATTGATTTCCATACGGATGCCGGGCACATCCTTAACCCGGCTAGGCAAGCCGCGCAGGTACTTCTTGTCAGTAAGCACTTGGTGCGTTGCCTCTTCACCAGCATCAACCTCGAGCATCCAGCTACCTAGGTGTCGTGCTTTGGTACCAGTGAGATGCACAGGGCTAAAATCTCCATTGCCGTTGCCATAGCCGGGGAAAGCTGTGTGTGCAATAAGGAAGTAACCTTTTCGAGATTCGGGATGCACTCGATGTACAGTAATGTACTGATCCTCGTGATGGATGTGAGTTTCGTCATATCCATCCTTGCCCATCAAAGTGTGTATCTGGTTAAGCAACTTCTTCACGCCGCCAATTCCTTCCTCGCCGCCTCCAATTTTAATAGGCTTCGATCCAGAAGAGGCAGATGTGTAGAGTCGGGTCTCGTTGACAAGATCAACAAGCTTTGGATAGATTTCGTCGTAACCCATAACACTTCCAGTAGCGCTTGAGCACATGCAGACAAGGGCAGCGTTGGGCAGAGTATCGCGAGCATCACGCTTCTGTGCCGGTGTCTCGTTATCATGAGTGCAGTCCATAAATAGGGCATGCACTGGGCTCGGCTTGATGGTGCGAATGATCTCTCTTGAGTGTGACATGTGCCCATTTGTCTCGCCATTCTTGAGTCTGGTCGGACTACTCGATGGGGTGCGAATATCTGACTTGGAGACTTCATCAACCTCAAAGCTTCCAATGGGCCGACCTCCATGTCTGTGAACCAGTCGGCTGAGCTCACCCGTGCTCCATGCCTGCATGGCTTCACGAATCAGGGAGCTGAGACCAAGACGCTTCACGAAGACATAGTCCATCTCTTCAGAGCCTGTAAACAGTTCGGCTACCACATACAAGTCAGGTCGTACTCGACGAGCCTCGTCAAGAATGTGCTCAGCTACATGAATGGGAGTCGAGTGACAGTTATCAATACGGAGACCAGCAAAGTATTTGGCCAGTGTACGAGCATATTTAGTCATATGCTCCCACAACCAAGGGTTGTCATCGGGCCCTGAGCCGTATCGTAACTTGACACAGTCACCCCACACAATTACCTCACGGCGAAGGTAGACTCGGGATTCGGGGCCTGCGTTGTCTACCAGAGCGTTGCCACCCCAAACCCATCCATTATTGACCAATGCCATTTCTTCGGGCTTGAGCTTCGATGTAGTCTCATTTTTGGGGAGTCGAGTGAAGTAAGGCTCAATCAGAGGGTTCTCCTTGTTGATCTCACCGAGCTTGGGGCCGTGATCATCAAGTCGGACATACTTAATTCTGTTAAAGATTTGCTGAAGAATGTCATCCACTTCCGCGTCGTACTCTTTGTAGTAATCGACATTAAGAATATCCAAAATCTCGACGATCTTGGCCCTGACAGCCTTATCATCAGAAGAACCCACAGTCGAGGCCAAAAAGCTAGCAGCTACTTCTGGCTTGACACGCCTTCGAAACCGTTCACCCATTCGGTCAGTGCCTGTTAGACCGAACTCCCTAAAGAATTCGACTTGGTCCTTGATCGATGCAGATCTGGCGCTGTCCAACTTCTTGTCAAAATCCGAAGCGTCCTCGGAAGTATATTTTTTCCCCTGTGATAAAGCTTTGACTGCCTCGTCAGCATCACGGTCGACATCGACCGCATAGTATTCCCATAGTCTAATCTTTGCGAGTACTTCCGTCTTGATAGCATTCATGATGAGTAGCAAGTCATCGGTGGACTTGACTATGGTGGGTAATCCTAACTTTGCCAGGTTGTCGCTCAACTCGAGAAGACTTGTGTCAAGTTGGTAAGCGGACTCGAGCCACGGTGCTGTGATCAGATTGTAGCCAGCTTCGGGGTGCTCCTCAAGCCATTTTGTGTTGTTTGCGGTGTGGTTTAGCACAATGTCAGTCAAACTCAGCAAAGAATGATTACGCTCTAAGCTGTCCACCATCTTCTGCACATCCTCCTCTCCTGCTGGGAAACATGCAGGGTCCCAGCCGAGCTGGTCATACAAACTGTATGGGGAGTTGGACACTCCGCGTACCTGAAGAGGAGTAAAATGGATCATGTTGTAACCGCGATCGCTAATACCGTGAAGGTGCCGTTCCCAGTCATTGGGGTATTTGCCCATAAATTTGCTAATGACAGAAAAGATTGACAAGGCAGGTAACGGCAACGGCCGGCCTTCAAGCTTGAGTCTAGGCGCAACATCGATGTAGTACAGAGGAGTCTTTTGAAGGTTCTCCTTCTGTTCAGAGCTATTTTCTAGCTCCTTCTTGAGGTCGGGTAGCTCAGCGTAGGTAGTGTAGAACGCATAGGCACCAGGTTGGTAAATTGGAATGGAGATTTCGAGGGTGCGGTTGAAATCGGGTTCAAGTCTGTAAAAGGACTGTGTTAGTTACTCAGACTTGCGCGTGTTTCTTGGAGCGTTGAAACATATCAGCCTGCCTCAGAAGTGACGAATTGGACCAAAGTGAGAGCCAAAGCTTACTTGAACTCGCGAAAATGATTGCGGCGAAACTCATCACCTTGGGCAGGGATGTTGACCCAAAGGCTGCCATGACGACAGATGGACGAGGTGCCCTCGATGGCAAAACGAACCGTTACAGGCTCGTGAGACGTGGGCGCGAGATAGATGTATTCACCTTGCACTTGAGGTGAGCCATCATCATTGAGCGGCAGCAAATAAACCTCGTTGGATGTCATGGTGTGCGGTGGACTCATGATGAGAGAAGAGAAGAGCGGGCGCTTCGTGCCCCACGAAACGACAAAACCACAGCTCGGTCAGACTCTGAAATTGGTAACCAAGGAAGCGCTGCACTACGCAACGTGCCTGTCGCAGTGGAGCTATGATCGAAAGCTAACGGTTCGCGTCCGCAGTAGGTGAGTTAACTTAGTGGGGTGCTCCGTGGTCAGTGAGCTCCGAAGACGCTACTTGGGTCGTTTTAGTGGGCTCGTCGGTTCGGTTCAGGGATCTTGGATCTGGAATATCGAGCGGGATCGACGACCTGAGCGAGTCGACAGGAGGGATGATTTCTCACGGATAAGGTGATGGTGTGAGGAAGAGGGGGATGGGCCTGAATTAGTTTACGGAATAGGCCTAAATAGGACTGAAAGGGAGAGAAAACATTTGTTTAGGAACAGTTAAGATAGAAACAAAAGTGGGAAGATGTTTTTGGAAAGAAGTGAGGGATGGAGTCTCGGGTTGACGAGGTGAAGTGCATGAGTGAGAGGAAGAGACAAGAGGGCAGGAACGAAGAAAGGAGAATTCCTCTACAACAAAAGAAGGGAGAAGACAAGAGAAGAAGAAGAAGAAGAAGAAGAAGGAAAAAGCAAATAGTTCCTCGATCAAGTCATTTTCATGTAACCGAATTTGGACAGCTCAACAAGTGCCTTATTTAGTACATACATGCACCAGTTGAGCTACAGCACAATGAAAGCACCGATAGGTCATGATTATACTCTATTCCCATTCTATGGTTTCTGGTCGAATCCGTTGGATGGTCCGTATCAGCTTTGTACCACCTTGGACGTTGTCTTTGGCGGTCAACATGGGGAACCAGGTTTGTTGTCCGAGCGTGCCGGTTTGACAATTCCAAGATATTGTTCCCAGTCGCTTCAAGAGACTGCAGCTCTCTATTATGCGTGGAGGGGTAGCAACTGTCAGCCAACAACAAATCGCTCATGTCCAATTGGGGAGCAATTGGCTTTTGTTAGTCGCGGCGAAGCTGAGGAGGCGGACAAGGTACCAGGCCAAGATGTTCCTGGCTTAGCTTTAAGAGATTCTCGATATACATACAATGAGGTACGAGCACAAGCCGTGTCTTGGACGTAGTTGGCCTAGTTTTGTATTTCTCTGAGTCAATTCATCATGGCGCTTCCAGGGGAAGCTTCGCAAGGCATGAAGAGGGAGGGTGAAGGGGAGCTTCCGTGTGCGGCTCTTACTCTTTATAAGGAAATTGCTAGACGGTCATTAGTTGGTGATGGAATAATGCACCTTACAAAGAATCAAGTCTCGAGCCCATATCAGAAGAAGAGATTTTTAGTTGAGAATAACTTGGGTATGCACAATTGAGTGAAATTCACATGTAGACTTGGTTTACGCTGTTACTACGTCATTGAAATACAGTCCAATTTTCCCCCGTCCCCCAAATTTTCATCTGTATGGGTCTTAGCGCCCTTGTCATCTCAACATACAGGGCGGGGGATCCTTGGAGTTCGCTTCCTCTAGGGCAGAACTCGGAGCTGTTGCGCCTTGATCAGTAGCGACTCAAGCAGAGTTTTCTTGTTTGTCGATGGACTGTGACTGTCCGGAAATGCCTTCGATTGGTTTTGCAATTGAAGGACGGTTGACCGCTTGACCTAAGGCCAAGTGCCGAGTCATGCAGTCATGCAGTCATGCAGTCATG
>PVQB02000104.1:0-29088 GCA_002980475.2 Fusarium beomiforme | reverse complement strand
AAAAAAAAAAAAAAAAAATAGCTTACCCTGAAACCATTCGGAAGTGAGTAAGATTGTAGAGTTATAAAAGTTTATGGGAGATTGCAAGTGTCCTTCTGGGACTACCAGTCCTGCCCATATTACAGCTATGCTGAGCCATGTGAAAGTTTCTCTGGTTTTCGGAACATATTTGGTGTTGTGAAACAATCCTAATTATTGTAAAGCGGTCTAATATACCTGGAGGGTTTCAATGAAGCTGGGTTTAAAATACTACCTTAATCGTTGTCAAGCTTGAGGCTTATTCTGGTCTCAATAGCAGAGTCGAGAAGCTCTTTAATAACACGTGAGTTGTGTTTGGCAATATGTTTACACTAGCCTTTAGGCTGAAGCTTTTGTGAGTGTAGAACTTTAAGTAAATTGATGACATATTAAATGTCGAAAATAAGCTCTAGGAATGATAGACATTAACAAATAAAGTTAAAAAAAGGCGATTTATTGAGTCTAGAAGTGCATACAGGTGCATGTTGATACAATTATTCTCACCGCCTGCCGCATACGTTCCCGGATCATTGCAGGCGGCAGAATTTCTTAAATTTTAGCTTCAGTTTAACCACAAGTTCGTCAACCATGCAAATTCTTTTCAAGCAACATTCTTATGCTTCATAGTTTCTGGAGATCAAGGTCGAAACTTGGCGCCGGAGCGATTTTGGATCTCGCCCACTACTTTTCAAAAACTCAGATCCTTAACACAAATCGCCAATACCGAGTCGTTTGCGACAAAACGATTGCGTATCGCCAATTTTCGACCACAGCAAAAATGGCGGAGGAAAAGGTCAACGTGGATACTGTGACCATAGAGGGGAAGGAGTTTAGGACGGTCACGGAGGGGAAAGCGACTATCTTGGTTCCTCAAGGTGCTAGGATTGGCGAGGATCGCGGGGAAGTTCAGCAGGTCTTCTACAATCCTATCCAGCAGTATAATCGTGATCTATCCGTTCTCGCGATCAAGACATATGGCGAGATGTCCATGGAGAGAAGAAGAGAACAGTACGAGACGAGGATGAAGAAGCAAGGCAAAAAGCGCAAGCGAGGCGATGACGACCAGAAGCCTACCGAAATCGCGAACCCCCCACCACAAGAAGAACCTGCAGCGGCTGAAGAAGTTGCTAAGTCCAATGAAATTGAGGCGCAACAATCCAAGAAGGAATACAAGGCCACATTTCGAATCCTCGATGCGCTGTCCGCGTCGGGACTCCGAGCCCTTCGATACGCCCACGAATTGCCATTTGTAACCTCCGTCAAGGCCAACGATTTGTCCGACACCGCTGCCGAATCGATCAGGATGAACGCCAAACATAATGGGCTTGAGGACAAGATCACTGTCACTCAAGGAGATGCGCTTGCGCTTATGTACCGAGGAATTGCAGACGATTTGTCCAACAGAGATAAGACTGGAAGCCAGGGCAAAACCAACAAGTTCGATGTCATCGACCTTGATCCCTATGGTACAGCTGCACCCTTCTTCGACGCTGCTGTGCAATCTGTGAGGGATGATGGCGGTCTTCTCTGCATAACTTGCACTGATAGCGCGGTGTGGGCTGGCCACAGCTATTGTGAGAAGACATTTGCGCTTTATGGTGGGATTCCTATCAAGGGAATGCACTCTCATGAAGCTGGTCTTCGACTTGTTCTGAACGCTGTAGCCACCTCGGCAGCCAGATACGGCTTGACAATTGACCCTCTTCTCTCGCTCTCAATCGACTTTTACACCAAATTCTTCATCAAGGTCACCAAATCTCCCCAATCAGTCAAGTTTCTTGCCTCCAAGACCATGCTGGTTTACAGCTGCGACTCGGGTTGTGGTGCTTGGGAAACACAGCCTATGCTGAGGAGCAAGCCTGCACCTAACAAGAAGGGCAACGGTGCCTTCTACAAGCACACTATGGCTCAGGGACCTTCAGCCGATCGACATTGTGAACACTGCGGGATGAAGATGCACATTAACGGTCCCATGTATGGTGGCCACATTCATTCTCCGGAATTCATCGAGAGACTTCTAGAACAAATTCCCAAGGCCGATTCTTCTATTTATGGCACGATGCCTAGACTTGAAGGTATGCTGCGAACAGCTCTAGAGGAGTATCTTCCTGGTCCTGAGGTTAAGGAGCCTGTGGATCCCAAGGACGCTCAGCTTGCAACTGTTGATCACTATCCTTTCTTCATCATTCCAAGTCGACTAGCCAATGTAGTGAGCTGCGTGACTCCCAGTGAGGACATGGTTCGAGGTGCTTTGATCCATCTAGGCTACCGCACAGCTCGAAGCCACTGCCGACCAGGTAGTATTAAGACGGATGCTCCTTGGTCTACTGTCTGGTGGATAATAACAGAATGGATCCGCCAGAAGTCGCCTGTCAAGGAATCCAGCATCAAGAAGAATACAGCAGCATGGAAGATCTTGACTGATGCTGGAATTATTGGACAAGACAAGCCTGAAGCTACAAAAGAGACAGCTAAAGATGATATAGCGATGGAAGGCGTGGAACAGTCAACGTCTGAGGCACCCGTTGAAGGTAGCTCGGCAGATACATTAAATGGCGAAGAGAAAGCAGTTCCCAGCGAAATGGAATTGCGCAAGACACTTGTCTTTGACGAAAACCTAGCGCGTCTTGCGCGCAGACGAGGAGAGCAGAAGTTGGTGCGATACCAGATGAATCCTCGAGAAAACTGGGGACCTCTGGCTAAGGCGAGCCGTCGATGATAATGTAAAATCTGGTTCAATTGGGTTAATGACGAAACCTCTGAGTACTGACTTCGTCTTACCGGCTAAAGCAGGCGATTCTGTGGGATTTTGAATTAATTGCGCAAGGTCTGGCGTGCCTATCATCTTCCTGTCAGCAACACAGCCCCACAAAGGCCGAGATGAGTTTCACTGAGCGTTTTTGAACTTGACTTCACTTCTTCATAATTCTCAAGATCGTCACAGAACACAAAAACAATATCACTCTGATGCGAGCTCTATCCTAGCGGGTTAGCCTTTTGTCTCTACATTTCGCGCGCATTCTAATTTATATCTGCGAGTCCGGTTACACATATTCATGATTGGCCAGTAGCGCCAGACAACAATAAAAGATACCATATATTCTTCTATTCTTACTCCACCCCCGTTGTCGGAATTGACCAATTGCCCTGATGTCTACTGATTTGGAAAAGCCTCACTCGAATGATGGGACTACCATCGAAAATGTTTCTGTCATCGATGAGGACTTGACCTGGACTCACGCCGGGAGTTCCGAGAAAGCTTCTCGCCATGAGCTTGTCTTGGTTCATGAAGTAGCCAATCCTGCACACTATCTCCTGTTTATCCTCAAGGAAGACCCAGAAAATAAGGAGCACCCGTTTCAGTTCTCGACATTGAAAGCCGATCAAATACCCCCTGAGCTTAAAAGTCATACGGTGGCCGGGTTACCTCCTCATCTTAAGCACGGCCCTGCCAACGAACACGGTGTCACAAGGCAGGTGGACATCATCGTCTCGATAAAATCGGGTATTGGCCAAGCGCCTAAAGTCTGGCAAGATGTGTTGATGCCTCTTTGCACCTCTATCGCAGGTGGTGGCACTGATGAATTGCCATATCGAGCCATTTATACCGAAAGTTCAAAGACTATACAAGAATATGCAAATCAGCTATGGACTCCAGACGAGCGATTAAAAGCAAGGACTATTGTGCTTCTGAGTGGAGATGGCGGCGTTGTTGATCTCCTCAACGGCTCTGAAGGAAACGAAGTGCCTGAGAACCCACCAACAATCGCACTTCTTCCACTTGGCACCGGAAACGCCCTTTTCCATTCTACCCACAAGCCGCTCTACTCAGATCCAAGCCCAAGTCCACTTGTTCTTGGACTTCGAACATTATTCAAGGGCGTCGGTGCCGATCTTCCTATATTCCGAGCCTCTTTTTCTTCTGGATCCCATATCGTCAAGTTCACAGATAAATCCAAGGAAGAGTCCTCAGCTCACAGCACAAGTCAGCTTCAGAAGCAGGAGACTTCCATCACGCATCTCCAGGGAGCCATTGTCGCCAGTTATGGGTTCCATGCGAGTCTTGTTTATGAGAGTGACACACCTGAGTATCGTGTCCACGGTGATAAGCGGTTTCATATGGTAGCCGAGGGGCTTCTCAAAGAATCTCACCCGTATGCTGCAAAGGTATCTATTCGCCGTCGAGGCTCTACTGTGTTTGAGAAAATTCCTCGTGGATCACACGCATATGTGCTCACTGCTCTCGTGTCGAACATGGAACGAAAGTTTGCGATTTCACCTGCCACTAAGCCACTACAATCACAGCTTCGACTCGTGCATTTTGGACCCATTGGTGGTGAACGCACCATGAGTGTCATGATGAAGGCTTATGATGAGGGTAGCCATGTTGGTATGGAGTGGCCTGATGGCGAAAAGGTCGGCTATGAGGAAGTTGACGAGGTTAAGATATCGATTCTGGAGAATGATGAGCGGCGGAGGAAAGTATGTATTGACGGGACGATCGTTGAGGTCCCTCAAGATGGAAGTATGAGTATTAAGATGCTTGGCCATAGTCTCTTCAAGATTCTTGTAAGCCCTGTTGTACTAGAAAGCCGCTGAAAGGCGCGGACATGGACTTAAGAAAGAGAGCTTTCTCAACGATCCTTACTGAATATCATCTAGTCTTGAAGCAGCTTCTTGACCCTCTTCTCTACAAGCTGTTCAAACTCCTCCACGCCATTCTCCAATACACGCATCTTTCCACACTTTAACCTGTACACAATCCTCCTCTGCATAATTCCCTCGTCTTCGTCATCTTCATCAGTCTCCTCATCCTCATCAACCGCACCCTCAATCACACCTCGCATGAACCATCGATCGTGACTGACCAGAATCACAGCACCCTCCCACTCCCTAAGAGCCTCCCGCAGCGCCGTCACGGTTTCGTAATCAAGATGAGTGGTGACTTCATCGAGAACGAGGCAGTGAGGTCGCCGCCATAGGAGGCGAGCAAGCTCGCAACGCACGACCTGTCCTCCTGAGAGTTTACACAGAGGCACATCGGAGGCGATGCGACCTGGAAGACCAAGTTGGCCTAAAAGGCCACGAAGATCTCCTTCTGTGATTTCGCCTTCGACTTCGCGGGTGAGAAGAGTGAGGGCTGTAAGTGCTGGTTCCTCGCGCCCTAGAGACTGCAGTGTTTCAACGGCGTGCTGAGAGTAGTATCCCAGCTTTAAACGCGGATGCGTAGTCAGCGTTCCAGTTGTGGGTCGTGTCTCTTCAACAAGAAGCTTGATAAGCGTCGACTTGCCTGCACCATTGAGACCAAGAATACCAATGCGGTCTCCCATACCAACAGAAAGAGTGACGTCTTCAACAACAAGTGGTGTCGTGGCTGAGTATCGGAACGCCACTTTCTCGAGAGAAATCAAAGCACCAGGAAAGCGCAGGTCAGGTGGCTCAGGAAGATTGACGACGACAGGACGATCCTCAGGCGGAATATCGATATCCTCTCGCGCTGTCAAGTGATAACCAACAAGATCTCGGTTAAGCTTGAAACGACCACCCTTGGCGCTGACTTGCAGCCCCCAGCGGTTATCGAGCTTCTTTTGCCGAGATTTCGCCTGACGAAGTTTATTGGTATCATCGTTGGCCTTGCCAGCTTTCATATTGGCAGCGATTGACTTTTCAATGTGTGCTTTCTGCTTGTCCTGAGCTTCTTTCATGGTGGTGAGCCATTGTTTGCGCTCACTTTGTGATGCTTCGTAAGTGGGGAGGTCGCCGTGGAAGTAAGTAAGCTGCTTGTCTTTGAGGATGAGAAGATCTGTGCAGAGAGAGATGAAGTCTCGATCGTGCGATACCAGGATAAGAATTGGCGGGTTCTCTGTTTCTTCCAAGTTCTGGAGATAGCGCTGAAGCCATATAATTCCCAGGAGGTCTAGGAAGTTGGTAGGCTCGTCGAGGATGAGAATATCTGTCTCCTGAACCAGAGCTGTGGCGAGAGCAGCGCGCATGTGCCAGCCGCCAGACAAACTTGAGATGGGTTTTTGGACAAGAGTCTCAGAAAAGCCCAGACCGGTCAGGATTCTCTTGGCTTTAGACTCAATTTCAGATACGCGAGTTGAATCGACTTGTAGTTGAAGGTCAGCAAGCATATCGACTGCTTCTTGCGTCTCGGCTTGTAGAGTTCCGGGTGAAATATCTTCATTTGATTGCCCAAGTCTGTGTCAAGTTAGAGATAGTACCGAAACTGAAGAGAGAGGTTTAGTACAGTTCATTCGACTCAGCTACGACTTTCTCAAAGGCAGTAAGAGCCTTGCGAGCTTGCATACCACGGGCACCGCTGCGAAGTCGAGCATCTTTGTCAAGGCGGAAGAGACGCTCTTGATACTTTTTGTGCTTCAAAAGTCTTAATGCTTTGACTGGAGTGAATGGGTCGGAAGAATTTATTCCTTGTGTTAGGTCTGTGTGAGGTGTTAGAATGCCGATTGAGGGTTTATACGCTAGATGATGTACCTTTGATATCCTGTTCAATGGCATACTTGGACATGGCCTTTTCAATGACCTGTTCCAGTACAGACGATTTGTTGCTACTCCTGGCATCTGGATTATCCTCATTCTTCTCGTCTGTGAGCCTTGTTTGTTGTAGAAGAGCAATCCTAGTATCTTCTGGAATGCCTGGTATGAGTCTCTCGGCAATCGCCTTGAGAAGTGCTAGATCATCACAGTTAGCACCTCAGCTATCAGATGGTCTTCAAACGTCCTTACTAGACTTTCCAGTTCCATTACGCCCAACAAGAGCATATCGTTGGCCTTCCTTAAGTCGAAGCTTGGCACCAGCAAGGATCTCAACGCCCTCGCTTTTCGCCTTAGCTTTTCCCTTTGAGGATGGTTTGTCACCCGAAGTTACTGTAATATTTACTCCTTCAATATCAAGCTACTGATGGTCAGTATTGAATAAGTGATTAAGTAATGACAAACCTCGCGATTATTGGTGATTTGAAAGCGTGTCTGTTTGGAGTTGCAAAGAATAGTTGCGACAGATTCTGATGCTGCCGACGCCATGACGGAGATTGAAGTATTGAACAAGGCGATAGGATTAGTATACACTAATGAGAAAATGAAAGGTGAAATGAGTGTGAAGATGCAATCGCTGTCAACTCGAAGTTGCCTTGAAATCAAGGCCTGATGATATTCAATGAGTCTTATATATCAATTCTTCAGGAATAAAGATCTACATACTTAGGTGTACACAGTGTATAGCTCCATACAGTTCTCTTGGCCATAAGTTTCTCTAGCCTCATGTTACTGTTTGCTTGATTTGTCGCCTCTAGTGCAGTTGAAGTGCCACCATTCATGATGTTACAGGTGAGTGACTCACGCCGAGTCGCCGAATGACTTGGTTCAACTCGCAATTGCATGCACCTTCTCCACGCTGCAATTCAAGAACAATACATAATTTTATTCGCTTCGACGTACCATCCAATCTTCGTTCTCTCATTTTCTCGTTTTGGAAACCGAGTACCTAGGTGGGGCATAATCTGCCCAAGTTTGATCGTCAAGGACTTAGGAAGGAAATGGCGCTCTAATTGTCTTATATAACTATAAGGTGCATAATTGACTCATATTCTTTTGTACTCTCTATATGTATCTCACGGGAAATATCATTGATGTTGTTTTTACTTAGTACCTATTTACTTACCCTATTATTCAAATCCTTGGTATTAGATTCTAGCTGATAGTGATTAACCACCTTCCTATTCTGCCTCTCCTGTCTTATCGACTACGCCGCTGTGGTAATATCTCCCAAATACATAACGACATTCATCTCCCCTCAGTTCCCCTAGAATCTCCTTCTTTCAACTTCACTTACTCATCTAAGAATGAAATCTTCTGAATCGCTGTGCACTTCATCCGTCGACGCCTCTTTCGGCCCCTTCGTAGGCCCTGATTGTCGCGACGGCTTCGATTTCACTCTCGTCTTTGAACAATCCATTCTCGTGCTATTACCAGCCGCTCTTCTTCTCATCCTCGGCCCCATTCGTATTCTCCGTCTTCGAAATATCCCCGTCAAAGTCACCGGCCATCGTCTGAGAACTGCCAAATTGGCGCTCATCGCCCTTTTGGCTGTGCTCCATCTTGTGCTTGTCATGCTTTGGGCTACGCGCCTTTCTGGTTCGCGTCTAGATCGCGTCTCTGTTGCTGCTGAATGTGCATCCTTTGCCTCAAGTCTGATGTCCTGTGTCCTCTCTCGTGCCGAACATGCCAAATCTCTTCGTCCATCATCGCTCTTGAACCTATTTCTCGCTGTTTCCTTGCTCCTTGATGCTGCGCTCCTTCGCACACTCTGGCTCGTCTCCATACGAACAGCTATTCCAGCTGTTTTTACAGCTGCCTTTGCTCTGAAGGCGACACTCGTCGTCCTTGAAGGGTGGAGCAAAGTTCCGTATCTCGTCTCCGGCTCCGGGTCCTACTCTCCCGAAGTCACAGCCGGACTCTACGCGCGGGCTGTTTTTGCGTGGGTGACTCCCTTGCTGTGGACGGGATTTCGCAAGCTTTTACGACCGATGGATCTGTTTGAGCTAGATGAGGATATGGGTTCGGCAGGACTGATTGACAGGTTTTGGAGACATTGGCACAACCAAAAAGGTTTGTCTGTTTTATTTTTCTTCTTAGATAGCTACATAGTATTATACTTCAAAGTCTTCGTGATGTCCATGTACTAAATGCTGGTTTAGCCCCGGCTCCCAAACATCGACTGATCTTCTGCTGCATCACGACTCTGCGATGCGCCATCATGGCTGTTGTTCTTCCTCGCCTGGTGCTTCTGGGATTCACGATATGTCAACCATTCCTCCTCAACCGACTACTCGTGTTTCTCGACGATACTTCTCAACCTATCAACATTGGTTACGGCCTCATCGCAGCTTATGGTCTCGTTTACTCCGGCATTGCTCTTTCTCAAGCACTCTATTGGCACCGCAATGCTCGTTCTGTCACGTTACTGCGCGGAGTTTTGGTGTCCGCCGTCTTTTCCAAGGCTACCAATTTGAGTATCACGGCTATGGACGACTCTGCAGCTGTGACACTGATGTCTTCTGATGTAAGGCTGCAATACATGTATTTACATATTTCACTGACTGTTTGTTAGGTTGATGTTGTTGTTAGGGCTGTTAGAGAGATCCATGAGTTCTGGGCAAACACTATACAGCTTGCCATAGCTACCTGGCTCCTGAGCACTCATATAGCCTATGCTGCCTCGGGCCCCATCATAGTTTCACTGATTGCTCTGTTTGCTACAGTTCTTATGTCGCCTCTGGCACGTAAGTACCAGATGTCTTGGTTGGAATCGACCCAGAAACGAGTTGGTCAGTATTTATATCTCTGAACCGCTAAAAGTGAACCAGCTAACACTTGCCTAGGTATTACTTCCACCATGATTGGGCATATCAAGAGCATCAAATGTTCTGGCTTGGCCCAGAATTTATCCGACACCATCCTTGGTCTTCGGGCAGATGAGATCAAAGCATCGCGGCCATTCCGAGTCGTCAGTAGCCTCACATCTGCAATTGCTCAAGTGCCTCTACTTATGTCTCCTGTTGCGGCCTTTGCTCTCTTTCAAGGTGCTGCTTCGAACTCCAGACAAACTCTCGATGCTACAAGACTTTTCTCTGCTTTATCCCTGATTATTCTCCTAGCACAGCCACTTTTCTTCATGTTTGAGGTGATTCTTGATATGAGTGCTGCATTAGGTGCTTTTGAGAGAATTCAGACTTTTTTGATTCAGGACTCACGAAGAGATCCTCGCCCGCTTCCGGCCTCAGTGATACCTGAACAAAGACAGACAGATTCCATCGAGCTACAAATACTGAGAGAACCTTCATTGGTATCCACAACAAATCTCAATATTGCCGATGCTATCATTGAGATCTCCAACGCCAATATCTCGTGGTCAGAGGGACGTGTTCTTCTCCAAGACTTGACATTCACAGTTGGCCACCATCAGCTCGCCCTCCTTCTCGGCCCAGTGGCTGCTGGAAAAACTACTCTTTTGAAAGCAATTCTTGGAGAAGTCCCCTATGCAACCGGAATAATCAATGTCCACGGGGGAAACTTAGCGTGGTGTGAGCAGAGCCCCTGGCTTCTGGTATGCCCATCTGATATCTTTTCCCCTCTTCCAAGCTAATGAGCCAGAACAAAACCATTCGTGAAAACGTCATTGGCTACTCTCACTTCGACTCTGTACTATACCAAACTGTGATTAAGGCATGTGATCTGGAGAAAGACTTTAGCCAGCTTGCTCTGGGTGATGATACCGTTATTGGTAGTAAGGGTCTGGCGCTCAGTGGGGGCCAGAAGCAACGAGTTGTAAGTCAACATTCGGTTTAATATTAGTTGTTACTAACTCGCCAGGCCCTGGCCAGAGCTGTCTATTCAAAACCTCAGGTTGCTCTTTTTGACGATGTGCTTAGTGGTCTCGATAGCCAAACCGCCCATACTGTGTTTGAGAACCTCTTTGGCGAGCTAGGTTTGCTGAGGCAGTGGAAGACCACAACTATTTTCGCAACGCAATCAGGTAAATCAACAAGCAAACAATTGGAACATCTCTAACTTGTCTACAGTTGACTTTCTCTCGTCTGCCGATGTGATCATTTCCCTCGATAAAGAGGGGCGAATTTCTGAGCAAGGCACATTCCATGAACTCGCAGAAACCGGAGGATATGTGCAGTCTTTACTAAAGGACAGGAGGGCCCATAGCAGTGGGAATTCAGAACATGTGACCAAAGATAACGGTGAAAAGAATACTAAGAAAGTACAAGCAACTCCAAATCAAGAGGATCATGAGACCGATACACGCCGTCAACGTGGAGACTCGACCGTCTACAGATACTATTTCAGCAGTACTGGGGGTCTCTTCATGATAGCTCTTCTGGTACTCGAGATCATCTGGGCATTCCTCGAGGGCTTCCCGAGTCAGTCACTTAGCATTCACTAATCGTTCGAGATACTGACCGAGGCTAGCAATTTGGCTCAAATTTTGGACGGACGACAATGCTAAAGGAAACGACCGTGCGGGTTACTATCTTGGTATCTATGCGGCTCTACAGATTACTGCAGTTACTTGGTTTGCAATACTTATATGGTATTCATATAGACTCTTGCCAAATATAATAGGGGCTGACTGCTGTAGGTTTGTTATTGTCTTGATAGCATCAAGGTCTGGTATTACTCTCCACCAGAGGTTGTTGTCAACTGTGATCAGGTAAGCATCCAGCTTAATGCGATACAGAGTATCAGTTGACCTTCTAGGGCTCCTTTATCGCTCTTTACCACGACTGATACTGGGTCTATCACGACAAGGTAAGGCTATTTTGGAAGACTCCACTTCGAAGTTGACGCAACCAGATTCTCGCAGGATATAGGAATTGTCGACAACCACCTCCCTCTTGGTCTTGTGGTAACTCTTGCCAGTAAGTCAACTCTTCCTAAGTTATACTCAGAAGGACTTGACTGAAACTCTAGGTTTATTTGGTGCCATTGCCAAAGCTGGCCTTCTCGCCTCTTCAAACCCCTATCTAGCCGCTGCATTCCCTGTGCTTGGAGCCATCTACTACTACCTCCAGCGTGTCTATCTTCGCACTTCTCGTCAGCTTCGTCTCCTCGATCTCGAAGAGAAAACGCCATTGTATACACAATTCCTTGAAACACTCTCTGGCCTTGCAACCATACGGGCCTTTGGATGGAAGGATGCCGTTATTCAAACCAACCACTCTCTCGTAGATCGTTCGCAGAGGCCTTTCTATCTTCTCATGATTGTACAGCGTTGGCTCGTTATCGTTCTCGATCTGACCACTGCAGCCCTGGCCCTTCTTCTCGTTGGTCTCGCCGTTCGTCTTCGTGGAGACATCGATGTGGGTTTAACGGGTATATCTCTTGTGCAGTTGATCTCATTAAGTGAGACAGTCAACATGCTTATTCAGTTCTGGACATCTATCGAGACGTCGATCGGTTCTGTAGTTCGTATTAAGCGATTTGCTGAAGAGACTGGCGAGGAGAACCTACCAGGAGAAACACACGAACCACCGTTACAGTGGCCGGATAAGGGCGCTATACAGATCAACAACTTGACGGCATCGTACGGTGATGTCAATGGAGAAGTCTTCAAGGCCCTCGACGCCCTAAGTTTGGAGATCAAGGGAGGGGAAAAAATAGGTATTTGCGGTCGCACAGGAAGGTCAGTATTTTCACCCACAGGTAATTCCTATATCCATACCTAACTAATCATCTTCTGTACTCAGCGGCAAATCCTCTCTGTTTCTCGCTATTCTTCGACTACTAGACCCTTCTGCTGGCAGTATCACTATTGATGGCATCTCTCTATCTTCCCTGTCTCGAGAAAAGATTCGTAGCCGTCTCATCACTCTAACGCAAGACCAATTTATCCTCCCTGGTACAGTTCGATACAACATCGATCCAGTAGGTGCTTATTCCGACGACAACATCCAAAAAGTACTTCATCTCGTTGGACTCTCTGACGCGATCGAGCGATATAGCGGTCTGGATGCTTCGCTAGATGAGAACGCATTTAGCCATGGCCAAAAGCAGCTCTTTTTCCTGGCAAGGGCAGTACTGAGGAAGAATGATAGTAAAGTTGTTCTTCTTGATGAAGCGACGAGCAGGTAAGTCAAACGAATGATGTATTTAGGAGATGGGGACCTAATGAAGCAATAGCGTGGACCAAAAGACAGGAGAGACCATCAAATCCGTCATCGAGAACGAGTTCAAAGATCATACAGTCGTACTCATTACCCACCGCCTGAATGCTATCATCGACTTCGATCGAATAATTGTAATGGAAAGGGGTCGCCTCGTTGAGGTCGGTGAGCCAAAGAGTCTCCATGCATCAGATAGCAAGTTCAAAGCTCTCTTGGCAACCGGACATCGATCTGATGCATAAATCACGGATGAGATACTGAGAGACAATACATTTCCTTTCATTAGTTTGCTGCCTATATATCGTCTAAGCTATCGCGCTCTACGACAATAAATCTTCCCTTGCCTGCCCTCATTGTTCTAATATGTCTTTCAACATCCTTGGCTGTCTGAACTCCCTCTCTATAACTATGTTTCTGGGACGGCATCGCATCAGGCTCTGGAGTCCAGCCTGTGTAGAGCCGAAGTTCAGTAATCTTGCCCCAATGATCAGCCCAGTTGACAAAGTCATGACCCGTCTCAGCCATCAGTGCAGGGAACCAATGACAGCAGCCTGTGAGGTCGAGAAACTCGAGGGCATATAGATTCTTGCTCAGCATACGCAATACGAGTAAAGCCTCACTCCAATCGTGGTCAAGCGAGTGTGAATAGAGGTTCGTTCCGCCGTAGGCAAGACGTCCTTGCGGACTCGAAACAGTGGCCGTACGAGACCTCGGTGTTAAGCACGGTTCGGGCCAGTATGCCAGACTCAAGTGTGTGAGCGTGCTAAGCTTGGAAGACAGGGAAAGAAGCTGCTTCCATGATGCGAATGAGGCATGGTTAGGATGCAAGGCGAGTGAAAGGTGGGTGAGGTTAGGCAGCAAGGTCCGGGGAGGGCTTGGAATACCCTCGGAAATATCCCAGTCTTCCTGTAGTTCTGTTGCAGGTTGATCATCTCTGGCAGGAAACAGCAAGTCACTGATTTCTTTCAGTTTGAGTGACCGGCATGCGGAGCCCGAAAGATCAAGGTAGTTCACTTCAAGGTTCGAAACCGTTAAACTATCCAGCTCACTCTCATCAAAAGTATCTGGCGGGGGCAGCAGAATTATTTTGAGATCATGCAGAGACAACCCAGTCGCACTTGCAATGCCAACATAGCGGATTAGAGCTGCCTTCAAATGGTTGGGCACAAAGTACAGATGGTACTGATTGTACACTCTGTGGAAAGCCCACTCGTATGCGAGTTTCTGCAGCACGATGTCTATCAGACTTCCACGCTCCGGGAGATAAGTTCCAGGTAAACAAGTATCTTCCACTCCTCTCGCCTTCAACCGCGATTGGCTCATGGAGGAGGCCTCATGAGCAGCATCCGATGAATTGCGGGAGACCCAACTTCTAGGTGGAGGAGGACCAGCAGGCAGCCTCCGGCCATTGCCATCGAATCTCTGACGAACAAGACGGCGAGGGGCAGGGGATGGTGTGTCTGGGATCTGGAGTATCTCTCTGATGGCCGGGGGTACGCTGGGAGCACCTGCAGACAGGGCTGACTGAGAGATGGAGGAGGGGCTGATTGAGGTACGACGCAAGTTTGCTAGCAATTCATTGACGCTTCGGGAAGGCCTGTCTGCTGCGTATTACTTGTGAGACTCTTGGCTACCACGCGGTTTGAAGATAATGGGAGAGAAAGAGGGGGAGGGGTTCGAAAGGAAGCGAGCCGAGAGGTGGCCAGAGGCCGGGCGATTGATAGGAGAGTACAATAATGTAGAATGGTGGGAGGGGCGTGTGTTTGTGCCAGTGCAGCCGCAGCTGCAGAGGTAGAATTGTACAGCAGAGAATAGCAAGCAAGCACTGCAGCACTCACCAGAGCTATTCGTCGATGTTGACGTAGTCGGAGAAGCCGTTGAGACTGGCTTGAAGGACTTGATGTGGTTCCTTTTCTTCGGCATGCCCGGGGACAAGCAGTATACTTTACGCTGCTTTGCTGCTTCTACCTGTACGGTGAAGCTGAAGCTGGAAGAGTGAGAGCAGAGAATCAGTTAATCGAGGTGCAACGTCGCGATGAGGGTATTTGTCTATTTGTCTAGGGTCGTGTATCAGTCTCGATGAGTCAAGTATCGTAGACGCCCATCGCCTGCCTAACTCTGATCTCGCGTGGCAGTGTTTGATTGAGTGGTACGAGTGGGAGATTAATTTGACCGAGAGATGATGAAAGCTCGAAAGAGTCATCATCAATGAATGGGTCCCTCATGAGTTCTCAGGTAACCAACAATTACGTCTTTTTTTGTCCATGACGGCAGTTCCAGGCTGGTCTTAGTGTCCCCACTGGCGCCAAGCCACTACCGGTGGGCGCTCAGAAGTCAGCGGACCCCTGCCCACTGCCCACTGCCATGATAGTGGATGATGAGGCGCTGAATATCGCGATATAGCTTCCATTCAGTACGAGACAGAGTAATACCTACCTACCTCTATGAGAAATCCATGGAAAGATATCAGCTTGATTGCATTGATTATGTCGACATGTTTGTCAAAACTATGACAAACATGATCACAAGGTTGTCATCATTGATCATTTGACAGACTCTTCCAATAGAGTCGCGATTAAGCAAAGATACGCCCATGCACTCCATGCCTCACTTTCACTCATTCGGTATAAGACATTCAATGGAAAGGTAAAACATTCCGGGGATTCGACGATCCTTGTAAGCCTGGATCACCAAGCGAAACAATGCCGCATGGCCTCCAATCCTGTTTGCTCCTTTGTGCGCTGTAAATTCAACCCTTTCATGGATCATTCAGGACTAAGCAAATGCAATGCAAATGCCGTGCAATAGGTGACTGCACTCTGTTGCTGTGTCCTTTGCCTTGGCCAGCCCCACCGGCAATGATGTGCATATGCTCACTCACTCACGCACTCACTAACCTGGACTTACACGACTGCGCTGGTCTAGGATTGGTACGGACGTTAATATAACATACCAATCGCTGTTCTGAATCGCAATCAACCCTTGAAATGGATCTATTTTTATCTTGCTGCAGCATCCCCAGTTGCTTGTTTATTGGTACTTAGCAAAAGCAAGTCTTGAGTATGTCGGTCAGGTTATTTCGTAAAAGAATATAATGCAAGAGCTATCAAGGGTCTTGATGGGGTTTGAGTGCGCAAAAGTCGGAGCAGGGATCTGGGATAAACTGTTCGAATACTTGCATGCCTGAAGAGTTGGAGCATCAGTCAGATAACTGCCGCTCCAGCCATCGTCCTGCAATTTCTGGTGGCCATCTAATCATAGAAACAGTTATCTGTCACCACTCAATTGTCTTGGCCATGCTTGCTTGCCCCGGAGACTAATGCAACAGAAAGCGATTGCCAACACAACAGTTCCTCGATGCCACCCCGTGATGAAGGATCTCCATCCTGAAATGACCGATCAATGGTTCCTGGATCGTCTAGGCGTTCTTCGGAAACGCGCCGCCGTGAACTATGGAAAGCTGCGTGCCAAGTTTCATCTACGAAGTTGGAGGGTTGCACAACTTCCTTCGCCACCCAAAGTGCATAAACTTCTAGGCTGGGCTATCCATGACCATGCTTCATACGATATGGTTATGGCCATTTTCGAAAGTAGAAAGGATTCTTTGTTGACATCCTCATCAAGCTACGACCGTCTGTTCTAGTGATGACCGGTAAGCAATAGCCGAATGATGTTGATTGGAAGTAATCTCTGTCAATGAGTGGCACAACAAGAAGCTCAAGTTTGATAGGCAACTTACCATGACCACTCTAGTAAGAAATTTGATATCAAACTGTAAAGGCACCCAGAATCATTATCTGAGAGCTAGGCATGGGCCCAGTTTGCTTTGCCGGAATGTTGTAATTCCCCTGGTTCATAATTAATTGGTTACCAAATGAACATTCATTCTGTACGCCCAAACTCTTTCATATGTTACAGCAAGGTATTTGTAAAGATACCTTGGCTGCTGGCTCATATTCGGAATGCGGGAGGCTCGGTCTCAAGATCCCATCGCGGGCCCAAAGAGAAGCATCCGGTGGATGAACACAGCAGGTGGCCCACTTGTTGGTCAAGGCCTCCTTTTTTTGCTTCAGTTCCATACTCTTCAAGTTAGCTCACGTCGTGCGGTTTGACAAGATGCTGAATTGGGAAAATGGAAGCGAACAAATCTGGCTAACCAACCCAAAATGAAGCAGGAGGATGGCTATGCAATCCCGAACAATCTAACAAATATTTTCCGGTGTTCCCTCGCGTCAGGAGTGATATTCAATTTGATATTGGCTGTTGTATCGAGATTCGTTAATCATAGGAGTTGAAGGAGTGGCTGCAAGGGAGAGTCTTTTGAGGGTGGTGATAGAACCCCCCCGCGGCACATCTAACTCACTTGGAGAGAATCTGAAAGACTCTTCGTCAGAGTGATGTTTTCAAATTCTCTTTACGAATATAATGAGGTCATTTGGGTTAAAGGATATTTCTGGAACAACGGGTCGAAATGTTCTTTGAAGCATCTCCAGTTACTTCCATTCTTGGCTCCAGCAGACAACAGCGTCTTATCCATACCAACCAAACAATCGAGGAGGGACAGCCAATGCCGAAACAAGAGAGTGACTAAGGAAGTAGGGTGGATTTCTTGAAGAAGTAGTCTGTTCACACAAATAGCTTTTTCCGATTAGGAGTAGAACAACTTCGTTATAGGGCAGATTTTGAGGCAGGAGCTCAGGTCAAGCAATCTTCACTGTCTCTCATCCTCTAATGTGTCTTTTTTCTGTGTATATTGAGTTTTGTGCGACAAAAAAACGATCTCGTCCTCTCTTGTTATCAAAAAGATGGCGGTGTGTTACTACGGATCGTAAGCCCTTTACTGAAAGATGCCTGTCTACTCAGAATTTGTTGCAAGAAGTCCCTTTACCCTTTGAAGCAACTACAGTACCTGTCACATTTCTTTGTCCACTTCAAAATTACCAATAAGGCAGGCGATGGTAATTTCCGTCTGTACTGTAATCATTTAATCTGTACCTGATGTAACAGAGGTAAAAGGTTAAGGCACCTTTGTAACTACTCCACTGATACATGTTGTGAACCAACAAAAGCCTCATATTGGCACTAGCCTCAAGATTTTGGTAGAATATTCGAAGAGTTTACATTAGGCAACCAGATAGTCATTACGTCAAGTGCCCCAACGTCCCTAACAAAGCACTAAGTGTTCGTGTTTTATACCTTAAGCTGCTATTATACTTTGAGACTATGCCAGATTAAAGCTTCTCATTGGATTCATGTATGGAATGGGCACCCCTCGCCCGCGGCATACATTACGTAGGACCTTCACAGACGTCAAGGCACAGGCAGATAAGGTTAACTTACATTAGAAGGTGAAATAAAGATGGCTTGAGTGGATCAAGCGGAGGGCCCACACCGTTTGACAAGCGGCAGTTAAAAGGCGATCAAATGGGGGCGCTGAATGGCGGGGCATGGGGCATCCACTACCGCACTGTGCCTCCAATTTCCATGGTATGGCCGCCGTCAGTCTCAGCCAATGGCATTACAGGCTTCTTGGCTTAGACAGGGAAAGAGCCATGTGGGAGATGGGGAAGGCTCGACCGGTCAAGGACAGCTCAACTGCCCCGTGCATGACAACTTCGCTTGTTGCCGCCTTTCAACCCCATCCTCAGACTTCAACCTCCACTAAGAGCCAGTCTTGACTTAAGCGTCCAGTCTGTCCACCCCATGCAATACACTCGCATCTTCCACCAGGACAGGATAGTTATCGCGCGTCCATTATCCATTACGTATCTCACGGATCCTCTGACGCAGACTACACCGGTCCTTTTGCGGCCTTTCACCATCTGCCATCCGAGCTGTGACTTAGCGGTAGCGAACGTTTCGTCCGCTGTGATGATTGCAGCTTTGATCAGGATTAGGACTACGCTCGAACGCTATCCTACCCAACCTTACCCTACCCTATCTCAGCATCGGGTTACCCAGAGAGCTGGGTCCAAATAGCACACTGGCATTTGCTGTAATTGGCGCTGCGTGAGGCAAAAGCGGTGCACACAAAGCCTGCCAGCCCTTGCTGATTCGTTCCAGCCTTCTAGCTGCATCCCACCAAATCTCAGGGATTTCTTTTCATTGGATCCAAACATATATCCATGATCGGAGTTTCATATATGCTGTTCACGCTCATATGTAGAGGCCCATGCGTTATTGGCAGGTCCAGCCTCAACCTGTCCTATCTGTTGGTGCAACACTCTACTGTAGTTTGGGTGTACTGCTGGTCTGCATTTTTGCCTGTGGTGTCGATTTACTGCCGTCACTGCCGCTGGCATTGCTGCTGCACTGAATCACTTACAGCACACTCCTGCTTAATGATTCTATATCACTTTCTCGCTGCAGCGTGATCGTGCCATCTTCAGCCTCAATCAGCTTCCTGCAGCAACAAAAGGAAGGTTGATCAACTTGAAGGTCTGGGAATAGTCATATGTCACATTCCACAGAGATCTAGCTGGAATCGCACCGAAAGGCCAAATCTTTCTGGTCTCATCAACTGTTGCAAATCCGCGCGCTTGATGCTTGTAGCAATCCTTTCAACGGCTTTAGTTCCACCACCCCTTTTGACTACAACAATTACACCGCGGGCCACAGCCGTTGGTCTGAAAGATATCCTCAATGAACGGCCCGATCCGACTCAAATTCAACCCTCATTCTCATTCGTCATGTCTTCGTTTACTCGTCCCGTCGGTCTACTTCTCAGAACCAACCACGCTTTAGAAGACAAAGCAATGACATGACATCTTTTTCATCGGCCCCTCAATATCGAGAGCACCAAGTATGCTCGAGAAGCCCCATGTACATAGTAAGCGCGACAAGCCGCCAAGTTTATCGACATAAGCAGCTTGTACTGGCCAACTCAAGTCCTGCTGGACGGGAACCGACACCGGCAACAGATAGTCCCAATCATCCTTTATGGAGAACACGAGAGCTTGCAGCCTGTTAGTCCGTAAGTCCATGAGCTCTGCCGCGTCTTTTCTCAGCAACCTAATAAGTCTTTGGATCATGATATGGACCTGCGCCGCCCCCTCCTCATCACTTCGGGTACGGTGATATCTTATTGGCCCGTTGGCAATCTACGCAATCATCAACGCCCCTTCGGAACTTCTGATCGTGAAATCGATGGCCCTTTATTTCGACCTGCTCCGCAAGAGCCTTCGGCATTGCTCTGGCCTGGTCATAGCATCAAGCCCCCCACCAATAAGCTGTTGGCCGTCGTCTCCATAGATTTCTGTCTCCTGCTGTCCCAGAGTTGTTCTGCCGCATCCACCGTGCGTGGTGATGAAACCTTTCTTCGGTCCTCACGTGTCGTTGTGTAAGGAAGACTAGGGCCTTTAAGGCCTGAAACATAGCCTAGGCATCTGACAGGGGGCCGTCGATCTTTCTTCGCCCTACTCTAGACAAGGATGTCGAGCATCAGATGTCATGGTGTCAGGGTTGAAAGCCACCCGACCATTGAACTGTGTGGATGGGGCTGCCAAGAACCGAAAGCTTGAACGTTGAGGGTGCCATGTCAATCATGGTTGGTTGGTGCCTTGATCATTTGGCGACTGTGCCTTCATCCCTGGCCGCACTTGTATGTGTGTAAAATATCCGGGGAAAAAATATGTACCTAGTTGTCGATCATTGCATCAACTGCCTTGTTATCGAGCAGACGGTTCTCGCCGCTGCTGTTCCCCTTGTCAGTTATGGGTGGGAGGTTTCGGCGCATCTCGACTTCGTATCATGAATGAGTCTGCCCAGAAATCAGGCACTTCAAACAGAGGCTGGCTTCTGTCCCTCCACCCGTGCAAACCTGGGCTACTCTGCGGTGTTCCGTTTATGGCGTCTTTCTCGTCAAAGCAGTACCTCTCCCAATCAGAGTCGTGTTTGTGGCGTATCGTAGAAGCATTGACGGCCGGGTACTTGCATACTCCTGCACTCGTACTGGTGCCCGTAGTGGATTATAATGGTCCTAAGGTTCAGGGCAGCGTCCAAGGCCATGCCGCTTTGTTGTGTCTTGGAGCTGATCTCTGCGTCCGTCTTTCAAGGCCAATGAACCAACTACAAGGTATACAATGAACTGGGCTCTGTTGATCAAGACTAGACTCGGCGTATGCATCTTGTTCTCGGCGGCCAATATTCGTTACCGCCTTGCGGCCCGTGAACTCAATCCGGAATGAATCTAAGCAGGGCTCTTAAGGCCTTTGCTTGGTCCAGATGGCGAGAATCGTGGATGATTTGCAGCATAGCCCTGCACTTGCACGCGGCTTCCTGCTTCTAATTGTCACCGTGGGCTCCGTTAACATCGCGGCTCTCCACTGCTGCCAGTCATTTGCGGTTGAGTCATCCCATACACCGCTACGGCATTGTGGGAGCAATTTCGACTATCTGTGAAATACTCAGAATCTTATCTTTTCCATAGTACCGGGGCTTCTAGTCTCCCCATAATTTGCATGTCTACTTCCCGTTGTCTCAGGCTCTGCACAACCTCAGGTCCTCCCCCATTCAAAGTCCCTGCCCCCAACCGGTGACCCCGAGTCTGCTATTATTTCTTCGAGACTTTCAGCAGGCTTCCTGCTTAGGAATTCGATCCTTTATTGTCTAATTCTTACTCAGTCCTGTGCTACATGTCCTCATAATCAACCCCCTGGAGCCTCTGGGTTCTTAGCGCTCAGTCTACTCCTGTGCGATCTTAAGTCAGCCACCACCACTTGAAATCGGAGCGTGGGTATATAGACAGCCAGATCCTGCACTTGTGCGGTTGTGTCTTGCCTAGAGTTGTTATCTCTGGCAGTTCACCCTTTCATCACTGCACTTATTGCTTGTGACACCAGTTGTCCAGCAATACCATCATCCTACCCGAGACCGAAGCGAACAACCTATATCGAATAACTTATTTGCCAAAAGAAAAACGCAAAGACGCCAGTATTTACTCAGTTTCTTGAGTAGGCCAAGGGTGAGACACGACTATTGTTTTCAACTCCGATGTTCATCATGAAGCCCTGATACCATTATCATTCTTATTCCAACCGCGACTGAGAGGCCCAAAATTGTCCCATCACTTGAACCTCGCTCGATCTGTTAGCTCTTGGAGTCGAAATCCTCCCCGGTCAACTCGTCGATTGATTCCTGTGGCTTTAAGTCCCGCTCCTGAGCTAGACTGGACGATTCCATGATGACATGGAATACTGCCTTCCAGCCTATCAGTTTACAATCATACATAATACCTATCGAGGAGCTTTTCTTCGGAGAGGCAATAAGGTGCAGCGGTTCATTCTTGATACATGCTGCTGTCGCCAGTGCCTAACCTTGCTATCTCCCGAGCCAAGGGAATTGTTTGCTTGTTCACTGACCGCTCTCGCATCCCAAAGACTCAATTGGTCCCATGTCTGACCTGGAACGCATTTGAAGCTGATAGAATGCAGAATTAGGCTCAAGAAAGAACAAGGAAGGAGGGTGTCGATGCCCTCGTGAGTAGCTACAGACGTACACAAAGCAGACAAGTGGCTAGCTTTTGCTCGAGGTATGTGGCTTTACAATCAACAATATCCAGAATAACCATAGAAGAGAAGTTCTTATTTGACCTCAGCTAACTATACAGTCGCTAGCTTAGTACATGATCCGTCCTACTGTCCCACTTGTAGTGTTATTCACTGAGTGACAGAGGCCTTGCTGTCTGTCGAAAAGTGCGCATGAGTTCTCAAATTCCCAAGGTAAGACCGTTCAGTACTGTTTCATCAGTATCGAAGTCCCGCCTGCGTTCGGTATTCTAGTGATCGGCCAACACGGCCGGGGTAGCGGGTTACAAGCGATCTCTGAACACCAAATGGTACGTATGGATTTTTATCATTTTGGCATTCGAATTTCCCTGAATTCTATATTACCTAGTAGATGAAGAACAATGTCTACACCTGTTGTCCCAACTTGACGCAGCTTTGAACTGCCGGCCAATTGTCACCGCATTCCCCTACGGCCTCATGCCTTGAGACGTTCGTATCTGTTGGCTAGTCTGTGATATGGAAGAATTCCTTCAGGAAAGCCGTTGTTAAGCCACGCTGTCAGGGAACTCAAATGATTGCTTGCCCTCTGCGAGGTATTAGCGATGCCATTCGAGCTGTTATGTCATGTTCTGCCGTGTTCAACATTTTTTGTTTTGTGTACCGACACAAGCAAACCGATAATCTTGCCCATAGCAAGGTCACTGTCTGGTCTTTCGAGTTCCACAAGACGTGCTCGTATAGCATGTGAACGACAAGCCAGCGCTGATATCAAACATGAAAAGGGAGCAAACAAATTGGCATGATTTTGAGTATTTTATGGGATTAATTTTTCGTTATTACTATAATTGACTAACACGAAATTCAGGCCTTGATCGAATAAATAAGTTTGCAGCCCGCTACCACATCGTCAGGCTCCTAATATAGACGAAAGGGGGTCATACACAGGTCTCTTCGGATCTCCTGATGATGATCAAAGATTGACGTCGCGATCGGGGTCAAAGGCTGACCTGAAGTTTCTCAAATAGGACTACGAATCTTCGACGCCTACTATGGGCTACATGGAGATGGCGCATACCGGAGAAATGAGGTCAGTCTTGTTCACTTTCCCTTGGCTGTTCCCTGCATGCATGTGGTTTTATCTTTTCTTTTTTTCTTTTTACGCCGGACTACGTTGCTGCACCACTGTTTTGATATGCCTTGCTCCCTTTTTGGTAATGGCTTCTTTTTTACTACGTATATATGCACCTGCTCCGTAACAATCTTTTGTGCAACTTCTATCGAGCCAGTCATGCTGCACTTGGTAATTACCCATTCCTCTCGGGATGGTGAGTGACTCGGCCCTGTTCGCGAGTTGCGAGCTAGGGACTGGGGCAGCCCAGAACTCCGTGACCCATTCAAACTAAGTTATGCCCTGTCGCTGGCGGCAAAGCTCAAGTTCCATGTCCTTGGAGACTCACCATTGTACATTCCTTTGAATTGGTCTTTTTTTATTGCCTACCCTGCACTTTCACCCGCTGTCCCCATACACTTCAGATGCTCTTATGGCGGGCCTCAACCATGGTGGCGCCGTCATGCCATGCTCTGAAAGAACGGATAGCCCTTAGCATCTCACTATCTTCAACTCCCCTTGGCTATCGCTACAGAACCACCCCTGTCGACTTTCGTTTCTTTTTGCAATGTCTTAGTTCATTCAACATGACCATGACCATTGTCTCTCTCATTCTCGAGGGAAACCCCACCAAATTTGTGAGACCATAAACTGGTGATGGCAGTTTCTTTCAGGCGATCCCCCTCGCGCAATACCAAGCTTTGCTGTTTTGTCTTGATCTTATCTACATATTGTCGAGAAGGTTGATGCTAGGCAGGGTTTCATCACAACCGGAGTCACTGGCAGCGAGCACAGCCTTGTCAGCTGTTTTCTGTCAAGCATTCCAATCTCCATTGTCTAATTATTACGCAAGATCCCCAACCCCAGCCTCCCCTCCTTGGGCTCTTCAATAACCACTGTATTGTATCCCCTGTTGTTCCCGGCGGAGCTATTCCCTGTCGCGTTTATTCGGCTGTCGCAAATACCCAAGCTGGCCAGTGAGTCCATGCGTCTCACAGGCTCTCCCGGTACTTACTTGCTTCCTCGCTCGCTGGCAGCCCGTTAATTCGGGACCCTCTCGGCGGCTTGTCACAAAGCAATGGATAGTTCTCTTAGGTTCTGACATTGACGCCGGGGGTGTGGCTCTCGCTACCTTGTCCGGAAAACTAGTCCTAGTATCCTTCCAACCCTATCCCACCGTTCACTGGCTACATTGTTACTTTGTTCGAGTTTCTGCTTACTGCTACTCGTTGCCTGCTCCTCCCCTTCCGCACGCCCACTACCTACCTACACTGCAGTCTGCATCTATTACTCACCTACCTATCTATATTGACTGCACGCCGCCCCGTATCAGCGCCCAGCACCAGTGTCAGTGCCGGTGTTATTGTCAGTGCCAGTGACAGTGCCGCGAGCTGCTGCATTAGCTGTCTTTGTAGCCTCTCGAAACTCCTCGGCGGGTTCTGTGGCACACCAAAGGGTGGACAGTATTACCTGACGTGCACCTCAAGCTGTGACACCGGGGAACACTGTATTTTCAGGACATGGCAATACAGCATCTCTGTGGCCGCGTCCTTTTGCCGTTGTCGCTGCCACTGCCAACTGCCAACTGCCAACTGCCACTGCCGTGTCGTAACCTACCTATCGACCTGACGTTATCACTACTCGTTTCTTCTGCTGCTGTTGCTGTTCTTTGGTCAGCCTGAGGCCGTTTTGCTGATGAGCCGCCAGATACCCGCAAGAGGCCAGTACTTCTTTGACGATAGAGCCCTCTCAACCTTCGTCGCTCTTAAACCTATTCCATCCGCCTGTTCTCAGCTCTACCGCGCAGTACCCCCAAGACGGAAGTGCCTTTTTCCAGTCTCAAGCGGCTGGTCATCATCATCTCTATCCGGGTATAGACGTCCGCACTCGACTGGGTTCCAAGTACGTTCTCTTCTTTATTATTCACTCTTAAAACTCTCAGCCCTCTCATACTTTCCCATCCTCACCACGTATGTTGAGGATCACGTCGCAACCACACACCATACCTCTCATATCTCATACTTCTTTTATCCCTTTCTTTAGTCCTCCTTCTGCTCTAACCACCTCGTCTCCTGCGTACAAGAAAAGAAAGAAGACATCAGCTGAATGGGACCTATTATGACACACGCCGCAAAGAAGCTCTATCGAGCATCGCAAACAGAGTGAGAGCTGATTACTGTCGGCAGCAACACATCTACGACGGGGATGGCACATCCCTATCCCCCTTCACATCGTACCCCAGGCCTCCCGCACCCTGGTCCTCCGATTAGTACTCGAGAACAGTACGGTCCTGCTACGCCAGGGTTTAGGCGGCCTTCCGAGCACTCTGTGCGATCACCCTCCTTTGCCACACAGCCAAGAGGAAGGCATCCATTGTCGCCAACAACAAGCCCCAACGCGGGTTTCTCGGCACCAAGTATGGGCTCCAGCGGGTATGGCGGTAGGCCAGCCCAGAACAACATTCCTCCCCTACAACCAGTTCATATGTTAGGGAGCCTCCAATACAACGACGGCGCAGGAACACCTGTCAAAGTCGACATCTCGGGTATCATTGACAAAGGCTTCTTCTTATCGGAGAATGAGTGGACTTGCTACCGGAGGAACTACTTTTCTTGCGTTTGCTCCTTTTCTTTGAGCCCTCACATTCCCAATGTCACCATTCAGTACACTGCTAGTGGCTCAACGCAACCCGTTCCGATCTTTGGATTCGCCATGTCTATCTCCGCAGTTGTCTCTGACAATGAGCAACACAACATCGAACTGGTGCAGCATACGCCAAAGAGAGACAAGGGTCCCATAATGAAGCCTGAAAAGGTTCGGCTCAGTAATAAGCCTCCACAGACAAGCCACCACCACCATATGGGAATGTTCTCGGAGACGGTCGTACCCAGTCGCGCTGTATACCCCGACAATTTCAGCAGTCAGCCTGGGAGCCAACAGCTACCTACAGAACACACATTCGAACGCATTCAATTCAAGCAAGCTACCCAGAACAACGGAAAGCGCAGAGCTGCTCAGCAATATTACCAACTCGTTGTTGAGCTCTGGGGCGAAGTCGCTGGTCAGAACGGCGGCGATCAATACGTCAAAATAGCTACACGTAAGTCGGCCAAGATGATTGTCCGAGGTCGCTCGCCAGGACACTATCAAAACGACAGACGCGGAAGCCAGAGCAGTGGACCTGGGGGATCGTCAGGCAACATGGGAGGCTACACTGTCAGCGGCATGACCGACTTCAACAATCCTATAATTGGAGGTCCAAGCTACGCGACTGGTGGCTTCGATGCGCGCAGTAGCCTCTATGGTGTCCGTCACCACGATATCCCACACGAGTCGATGATACCTCCAGAGGATTCCAAGGCCATCAGCACGACCAGAGAGTACCAGTATTACCCAGCATCAATGTACGAGGGGCCAAGCGACCGAATCGACATGTTCCGTGCAGATCGTGAACACAACGTTGTGCCGCATATGGCGACCGGAATAGACATGAGTGGCAAGATCAAGCCTGACTACGACGGCGCCTCTCTACCCAGCATATTCCACCCACCGGCCCAAATGAATGATCGTCCTCCAGGACCCTTCGAGGGCAAGTCAACTTCGAGCGGGTACTATCCCATCCCATCATCGGGCATCAACATGACCATGACATCATGATCAGTTGGTACGAGATGTAACGAATATATCGGTAGCGAAGTTGACGATTCGAGACGAGCGAGGGTATGGTCAAAGAAGCGCGAGCATGGCGGCGTTAACAGACCACACTAGGCGTTAGGGAGTCAACCTGTGTCTTCAAAAGGACGGAGAATAAAGGCAAAATCATGGCGTGAATACCTGCATAGTCGGGTGCAAGAATATGGACATGGCATTGGTATCGAATAAGCTTAGGGTTTGAACCCAATAATTTCCTTCGTTTAATAACATGCTGGCACTTTACGACGGAAGTGGCCTTGATTATGGCAAGACAGGCAGAAACGCTGCGAACCATACGATGTGTACGACATGAAGTTGGAGAAATGATATGCCAGGCCTTTCTTGCTTGGCGTGTTGGGGACGAACAAAGGGGGACCGGCAAGAGAAATTGTGAGAGAAGCAGAACATCAGCAATGACAAGGTAACAACAGCAGCAGCAACAACAAATATGAGGCGACAGGGCAGGCAAGAAAACATGAGACCAGTAACTCTTGCTTTCTTTCTCTTTCTTTTTCTGGGGGCGAATGGAAGAAGGGAGGATACCCAGGGTTGAGTGCATTTATTCACTTCTTATGACACATGGTTTTTTTTTTTTTTTTTTTTATCACTTTTGGACTTGTAAGCTGAATGTAATTCTCGTCAGATTTACTCCTTTTCCTATTCTATTCATATCCCAGGATACAGCCGCATGTTGACTGTGGATAACTGTTTTCATGTTTGATGATCTGGCTAATGGTGTACAAATCATGTTGGGGAAGTTGATGAGTACTAAGTATCTAGGTAAGGCAGCTTGCAGGATGCAACCAATGCTGGGGACTTAAGCATCAGGTGAGGAAACGGGCGCCAAGAGACAAAGAACAGTAAGGGCGGGTAGATGAATTGAAAGGGGATACGAGGCTAATAGGATCGATACGCTTTCATGCCTATCACATGCATGACTCGCTCCTCGCTTGGTATCTATTCAATTAAAACCCGATTTACCTCTGATGCATTCACTACAGTCACAGTACAGTTGCAGTAGAGTGCAGCAGTCTGAGACATGCATGATGAAATCTGATGGAATTCAGGGTCCCAGGATATGGAGTGAATGAATGATGCATGCTGCTAGCTGTGGTTGGATTTTATGCAGCTTCGATGCTCTAACATTTCGTCTAGCATGACAGTGACAATGAATAAGATGAATGAGGCTGGCGGGCAGTGATCGATTCGCAAGCATGCCCCTTTTGAGGAGACTAGCAAAGGATCAACAGAGGAACAACAGCCAAGAATTCAAAGTCTTTGTCGGTTCATTGACATGGCCTCAGAATGCAGATTCAAGGTTGCCGGTGTAGATAGGCTGTATCTACGATCAGCGGCACATGCATTTTCAACTGGTTCAGATGTAGGAGTGGCACTCGTGGGAATGTAGACAGGCCATCCTTGCTATGTATGGACCTCATGTTGGTATGCACCAACATGTAGCTCGACAAAAATGGGCTATTAATGTTTGAGATTGAGGTTGCGCGGTTGAGGCTGTAAGGTTAGTTCGTTTAAGGTTACTGTCCGCACGCTAGACACGTTTTCTACCGACGGGAATGGGCCGGACCGCTAATTCAGTGAGGAAGCGCCCTAACGTTTTAAGCTGAGTTAGTTTCAATTAGGTACGGTTACGGGGATTGAGAGGAGATAAAAAGCTGAAATGCGGCTAGAAAATAAGGGGCTGTGACAGGTCGGGCATAGAGGGAGGAGTATCGAAATACAGACGCTTGAGTTTTTTTTTTTTGTCCTTCTTCTTCTTCTCATTTCAAGGCGGATACAAGATGCGAGATGATGCAATGAGGCTTGTCACGCGGAAATGATCATCTCGTTCAGGTGCGTGGGTAGGTATACAAGAACCTGTATCTCATGTACTGTATATATGTACTGTAGACGCCTCTAAGGAGAGTTTTGGGTGGATCGACGCTAGTAGGAAGCAAAATTAGGTATGTATCGTGAAGTCTGGATCCGGGAGTGGGGGTGGGAGACTAAAGTGGTTCGGAGATTTAATTGCAGGTTACGATAAACAATGGAATTAGGTGCTGCATATACG